>OW818029.2:20542464-20929964 GCA_942486065.2 Calliphora vomitoria
GTTTCAAACTATTGTAACATTTTTCTTATGAGGTTCATAATTATATGGATGTTATCTTGAAAAAAATGAAATGAAAAAAACATTCAAAATCGAAATTAAAAATACAAGCCGAGTAATTTTAATTGATCAATTTACAACTACGAATAATTATTGTTTGAATTAAAAAAATATACCAAACAATTAAATACTTTAGAATCTGCTAATGAGCTGCAATGTGACAAGTGGCAATTGTTTTTGAAGTAAATAGTTTACTTCTAGTGAATGAAATAATGATGTATTGCCTTAACACATTGACTGCCACATCGGACGCAAATGTGTGACACTGCACTATGTAGATTAAGCACAATAGTGCTACGTGACGTAGTGCTACAGTTTAAAGAATTTTTTTCTATGTTGTATATAAGGAGTGAAATCGAAAAATTCTTAACTTCTATTTCCATGCTCTGTTTCTGGTGTGTTAAGAATTTTACGATCTCACTCCTTATATGGAATCCTTTACAGAGTTATCAAAACTGTAACCTTCACATACTTCATCACTTTCTATACTTTCGACTATATTTTCTAACTCAGTATACCATAAAAATTATAATATTGACGTTTTTGAAGAGATTTCATAAAAAAATGCTGTGGCCCCCAGTAACTCATTTGCTGAAAGTGCCTTGGCAGTCTTGATTAATGAGAGATAGTACAGTAACCATTGACTCTACAATTGATGTGTAAAGTAAACAAAACAAAATGACATAGGGACAGGATCAAATGACCAAAAAAGATATTAATTGGTGACAGTCAAGTAACTAGACATTGGTGAAAAATACTGGCTAGCAGGAAAATATATTGCGCTATCAAAACTGAAGGTTTTATTAAACCTGACTATGTGGTACATGTTATTTGAAACAATTTTAGTTTACTTTGTACTGACTTAAAGCTTAATAATATCAATAGAGATTGATATCTATCTATCTAACTATCTTAGGCTGCCCATACACGAGATGATTTGTGCGTGTGATTTGTAATTGAAAATTTTCAATTTATTGTGATTTGGTGCGCGCACATGCACAAATCAATCGTGTATGGGCAGCTTTACTCTTCACTTAAAATAAATAATTGAAAATTCTCAAATATACCCAAACACTTTCATCAAAATCATAGAAAAAAATTACAGAAAAAAAATCGAATTGTAATTGAGGTGAAATATTAAAAACTAAAAAAAAAATATTTACAAAAAAAATATAAATAAATAATGAATTAATTTTAAATAAATGAGTATAAGCATAAATAAATGTTACTGTGTACCTTAGATTATATATTAAATAAATAAATGAGAACAAATTTTTCAAATTTCATGCATTCAAAAACTAAAAACAAAAACAACTTAGATACAAGATACATACATTTGCCATATAAAATCTAAAACTAAACAACACAAAAATAACAATAACAATATATAAAATTATATTTTAAAAACCATATATACATATACTTATATATACATATATATAAAAGGAATTATTAATTAATTAAAATAGTTATTGCATTGTTTTCATATAAGTTTATAGTATAAAATACAAATCAAATACAAATAAAGTGTAGAGAAAACAGAAAACATTTTCAAAATAATTCAAAATTAAATCATAAAATTCATTAAAAACAAAAAATCTTTTATGATTTGACTGTGATAACATCAGAAACACATAAAAACCATAAAAACAGCTTGTAAAGAAATACATTTTGGAGGAAATTTAATATTAAAAAATAAAAAAAAAAAACAAAAATTGACAAAAAGTAATTTAAAATTTAAAAACCAAAGGAGGAAGAACAATGAATGGACATTTTAAAAATAATTAAAACCAAAAACAATTTTTATTACAATAAAATTTTATTATTAAAAGTGAAAAGTATATATATACATACATTAATATAGATAAAACAAATGATAACAAACAAGTATTTAATAAATTGTTAGAGAACAACAACAACAACAAGAGAAATATTATATATTTAAAATATAAATAATATTAAATATAATATATTAATTAAGCAACAAAATTCCGTCTTGACTTGGTGAAAAACAACAATATTATTAAATAAAAAAAAAAAAAACCAAAGTCGAACGAAATATTCATTAAACAAAAAGTAAAACAACAAATTAAAAGTAATTCTTTAAAGTGAAAAAAAAACATCAACGATATCCTTAAATAAAAATTAATTTAGTTAAACTATTTTACACGAAAATTACCAAAAAAAAAAAAACCAAATTTAAACAAAACAACTTCATTTAAACCTTAACTAAGAAAAAAACTAAAGAAAAAATCCAAATACAAACCTTTAAATTCAAATACTAAGAAAAACAACAAAAGAACATGTAGTTTATATTTAAAAACAAGATTTCAATATTTATTAAAACATCTAATAAACTAAAAAAAAAAATATAAGAAAAATATTTAAAAAAAAATACTAAACAATAAATACAACAACTCTCTTTCTCAAACGTTTCCTTTTACTTTCCTATTTAAAATACATTACAAAAATGAGCAAAAAGTAATACAAAAAACAAATATATATTTAACAAAAAAAGTAATAAAAAAACCAAAATCATTTTAATGTTCAAAAATATCACAAACAAATACAAAACAAAAAGTACTTTTTCCCAAAAACCCAAAATCAACAAAATAAAAGTTTAATAAATTTTAGCATAAAACAAAAGCAAATAAATAAAATTACCATTCAATATTTCATAAAACAACAAAAATCTAAAAAAAGAAAAACGGAAGAAGAGTTCTAGATAAATAAATGAAAAAAGTAAAAAAAAAACTAATTCATAAGTAAGAAAACAGTTATTTAAGAAGGCAAAAAAAACTTATACTCGTATCCATGCAATACATGTATGTATGATTAATGGATGGATGGATAATAAAGGATAAACTAATAAGCAAATAATGATCTATATGATGTAGTAAGTACTTAGTATTGAATAATATTGGTAAATATATAAGTCAGTCAGTCAATCAAGTCAGTTAGTCAGAAATAAAATGTGAAAAGTATCTAATAGATTAAAACGAAACATCTGCATATAAACTTTAATATACATACATACATATATGATGGTAACATATAAAAAACAAATAAATGGATATATTATTAACAAATAAAAAACAAAAAAAAAAAAAATTAATTATATACATATATATAAAAAAAATTATATATGAAAGTGTAAATCAACAAAAAAAAAAATAAGAAATAATAATTATAATTAAAAAAATATAAAAAAAATGTGTTTCATTTGTTCATTTTGTAGCAGGAAATAGTTAGCTAAATCGGAGCATGCATGCCGCAGTCTTGGTGAAATTCTCTTGAAATGTTTACTGTCTGTTACTCCTTCCAGATATGGAGGAACACACAGTATAGTAAATAGGCGTGGCACCACCCATACAAAGTAAATACAGTGAGACCTCGATTATCCGTAATGGTCGGGACCGGGAGCATTCTGGATAATCAATTTTACCGGTTAATTGAGTACCAAGTTTTAGTAGTTTTTTAATGATGACAGTTTTTCGAAAATGACATTTAAAGCTCCATATTGCACACTGATCCATCGGTTGGATCAAAGTCGTTCAATTTGGTGGAAAAAATTTCACAATAACGCAAGCCAAACTTCTCCTTCCATTCTCCATTATCTCATTGGTGAGTTTTTTTCATTGATTTGAATTCATTTAATTTTTCCACAAAAATTGTGGCTGAATATTTTTCTCCTGCAACATTAAGTTTGTGAATACAATGTCGTTTTTTTATTTCACTGTTAATCAAGAAATTGGAGTTCCTTTAAATGTGTTTTATAATGTCTGCCAAAAGCTATCGAAAAATCGATGGCACAATATCAAAAAATATTGGCCTTACAAATCGATCGAGGAAATTCCCATTTTTCGTTTTATTCACATTGTGTTAGATTGCTCAAAAATAATCGAAAAAAAATATTATAATCCCGGATAATAGAGGTAATTACGGTTAATCGATGCAAACAAATTTAAATCGATCCAAAAACAGTTTCTTTTTCTTTCCCGGATAATTGATGTTGCCGGTTAATCGAATCACGGATAATCGATGCCTCACTGTAGTTATTTTCAAATATCTATAGAACTATAATTGTGGAAGTCTTACAATTTTACATATTAGCTGTACGACTTATAATGCGGACGACTCAAAATACATAATTTTAGCTTTTATTTTGAAACATTTGTACAATATAAATTTATTCAAAGTATTGGCCATTGTTAGCTATGACCTTTTCCCATCTTCCTAGCAACATATGTATTCCGAGCGAAATTTTTAAACATTTGTACAATAAACAAGTGAGCTATATACGACGAATCTTATATACCCTTCACCAAATTATAGTTTAAAATAAAAATTTGAAATATTTTTAGGTAAACAAAATTTCATTTTTTTTTTTTTCAAAATTAAAAAAAAAATTTTTCTTTAAATTGTTTTTCAAAATTTAAATTTTTTTTTCTAAATTGTTTTCAAATTTTTTTCCAATTTTTTTTTAAATTTTTTTTTACAAATTTTGTTTTCAATTTTTAAAATTTTTTTTTTAAAATTTATTAGTTAAAAAAAAAAATATTTTACCCGATTTAGACCCATTGTAGGTCCAAATAACTATAGCCTTATATACATCGTTGCAATGGACTTTGAAATATCTATCATTAGATATCCATATTCTCTATATTAATGACTAGACATAGATAAAAAATAGTCCATAAATCGAGGTTGTCCCGGTTTTTTCTTATATCTCTGCCATTTGTGGGCCGATTTTAAATAGCGACCGAGCCGGAAAAATTCCCGATATATTGATGTATCAATTATGTTTGTAAGTTATTTGGGGGGCTACGGAAAGTTGATTTCAACATACAGACGGAGATGGCTATATCGTCTTCGCTATCTACAACGATCCAGAATATATATACTTTATGGGGTCGCAAATGACAAACTTTTATATACCCTTGCCACTCATGACGAATGGTATAAAAACAACTAAAAATCTATTCTAAATACTTTATAAGAGGTATTGCAACATGTGGCCGAGCGTTGTCAAGGGCGTTTTTCGGTCAATGTTCGATTCAAACGAATCAGATGCATTCAGTACAGGTTTCCTGTACACCAAATGCAGAGCATTACCTTAGCGCCATGGATATTACGATTCGGGTTATTGTAATGGACCCATTTTTCATCGCAAGTAATGATGCGGTGTAAAAATGAATCCTGCTGCTTGAGCAGCTCCCAACGATTTTGCAAGCACTTGTTTAATTTTACAACAATCTTTATGGAGTAATGCCTCCAATTATTGGTCTTCAGACTTTTTGGCTGGTCGATCTTTGTCTTCCGTGTCAAAATCACCATAAGCTTTGGTGTGCTTTAGCGGCACTTTTTTTCAAATTAAAGAAGTAAAACAAAACTTCCCGCATATTCAATAACTAAGTGAGAATAAATAATAAAAACAAAAATCACGTTTAAAAGATAAGCCATCTATTGTAAATCACGCATTTTTAAGTTATATACCCAATAGTTTGGCTGAAAATAGGGAGTATTGCATTATTGGGCGTGGCACCTTTCATATAGTAATCTTAAAAGTATGTGAACTTTGTAAGAATTAGATTTGATTAGTGGGCGTGGCATCTATCATACAAAGTAAATTGATAGTTATTTTTGAATATCTTGAGAACAATAATTGTCAAAGTCTTCCAACTTTATACGAATCTTATCACTGCATGACGTTTAAGCTCCCATACAAAGTAAATAGTTTTTTCTAGATATTTTGAGAACTATAATTGCGAGATTCTTCATACTTAATCCGAATAGCTCTCTTATCATTTTACATAGTTTTCCTGTAAATAGAAAGTAAATAGTTAATTTTGAATATCTGGTGAGCTATAATGGTAAAATTATTTAAAATTTGAATAGCTAAAAATGGTGAGGATTGGAACAGTAATTGTGGACAATTCCATTCAAATTACTTAGTCAATTTTGAATATCTGTGTAATTAAAATTGCGAGATTCTTAAAACTTTGTCTATTTTTTTTTTATAATTTTACGTATTTTTGCTGAAAATGGTCTTGACATGGAACCTCACATACAAAATAAATATTGTTACGTTTTCACCTTTTGAAAACGTTGATTTTTTTCCTTTAAATAAACCGGATACTTTTGATTGCAAATAAAAGCAGTTAATTAGTTTAAAATTGTAACAACTCTTTATTTATTTAAAATGTACAACAACAACAGCTCAAATAGTCACTCAGTGTCTTTATACACGTTTATCAATTCGCAGAAATGCACACACGCTTTACAATGTACAAACTTAAATGTACAAGACAGTTGATGTTAACTCTAACAGCGCCTATGATCAACTCACTCACGACTGCAACCTCTGCCACTATGTATACACACGCTATCTTTCGTGAATCATCTACAATGCTCTTAACGGACAAACTAGTATGTTCGAATTCTAGAGCTTTCGATGTCAATGTTAGGAGCTTAAACATTTAATGTTGCCATATATATAAACAATGCTAATAGCCGCATGGTATCAACATTGTTGATAAGTAGAAGCTTCTACTGATGGACGTGTTTATAAATATGATGAATGCTGCAAGCAGTCGTTACAGACCGTTAAATTTAAATCGCTATTGCAAATTCGTAACAATATTATCAAATATGTGGTGATGTGTATTAGGGAAAGCCGTAAAACTTTGACAGATTTATTTAGTTACCATGGTACGAAGTGGGCTGAAAATATGCTGGATTGGATTAGTGGGCGTGTCACTTTGTTATTTTCGAATACTTGAAGAACATAAATTGTGAAAGGCTTTAAACATTGTATGCATGTATTTCTTACCACTATACGAAGTTTAGGTAAAAATGGGCGACTTCCATTATAAAGAAAATTTTAATTTTTCAGAGTCTTTAAGCTTTGTTAGAATCATTTTCTAATGTTTTTACGATTTTTGGCTGAATAGGATCAGCTTAGTGGGAATGATCCCTTTCATATAAATAAAATAGTTATAATTAAATATCTAGAGAATTATAACAGTGAAAGTAAAACATGAATTGAGTTATTTTCAAGCTTAGATATAAAAATGGGTGGGATCAGGACAGTGTTGTGGTATCTCCCATACCAAGTATATTGTTATTTTCGAATATTAAGTGAACTGTAATTGTGAGAGTCGTTAAACTTTGTGTGAATTAGGTTGATGTCATGTTATGCCAATAATTAAGGGGATCGCAGAAAGGGGCACTTTCATACAAAGTAAATATTTATTATCGAATATCCGGAGAACTATTGTATAATAGTAAGATTCTCAAAACTTTTCGTGAGTTATGTTGTTACCATTGTACATAGTTGAGAACAACTGAACGTAGTTCCCTCCCATCCAAAGATAATATTAATTATAGAATATAACTATTCGAAACTGCTATTAACAAACTTTTCATACTTCGTTTAAATTGATTTATTACTAGTACACGTTGTCTTAAAGTGAGGGGGATCGAAACAGATTAGGTAACCCGACCCACATGCGGTTAATTTATATCTGGAGATCTGTAATAGTGTGATTCTCAATAATTTGCATGTACGTAGTTAGTATGCGAATGGTTCGATCAGAACATACAAAGTAAGAAGTTATATTCGAATTCAATGGCAATTAAAAACTATAATTGCGGCAGTGGTGTTAACCGTACGGTAATTACCGTATTGTACGGTAATTTAGACCTCCGAACGGTAGGCAGGTAAATTCTACATTTGTACGGTAATTTGAAAAGTTTAAATTTTTAAGCATAATTTTTATGTGAAAATAGCAATTTTTTTTGTTTTACAAAAATCATGAAAAATCGAAAACGACAGAAATTGTTCAAATTTATGACTTTATCGCAAAGCCACATGTAATAGGAACACAATGAGATATTGATCATAAAAATCGAGGGATTCTTTCCGAATTTATTCACAATTAAGTGAATTCGCTCATTTTCACAAAATTTTATTTTTTTGTTTGCTATACATATAATTGAGTAGTTAATGTTCTTCTTTCGATTGATTGAATTTTGAAAACATTTTCCCTATGCTATGTCTAAATTTTCACATGTATATTGCGTTTCAATCGGCTCAATAGTTTCGGAGTTATAATAACAAATTGATCCAATAAATATAATTTTTACGTGAAAATAGAAATTTTTTTTGTTTTAAAAAAAATCATAAAAAATCGAAAAAGACAGAAATTGTTCAGATTTATGACTTTATCACAAAGCCACATGTAATAGGAACAAAATGAGATATTGATCATATAAATCTCTAGAACTCTAGAACTCAATCTATTCTTCTAACTTATTCTACTATAAATATGCTGGATTAAATCTTTTGTGCATAATTGTATCAGGATTGCCGCAGTTCAAATAGTATTCCGGGGGGACATTTGTATGGAGAGTATTTTTGGAAAGTTTCAGCCATATAGCTCCTATCGTGTGGACCCTGTCGCAATTTCAACAGACGGCCAGACGGACGGACATAGCTAGATTGTCTTAGAATCTTATGAGGTTCCAGAATATTTATACTGTGTTTTTATACTCCCCATCTTTGTTGATGGTGGATATAGTCCATTTGTATATTTAAGCAAGTAAGAGGCTATATTCGGCTATGGCGAATCTTATATAGCCTTTATGTTTGTTGTGGATGCATTAATTGCCCACTTTCAGCATCCTAAATATATCAAGAAAACTTTAAAAAATTTTACATTTAATTGCTGACGAACAGATTATATTGTAGAAGTTACAAACGAAATGACAATCTTATATAAGTATACCCTTCTCACGAAACGAAACACCAAACATACGTTTTGTTGCTTTTTTGTCAAAGCAATAAATTGTCTTTTTGTTATGAAATTTTCAGAGGTTGTCTCGGATTTTTACTCACATCTCCGTAATTTATGGACGGATTTTGCTGATTTTAAATAGGAAACTTCTCGAAAGCATGTCTTACAGAATTCAGAAAATTAACTTCAACAGACAGACAGACGGACATGGCTTAATCGACTCCGCTATCTATAAGGATGCAGAATATATATACTTTATAGGGTCGGAAAAGTATATTGTGAAAATTACAAATGGAATGACAAACTAATATACACCCTTCTCATGAAGGTGAAGGGTATAAAAAGTGTAACAAATGGCTCATGGTAGTACCACGTTACCAACTGAGTCTAAAAGTATCAAAAAAACTTCAATTGTACCATGTTTACCAACCCTGTTCTGTAAGTTTGGCAGCTAATAAAACAAGTTCACTCCTTTTGTTTATTACCACATAGAATTCTTTATTTAAAAGCAAAATATTTAACATGATTTGGTTTTTGGGGTTTTTTGTTTGTAAGTATTTTTGTAATCGATACAATTTAATTAATGGAATCATTACTTTATGTTTCATTCATTCAGTATTTTTCTTATTTGATTTAATGTTTATTAATTAAACACATTTACATATATTTGTTTTGGAATTTTATATGAATTATATTTTGTTTTAACTTTTTTGAATCATCAATAAATATTTTTATTTGTTTTTTTTTTTTTTTTTGTCTTTTCAATACAACGTTATTTAAAATCTCTTTTCAATGGTATGATTTAAATGATTTTTATTTTCAAAAACTGGATGTCCAAACAAATGTTCTTTTCTAATTATACTTGTAGTTGGTTGTTAAAGTGCTGTTTACTAAAAGTTTTTGTTTTTTAAAAAAGTTAAATATTTAGTTAATTTTCAAATGAGTGCATGTCTTCTTTTTTCTTAATATTTGTATTTAAAACATGAATAAACTTTTCAAGATTTCAAGAATTCAATATTTAATGTTATGTATTTAGATTGAAACTATTTTGTTAAAAAGATTTCTAATTTATGTGGATTTTTTGGTTAATTAATTTTTTTATGGAATTTTGAGATAGTAAGTATATTTAATAATATTTGCTTGCTACTTTAAATATGTCGTAGTTGTTTTTTCTTTAATTTTTGAAAAAGTTGTTTTAAAAGATTTTCTTATTAGAGTTTTTAGGGAAGTTGTTTGTACCCCTTGTAAGTTGTTTGCTTTTTTTATATATTTTTTAAATATTTGTTTATAAGTTTTCTTTGTTTTTATAGTGAAATTGTTTGTACCTTTGATAGTAATTGTATTTTAATATTTACTTTGTTTTACTTTTCAGCTACTTTATTGAAAATATTTCTTTAGAATATTTTGTTGTTTTTCTTTTAATTCTTTAGTAATTGTTTAAAAAAAGTATTTTATTAACACTTTTCTGTTTTACTGTAAAATTGTATTTTGTTTTTTTAAAAATATTTTTTTTTATTTTTTTGTATTTAGAAAAAATCCCTGAATGTAATTTTGCTTTTCGTACAAAGAGTTTATTAGTAAGTATTTATTTTTTTGTTTTGTTTTTTGTTTATAAATTAAGAAGTTTCCAAAATTAATAAAACCTAAATGTAAATGTAAATTTCAATTTGTAATTCTAAATTTTCCAAGAAAATTGTTTTTGTTTTCATTTTTAATGTCACTTTAGAGAGAAACATTAATGTTTTCTATTAATATTTAGTTTTAAATTTTATTTTTGTTTTTTATAAATTTTTTAATCAATTTACGTTTATCAAACGATCTAATATGCGGTTTGCAACTGCAATCATCACATCATGTGCTGTTTTTTTTATTTATTTATTATTATTATAATTATTACTTTTTTTTTAATTATAAAGTTTTAAAGAAAAGAATAATTAAGAAGGGATTTTACAAAATTGTTCTTGTTGTTATGTTTTATATATGTACTTGTGTTGTGTTGTTTTGTTTCATTCAAATTTCAAAACTGCAAACATTTTATTTTTTCGTTTTTCTCCGTTTTGCAGTTGGTTGCGGAAAATTCTATTTGTTTGGCAACTCTGGTGGACAGTCCGGTTGGTTGGAGGGATGAGCTGCACGAAAAGCTGGATTACTTTCCAATTCACGATCAATACGCAAAATAATGGGATAAGGACGTAAATCAACATGGAATCTAGAAATTAATAAAAATAAACAAAAATTATGTTTGTGATATTGTCTATTAAACAATTCTAATTAGTTTTACTTTTATAGTAGAGGTGGCTTTAGACGATATGACTTGACAAATCTCTTAATTCAGAATCAAGAGCGAAAACAATTTTCAAATATTTATACGAAAAACACTCAAAAATTATACTGTCCAACAAAGACTTTTGATTGGAATAGAGAAGCGTCCCCATAATTCTGAAAGGGAATGTTGAGGAAATAATTTTTGTAGAATAAACTTATAGCCCAGCTGGTCTTAGTTTTTTTTTACAGTGGGTCAACGTTTAAATTTTTTGATCAAAGGGAGCATTATACTAAAGGATTAATCAGAGTAAATTGTAGAATTTCTTAAAAAAAAAAAAATAGCCAAAAAAATTAAGAAAAATCAGAAAAATGCATTATAAGAATGAAAAATTATCGAATTAGACGCTGATTGTCTGATTTTTATCTCACCCGGGAATATACATAACTAATTTAATGGGGCTCTTATTTATTATGACACTCTTTATTCCAAATACCAAGTTGAAAGACCTTTTAAAATACCCAACTTTCAGAAGCAATCCTCAAGTCTGACTGAAAGATAAATGGAATTTTAAATAATTTTCTAAGCTCCGATAATGTAGAGTTTCCAAAAAACCGAAGAATTTAAAAAAATTAAAAACCGATCGGTTTCGGTTCGGTTTTGTGATAATTGATTAACTATTAAATCAGTTGATAATATAGGAAATGCTATACAAATTTAAAGTTCAAACTTGACGAGTATTCAAGAGGATAATTATTTCTTTCTTCTGAGTAAAGAAAGAATCAAGGATAGAGGGCATAATGATATTGAGGTAACAGAAACTATTATTGTTATTTCTATAATAAGGGATAATTAATGTTACTATTTCTTTATTGTAAAGGTAGTTTTTGAATATTTTATAATAATAAACCTTAAAATTTAAAATTAGGCACAAATGATTCTGAATGAGTTAGAATACACAAAAGGTGATTATAGTGGTAGTTTTCCTTTCTATTTTCTATAATAATGGACACATAAATATTCCTACTCAGCATCATGAATGACTGCTGAGTATGAATAAAAAATATGGGTGTTTATGGTACTGTTTTTATTCAATAATACGTTTAGAATGAGCTAGAATTCACATTACAATGAATCAATAAACATGAAACTAGAGACATGTTTTCCTGAATTAGTATTAATTTACAAAGGGAGACTTAATAGTACTATTTCTTTCTTCCAATTGGGGTGGCGAAGTGTATCGGGTCAGCTAGTAGTCCATACTTTTATCGGATATTTGAAATAATGCGAAATAATTTAAAAAAATTAAACAAATCTTAAGATATTTTTTCCGATCTGTTTTTAGAGATATTGGATGAATAATTGGATGAAAAAGTTTGTTTCTCATTTCTAAATTTTTAATTTTTCTAGTGAAAATAGATTAAAAGTAAAAACCGAAGAATAATAGTCGGTTTCGGTTTTAGGCCTTGAAAAACCGCGGTTCGGTTAAACCCGAACTGGAAACTCTAAGATAATGTATATTTAAAAGAACTTAACTAAAGATTAAAGTTCCCAATCGGTAAAATGTTAACTGAGATATTTTTTAGTAATTCGGTAATTTCTTATTAAATTTACAGTAAAATGTCTGCACAGATAAAATAGATTCGTTGTGATTTGATGCTAATCGGATGATTCGATTATATCCATAGATTTTTTCGATACTAGCAACAGAAAATCAGTTGACATATAATAGAAAAATTCCAACGTTTAGACAGAATTATTACTCATTTATTAGCAAACAAGTTTTTAATGTGTAACAAAACCATAAAAATGTGTTTTTAAAACAGGAATATTATAACTTTTCTAGTAGATCGACTTAAAACAAATTTAAATTTTATGATTTTAAACAAATTATACAGATTGTTAGCATTAAAACTTATATGGTTATTCATAATTAGAGAAAAAGTTTACAATAATTTTATTTAATACATTCCGATTCAAAAAAAAAAAACGATTACCATGAAATTATGTGGTGTGAGTAATGTCTATATGAAAGTTATTTATGTTGCATTTTATGTGTATACCAACATTTTTAGGAGATTTATGATCGATAAAGTGATTATCGGATGCAGGGTTATATGGGAGCTATGACTAATTATGGACCGATCATAATAAAATTTGGTGACATGAGTTATGTATATATAAAACTTATTTGGAGAAAAACTTGTGTAGATACATATATAAATTAAAAACGTATGACCGATAAAGTCCAATTTCGGGAGGACATTTGTATGGGGGCTAGGTGAAATAATGAACCGATTTCAGCCAGTTTCAATAGGCTTGGTCCTTGGGCAGAAAAAATGATATGTACCAAATTTTGTCGAAATATCTTCAAGATTGCGACCTGTATTCTGCGCACAAGGTTTTCATGGACAACCAGCCAGACGGACGGACGGACGGACATCGTTTAATCGACTCAGAAAGTGTTTCTGAGTCGATCGGTATACTTTAAGGTGGGTGTTAGACTAATATTTTTGGGCGTTACAAACATCTGCACAAATCCAATATACCCTCCCCACTATGGTGGTGTAGGGTATAAATATTTATGAAAAATATCAAAGAATCAAAACTATTTATAGATAATGTTAAGCAATGATGGTCTTCAATCATGACACAACAATATAAGATACACTCATTAGAAAATGAATTCTCAATTATACAATTCTTGTAACGTCAAACAAAAGAAAATATAAAAAAATATGAAAAAAATTAAAATCAAAGTTTGACGTTATAGGGCTAAATATTGAAAACTCTCCTTAGTGATTCTACCTTCTACAATTATTGTATCATGGTCTTCATTGAAAATTTTATTAGAAACTAATTTCTATATTTACTTTTCAATAGATTTTGGATCAGATATAACAACATTACGAAACTTAACTAAAACACGAAAACTTGTGACTACTAAACACCTTGAAAAGGTTAATATCTGTAATTTAGAGAGAACTAAGAAACTATTTTATACGAATTTTGAAAACCTTTTGAATTTAAATTACAAAACATTTGAATCAACTATCGTTTTTTAGATTTTTTTTTTATAAAAAGTTATATAATTAAATATAATTTATTATTATTACGTCTATGCGTTTTTTTCTTTATTTATCTTAAAAAACAAATTATTTTAAATTTTCTAGTTTTAACTACATATATTGTTATAGTATTGTAGTCGAATATTTTTTACTCGTTATTCGTTCGAATAATCGAAGAAATTTTAAAAATTAATCCATCATTCGAATAATAAAAAAACCCATTAAACTTTACTCGATCAAAATTAAACTCGAATAATTGAAAATTCTAGTCGTACCTCTTATATATTTTGAAAGAAGTACATTATTGAATTTTCAACGATTATAGGAAACATTTTATTGGTTTTTTGCCAAAAATAGTATTAACCAATTCCCGGGAAATGCAAGATGTTTTTTTACTATTTCCGGGTAATGGAAAAAGTCCATGAAATTAGAAACCCTACTACGGATCAAGAGATCTTTGAAGCGGAGTTTTACATATTTAAGTTATTTAAAAATTCCAGCTTAGTACTACATACAACTTCTTAAAAAAAAACTCTTACCTGCGTGCATTGAAAACTTGAGGAACCAAACAACAATCAGCCATTGAAATTTCATCGCCCACACAATATTTGCCAGCCGATGTCGAAAGAACCTTTTCGACAGCCCTAAAGCCACGGGTAATCCAATGTTGAGCCCATTCCTTTTTCTTTTCCTCGCCCACATGTATCAAAACGATTAAGTTTTGTAAAGGTTGAATGCCAGAGCAAATTATTTCACAAATCTCACGAACTTTGGCACGTTTGTGAACATCTTGTGGCAAAAGAGGGCGCTGTGGGCGTGTTTCCTCCAAGTAATGCATAATAGCCAAAGATTCAATTAAAGTGTGGCCATCTAAATAAAAAAAAATAACTTTAAAATAGTAATTTTGAAATAAATTGCAAACAAATTAAATACTCACCAATTTGCAAAGCTGGTACTTGTTCCATCGGATTAACCTCACGATATTCATTGCAGTGCTGTTCCCCACCCGACTTAATCAAACTGATGGGTTTAATATCGTATGGAATTTCCTTGAGATTTAAAGCAATGCGCACACGCCAGGAGCAGGAACTGCGCCAATACGAATACAGTATTGGCTTTTCATCGGTAGTAGCAGCAGCAGGAGTAGAAAGTACAGTGTTAGTGGACATATTTAAATAAGTTGGTTTAACTAGATTACAGCTATGATCTTTGAAAAGCAACGACTTGTTAGTCTCAACTACGCTTCTCAAATGTGGCTGAATTTTGCTCCACATGTATCGCATGTTGTAGAATTTAATAAAAACAATTTTAATTAATTCAAAATAAATCTGGATTTTCTAGTCTAGTATTTTAAATAAAATTTAAATGTTTAATTTTTCCTCACGAAAAATATCTACGAGTATATTCTGATAAGAATGTGTTGTATCTCTCTGTCTATGGTAATTAACCGGTTTTTGACTTTTTTTTCGTATTTTTATTATTTTGTTATTATTATTTTATTTATTATTATTATTGAAACTTATCATTTGGAAGTGGTTCAACTTAATAGTATAGATACCATTTTATTTGTATATACTACATTTAGCATTTTATCAAAGTGTGTACGTTTTGTTTAAGTTTTTTCTACTCAAAAGAAAATAAACATTAAAACAAAATGCATTAAAGAAAACAAATTATGACTAAATACTACCTTGTGGACATCAGCTGATTTCTTTTGGAACGTATTACAACGCAGTTGCTGTTAAATTTAGAGCCAGAAAGTATGTGTAGATTTTATTTAAAATTATGAGAAACTATTATGATTAAAATGATTTTTTGTTTAAGTATTTTCTTGAGATATATAGCCAAATACATTTTTCATTTAAAATCTATGAAACCGACCTTAAGTATTCATTATTTCTTAAGTGTTTATGATTTTGATAAAATCTATGTATATATATAGAAATGGTGTAAAAATGTATAGTAATTCATAAAATGGCCGATTTCTGTAAAAAATTTTGTCAGTTGTTCGTATTTAAGGAAGAAAATTTTTAAAAATCCCTTCGGAAAATAGAGTTTTACTCTAAAGTTTGCCTGAGGGCTTAAAATTGGATCGAGGCGAAGTTCGCCGGGTCCGCTAGTAGCAAATAATTGTGTATCAGTGACAATACTAGCAACAAAATTGCAAAATTATAGTTTCCTAAAGTTGAAAAATATAAAAAATAAATTAATGAAACCAATAAAGGAACTTTTCAGCAGATATGTTATATGCGTATTACTCAATCATCATCCGGTAAAACGATATAAGGTGGTAAATTTTGAAGCCAATAGGCTTAACAATGTTATATGCAAACACTATCATTAGATATCCATATTGTCGTAATCCATATATAGATAAAAAAAATAGGAAGCCGATCGACTCAGAATCACTTTCTCAGCCGATTAAACAATGTCCGTCTTTCCGTTTGGCTGACTGTCCATGTAAATCTTGTGCGCAAAGTACAGGTCACAATCTTATAAATTTAGTACATACATTTGTTTCAGTCCAAGGACAAAGCCTATTGAAACTGGCTGAAATCGGTCCATTATTCCACCTATCTCTCATACAAATGTCCTTCCGAAATTGGACTTAATCAGTAATAACTGTTGGATTTATAGAGGTATTTACACAAACTTCACCGAAGAATTTCAAACCGCGGTTTCGATTTTAAAAAATTGAAAACCGATCGGTTTCGGTTCGGTTTTTTGATAATTTATTAACTACTAGCTTGACCCGGTGCGCTTCGCTACCCCTGTCGTAGTCTATGTTGGAAATTTCAGTAAAATCGTTTCGGCCGTTTAGTATTTATTGTTTAAGAACTAAAGGTACCAATTTTACCGGTTGTCCTCCTGTTTACCCCTTTCTGGTTCAAGTATTGAAAAAAGTTATAGCCTATTGACGCTTCCAAGTAAGGATCTATCTACGTTCCAAATTTCAATAAAATCGATTCAGGCGTTTAGGCGTGATGCTCAAACAAACAAACAAACAAACAAACAAACAAACAAACAAACAAACAAACAAACAAACAAACAAACAAACAAACAAACAAACAAACAAACAAACAAACAAACAAACAAACAAACAAACAAACAAACAAACAAACAAACAAACAAACAAACAAACAAACAAACAAACTTACAAAGACATTTATATATTTATATAGATAGATACTAGCTTGACCCGGTGCGCTTCGCTACCCCTGTCGATGTAAAAATCGGTTCAGCCGTTTAGTAATTATTGTTTAAAAACTAAAGGTACCAATTTTACCCGTTTTTCCCCCTTTTTATCCCTTTCTGGTCCAAGTATTGAACAAATTTATAGCCTATTGACGCTTCCAAGTAAGGATCTATCTACGTTCCAAATTTTAATACAATCGGTTCAGCCGTTTAGGCGTGATGCTCAAACAAACAAACAAACAAACAAACAAACAAACAAACAAACTTACAAAGACATTTATATATTTATATAGATAGATTAAATCAGTTGATAATATAGGAACTGCTAAACAAATTTAAAGTTCAAATTTGACGAGTATTTACGAGGATAAAGGAAAATTGGTACTTTTTCTTTTAATAGTACCTTTTTAATATATTAAATTAGTTAAAGTTAGCTAACATGATTCTCAGTAAAGAAATAATCAAGAATAGAGTGCTCAATTGTATTATGATACCAAAAATGGAGAACTAAACCAAACTAAGGAGTACTTTTTCCTTCTTTAAGGATAGAGAGCATAATGATATTGAGGTAACAGAAACTATTATTGAAATTTCTTTAATAATGAACCTATAAGCAGGATATTAAACACACATGATCCTGACTGAGTTAAAATATTAAAAAGGGAATTACAGATACTTTTTCGAACTAGTTGTACTTTTTGAATATTTTATAACGATGGACCTAGAAACGCGAATTCAAAAGGGATTAATGTTACTGTTTCTTTATTGTAAAGGTACTTTTTGAATATTTTATAATAATAAACCTTAAAATTAGGTACAAATGATTCTGAATGAGTTAGAATGCACGAAACACAAATGATTCTGAATGAGTTAAAATTCACGAAAGGTGATTATAGTCTTACCTTTCTTTTGTATTTTCTATAATAATGGACACAGAAATATGAAATTAAACATTCATGATGCTGAGTAGGAATACAAAATGTGGGTCTTTATGGTACTGTTTTTATTCTAATAATTCGTCTAGAATGATCTACAATCCACATTACAATGAATCAATAAACATGAAACTAGAGACATGTTTTCCTGAATTAGTATTAATTTACAAAGGGAGACTTAGTAGTACTATTTCTTTCTTCCAATTGGGGTGGCGAAGCGCTCCGGTCAGCTAGTACTCCATACTTTTGTCGGATATTTGAAAATAACTAAGAGTTTTTTACAAAAAATTTTTATTATTTAGCCTGCGAAAGGTAGCCTGCTACATCATCTGAAGCAATTATTTTAATACAATTTAAAAAATTTAAACAAATCTTAAGATATTTTTACCGATCTGTGTTTAGAGATATTGGATGAATAATTGGATGAAAAAGTTTGTTTCTCATTTCTAAATTTTGAATTTTTCTAGTAGATTAAAAGTAAAAACCGAAGAATTCTGCTAATTTTGGCCCTAAGGGCTTGCGGCATTTTTGAAATACATATAAATAAAATAATTGTCGGTTTCGGCTTTAGGCCTTGAAAAACCGCGGTTTCGGTTAAAACCGAATTGGAAACTCTATTTTATATATACGGAAGTCATGTCACGTAAATTTATGAAGTTCGGTACATAATTAGTCAGAGCTTCCATATAAGGCCAATTTCTGAAAATAAATTATTGAAATTAAAAAAAAAATGTTTTTGCTCATTGACTCAGTGTAGGGTATTACATGGTCGAGCTTGACCGACCATACTTTCTTACATGTTTTTAATTGGCTTTTATTTACATACGTATTTTGAACGCTACTTTAAAATGATTTTAAGTTAAAGGTTATCTCTCGAATAAAATCTTCTTCTGTGATTATTACACCCTTCGCCATGATTGGCAAGGGTATATATAAGTTTGTCATTCCGTTTGTAATTCCTACATTTTTAATTTGCGACCCCACAAAGTATATATATTCTGGATCGTTATATATAGCGAAGTCGATATAGCCATGTCCGTCTGTATGTTGAAATCAACTTTCAATAGCCCCCAAATAACTTACAAACATAATTGATACATCAATATATCGGGAATTCTTCCGGGTCGATCGATATTTAAAATCGAGAAAATCGGCCTACAAATGGCTGAGATATAAGGAAAAAACAGGAACAACCTCGATTTTTGGCCTATTTTATATCTATATCTGGATTACTAAGGAATTAATATAGACAATATGGGTATCTAATGATAGATATTTCAAAGTCCATTGCAACGATGTATATAAAGCTATAGTAATTTGGATCTACAATGGGTCAAAATCGGGACAAAATATTTTTTAACACGAATTTTATTTTATCCAAAAAAAATTTTTTGTCATAAATGTTTAAAAAAATTGTTGGAAAAAAATTAAAAAAAACAATTTTAAAATTTATAAAAAATTTATTTTAAAATTTGAAAAAAAAAAAATTTAATTTTGTTTGACTAAAAATATAAAAGGGTATAAAAGATTCAGCACATCCGAATATAGCTCTCTAACTTGTTTTTTTTTCACTTTTGCGTTTAGGTCAACAGTAAAATTTCATTAAAAAAGTATTCAAGTACTCAAAAGCCAATATTTCAGTTGGTAGTACCAATTTAAAATATATTAATTTGATTACAATTTTTTAAATTTATTTCAAATGACTAAATTATATGACCACCATAAAATCGGGGCTTATAAGGAATTTTGCGGAAATAATGTGCTAAAATTCTGGAAATGCAGTATTTTTATTCTAAATAAATTGTAACCCATTCAATGTTAATACAATAACTTTTTTTTTTTATTGTTTGAGAAGTGAAAGCAACTGCTGATAAGTAATTTAATTGTCCACAATGTCCCCTAGTAGGATACTTAATACCCCAGATATCTGGATAATAACTGCTTAAGAAAACATATCTCTTAGTAATATATATGATTCCATAACATATTTTTAATTTCCAATTTAAAAATAACCTAATTGTTTAAATATAAATTTTTATTTATCCGACACCTTTAATTTTTAATTTATCACTTCCCATCTACTCTAGACTAAAAACAAATTATTCCACAATAAATAAAACTCGATGTGTGAAATGCGTGAAATAAGTAACAACAAACATATGCAAAAATATTAGCATTTAAGGAATAAATTATCCTGCAAAAGAACCGTGAAACACACAAACATTCATATTCAATTTAATATCGAGCATTTCCTTGTAACAATACAAAGTTCATTCACCGACTAAACCAGTGGTTACCAACGAAAACGAAAGGGAAAAGACGAAGAGGGAACATGGCAAATTTCCCACAGAGGTTATTGAACCTAAAAAAGCCAACAAGGAAAAACAAAAAAAAAAAAAAAAAAACATAAAATATGTATGAGAAAATAAAGTTAGATATTTCCTACTAAACAACACATAGAGTTCCCTCAATTTAAGTACCATTTGTATCTATCTATCTATATATGTACATAAGTATGTAGGTATATATTGTATATGTTTGTATTTCGTATACCAAGGTCGGGTCATTGAACCTACCACGGCAACAACATCAGCCATCAGCAGCAATAGCTACAGAATAGGAAAAAAAAGCTAAAATAATTTTACTTTTTTTCTTTTTTGGCTTGAAAAATAGAATTTATTACATGGAAATATGTCTACTTATATTTTGTTGTGCTGTTGTTTTATTTTACTCTTAATTTAAGTCAGCATTAAACCTATTCAAGGACATTTGTATAAGAATAAGAACAGAAAGGTAAAATACAAATAATAGAAAATAAAAATGCGGAAGAGCATTTTTCCTTCTCCCTTTTTTATTGAATTCAGGAACATACTCGTTTATGCCACACATATTTCAGTTTCTAAGTAAGAGGTAAGGATAATAAAAGCTTTTGCTTGTCAAAATTTATAAAAAGCTCTTAGTTTTATAATAAGGGAGAGTAACAATTTTTAGCAGAGTTGTCATAGTTATAAGAATTGTAAGTTTTTGTATAATTTTAGAAAAATACCCTGGAAATTTCTTTGCTGCAATTAAATGGAGATGAGTTCGAAGATAAATTTGGCATTATTGATCAATAAGTGATTTACTAGTATAACACTACCTTAAAGCAAAACAAAAAACACTCTCCTAGTTACTTAAGGTAAATAGAAGTAAATTATTTCAAGAAATGTATTTATATATTTTTCTTTTTTATTTAGTACTGTAAAAAGTTTTCTTTGAAAATGACATAGAATTTTATATAAAAACAATATTTGTACAATAGAAGTTTTTATAAATAAAATTGAACGATTCAAGTAAATAAAATTTACGTTTATTGGTGTTTTGTTGTGTTAATTTCTCATACTTTAGTGTAATTCTCAATTTCTGAAGTTTCATAAATAACACTGTGCGTTAATATATCACGACTCGGTGGCTCAGCTTGACTGAATCTTAGGCATTCGGCGTTAGTTGGTTACGAAAACACAATAAACATAGCATAGAAAGTAGTATTATTTTAGGATATTGTTTGCTTGAAAAGCAATAAAAACCATTGTGAAATTTTAGGACATTATGACAATATGACATGATAATAGACCTTGTGAATTGACCAAGTATGTATTGTAATATTATGGTTATTGTTGTTATGTATATGGTTGCGGTAACCATAACATGTTTAAGTTTACCATTCACATATATATGATTGTAGTAATTTTAAATATAAATTAAATATGATTTTAGTTAAGTATATGTGTGTGTCAACCATTTCTATGATGTATTACATCACCATATTGTGTTTTTCTCGGATTATGGTTATAATACTCTGAGTACAACATACTATGATATAATGATTCGTCATGAACATAATTGTATAAACATACATGTATTTACTACAATCATGTATATGGGTGCTACAATTATGTGAATTGTAACTTAAACATATTATGGTTACCACAATCATATATATAATAACAGTAACCATAATATTGTTAAAAAAAATTGTAAAAATGTCGAAATGGTTATGGTAAACATGTACAACTATATTTCTTGCCTGGGTAGAATTAGATGATTTTATTTTAGTTTTTTAAGATAACTACGAAAAAAAGGATAAAAAAAAACCTACCAGGAACCAAACACATAGCTAATGTGTAAGTGTAAATGCCATTACATATAGAGTTGTGCTACACAACCCAGCAGTTCTAGGAGACACTTCTGAACTAGTGATTTTACCCATCATTTAGGGTGGGAACTAGTTACTTCAATAGCCACGTGACTAGTTATTTTAACACATGCTTGTCCTAAGCAGGGGGTCAATTTACTCTTATTGACTACAATGAGACTCTCTAATAGCTGGTCCAAAGTAGTCAACACATTGGATTCACATACTGGTTAAAAAACGTCAGTTACCTTACTAGCTACCTAAGTGGTAACTTGATCACCTACATAACTAGTTATTTTAATGTACGAGTGCTAATTGACCTCAAATAGTCAGCTAAAAGACGTTTACTGAACATAGGCAGTCCAGTAAACGATATCTTGTAAACAAACCTTTTTTCGACAACTATCCAATGGATTGCTTCTGGTGGATAAAATAACTACTTTCTAAAGTGCAGTACAAAATAAGATTACTTAGAGACACTTAAGTGACAATTGTCTTCACGCTAGATTACCTGGGATGTATAAAGTAACCAATTGTATTCTCTCTGCACTACAAAGAGCACATATGTGTCAAATGACCAAAATATATAAATTGGAGTCAGCCAAGTGATAAGACATTTGTGACGGGATACATTGACTACATGCTTAACTGCTGGGAACTTATAAATAATACAAATGCATTAATGGATTTCAAAAATATGTAACACAAATGATTCTAGAACGTCTCCTGGGAAATTTTTGAAAATTTACTTATCACGTTTCCACACTATGCTAACGATATGAACTCTATGGCTATAGATCGAATTTTGATGTATGCAATGCGCAAACAATCTATCACAAATAGATGAGCTTTGCTGGAACAACGCGCTATGAGTACATTTGAGTGGTTGTCGCAAACAAACTCAACTCCAAATAACGGCATCATCGAAAAGCCGATACATGTGAACTTAATGTTGGGTTGTTGTGTCATTTAAAAAGCTTTAATGGTGCAATTATTGTCTTTTTAATATTAATTTTAGTGGTTTAACACCAAGGATCATCATCTCGTTATTAAAAATACGAAACTACTACATAGTTTAAAGTACGATTATAGGAAAACGCTACTAAAAATTGGGATTAAACTAGAGTTTCCAAAAAAAAAAAAAAAAAAAAAAAAAAACGAAAAAACTCAAAACCGCGGTTTGGGTTTTAAACATTTTAAAACCTATCGGTTTCAGTTATTTTAGATTTTGGGCTTGTTTCTTAAATATGATATTATAGACACTGAAATTATTAGATATTATAACAAAATGCTATAAAATACGTTGCTCATATGTTGAAAACTCGGTTACATTACACTTTATGATAATTATTTATATTATATATAACTCAATTTGAAGTTTACTTATCAGGAGATATGATAAATTTTGTAAATGAATTGGTAACATTCTTTATTGGAATGTTCCAAATATGGAGTATGCACCATATACTTCTTTTATTAATAAATACAACATTTTTAAGAAATCTTTCTTCATTGTATTATGAATATTTTGTCTTGTACTCATTTAATGCTCTGATCTATTACTTGTTTCAATTCAGTAAAATTTTCTTCATCCAAATAGATGGAAATTAACTTAAATATTATTTTTTACCTTGTCATACAGACTTTATTTATTTAAGGTCCGATAACTTGAAAATTAATTAATATTGTATTGTACTTTATACTAAGGGCCATTATTATAACTTGCCTTTTTGTTCGTAATAATAAAAGTTGACTTTAAGGGTACCTTTTTATATTGCTTAAAGTTAACTTTTACTATTTCGAACATAAAGGCAAGTTATAAAAATGGCCCTAAGTATAGTTAATTTGTGTATACATAATATTAATTTAATATTTTGAAACTTAAATACTTTCGCCGATTATTAGTATACATTTTTTTTATGTATTCATACTTATTATTGAAATATTTAAAACATTTTTAGAACATTGAAAATATTTTTAAGCGTTCTGTGCAAAATAAGTATTTTTTATACAATTAACAAGTTGACAACACCGTTAGTAAATGTCACGTAGAAACGTAAAGAAATTCTGTTTTTAAAGGCTGGGTTAGCCGACCGTTGATGTAATGTAACCGTAATGTTGACTTAACGTAACACTTTAGTGCGATTATAGAACATTAAAAACGTGTCATATGTTTTTGACATAAACAAACAAAACAAAATATAGCCGGAACTATATTTGTTGTATAAACTTTCATTGGCCTGTACCAATAAAATCAATTGTTCGTCGTTCATTTTAATAAAGACAAATTTAATACGTTTTGTTTAATTTTAAGTTTTTCTTTAATATTTCGCGCTTGTCGCTGATTGAAATTGTCGCTGATTGAAATTGTAAACAGCTGTTTGAAAGTGTAATCAACACAATTTTTTTAAATACTGTTCAAGCGATTTTATAATTTTTTTCTGCGATTTAGAAAAAATTTATTAAACTTTGGTAAAGTACTTACATATAAACCGTATTTATTTACACATAATGTATTCATGATCATTGTCCATTAGGAGACAATTATAAATATTATTTATTACCTTGTCATACAGACTTTATTTATTAAAGGTCCGATAACTTAAAAATTAATATTGTATTTATACTAAGGGCCATTATTATAACTTGCCGTAATAGTAAAAGGTAACTTTAAGTAATAGAAAAAGGTTGCTTTAAAGATAACTTTTACTATTGGGAACATAAAGGCAAGTTGTAATAACGACCCTAAGTATAGTTAATTTGTGTATACAAAATATTAATTTAATATTAAACTTAAATACTTTCGCCGATTATTAGTATACATTTTATAAATGCTTACATGAATTAATTTGTATAATATGTAAATATTACCATAACATTAAAAGGTTTTGTTTTTTATTTATGTATTTAGAACACTGCAAATATTTTTAAGCGTTCTGAGCAAAATAAGTATTTTTTATACAAGACTTAAAATCAACAAGTTGACAACACCGTTAGTAAATGTCACGTAGAAACGTAAAGAAATTCTGTTTTTAACAGGTTCAGACGTTACAGTTACGTTACATTTTTTCACTATAACTGCTTTAACTACTTTACACACAATAGAAACGATCAGCTGTTCCGTTCCGTTAAGGTTACATTACATTACGGTCGGCTAACCCAGCCTTAACAGGTTCAGACGTTACAGTTACGTTACATTTTTTCACTATAACTGCTTTAACCATTTTACACACAATAGAAACGATCAGCTGTTCCGTTCCGTTAAGGTTACATTACATTACGGTCGGCTAATCCACCCTTAAGAGTCGGTTAAGCCGAGCCGCCGAGTCGTGATATATTAGGACATTATGACAATATGCCTGATAAGAGACCTTGTGAATTGACCAAATAACTAGTTTGTTTTCCAATTCAAAAAAAAAAAAAAACATAAACGAAGAATAATTGTCGGATTTCGGTTTTGAGCCATGAAAAATTGCGGTTTGACTTAAACCCGAACACAAAACTCTACGTTAAACCACTAAAATTAATAGTAAAAAAACAATAAATGTACAATTGAAGTTTTAGTTAATATTTTTTAAAATTAATATAATTTACTATTTCGATTTTTCGAGCACGAGGCCAGTTATATTATATATTATGCAAATATTTCGTCACTCATCGAATGACATCTTCAGGGCCTCGAGTTCGAAAAATCGAAATAATAAATTATATTAATTTCAAAGGCCGAATAGACAAACAATAGATTTTTTAATAATTTCTTAAAATTAGTAGCTCCTTAAAAATTGTTTTAACCTCATTTTTAGTATATATTTCATTTATAAAAACGATTTTGTAAGAAACAGAAATAATGCTTAAAAATAATTTAATTCAGCAAATTAATTGCAACGAATTAGATTACAACCAGCTTAATTTATACCAACATTCGTATATAGTATAGTTCCCCGGCTTTGTGATATAATAGCCACACATGACAGTTCTTTTAAATAGAGAAAATGCCGGTATGAGTAAAAGTATAGAGAGAACACCTAAAGTGATATTAGATATAATTTTAATACAAAATAGGAATTTTTTAATATATTTAGCTAAAGATTACGGCTAACAGTAAAAGAAAATCTTTTAAATTTACATTTATAAATTAAGAAAAATTTATGAAATATTTTATAAAGTTGTTGGGTAACTCTAAAATAGGGAAACAATTTCTAAAATTAAGAGTATGAGATATTAGTTAATTTTGTGTGATTTCTTTTTTGTTTTATATAGTAACAGACATGCGCTTTGAGAACAATTTAGATTAATGTTTTATGTCTAAAAATCCAACAAATCCATTAGGAAAAGAAAAACTCATACTCTTGCATTGGATGGTCATGACCACATACTAAATGCAGGACCTCCGTCCGTCCGTCCGTCCGTACGTTTGATTTTAAATAGAATAGCTTGTGAGTAAAATATTTAAAATTTCTTAAACTTACCTTGGCTATGGCCGATAAGGACATAGCGTTATGATGATACTTTGAATAGTTAATTTTGAAGCCGTTTCTTAAAATCCCGACAAGAAAAAAATTCTTATTTTTCAGTTGATGTTTAACACAACTAAATACCGCTCCTTATTATACACCAACAATACAATTTGCTGCTATCACTTTTATATTTTTGACTTTCTATTAAATCCGACTATTGGAAGTGGGCTTGGCGTCTTCTATGCGGCACCAAAGTTTTAATACTATTTTAGTTTTCAATACAACAATAAAGCAGCGGCAGCACACACAAAAAAGAAGAAGCCACTAATACTACCTAAACTAAACTAAACAAAAAACACAGAAATAAAATGAAATATATAGAATTATATGAGACGACCACGACCACAGCCACGATGCTTATGACGAACACATAAAACGAAGTGGTTGATTATTTTTTAAAAAAAAAAAGATTCTAAATTTATTAAATTTTCAATGAAATTCCCAATAAATGATTGCACTTCCTCTAACAAACTTGACGATTTTTATGTTTGAATGCAATTACTAAATGGCCAATTTCATTAAAGTCTTTTATTTTAATTTAGAAAATTATTTTAACGAAAAACTCCTTCTCTTTAATTGGATTGTTTCACATACACACAGAATTATCACTGAAGTGAGCTGTTTAACAGAGTCCTTGCTACTGACTCTGACTCCGTTCTTCTCTAATATTAAACTTACACTAACACAAAACATATTAAATGCCGATTTAACTGAAATATGTGCAATTGTAGA
The DNA here is from genome assembly GCA_942486065.2 of Calliphora vomitoria. Taxonomy (NCBI): domain Eukaryota; kingdom Metazoa; phylum Arthropoda; class Insecta; order Diptera; family Calliphoridae; genus Calliphora; species Calliphora vomitoria. The sequence goes on from OW818029.2 coordinate 20,570,204, forward strand.
AATTAAAGGGACAAAAATGCTAATAAAGTACTTTTTGTTATTAGTAATCGTTATAGTACCAAATTCTTAAAGTCTTTAACAATACAAGTTTTCACAAAAAAAATATATATTTTTGTATTCATTGAATGTAACATATATTTTTGATAAAGACTAGGTACAATAGTCTATTAACTGGCCTACCTAAATAAAAGCGTAAGGCGGAACGTTTTTTTCCGCTTAGCCTTAACTCTGAAATGTCATACCTAAATAAAAGCGGCAACGCTACGCCAAACAATTAAAACAAGGTTATCAAAAAAATAAATATAACAACCCGGATTATTTAAATAAAGTACATTGCAGTATTGGTGTTTCTGATTTTTGTTTTGTGATTTGTAAACTAAAAATTTATAAAAAAAAAACTAAATTTTTAATGTTCAAAAAATGAGTTTCTCGCATATTTGTTTCTTTATTTGTATGTATGTGTTTACATTTATTGTGTTTTGCAACTAACTTCACTATTAAACGCGCTGTCAAAATCGGATTTTCCGATTGCAAAGCGTTGCCGCCGCTATATTTCGGTATGGGCATGAGAATTTTTGACAAGTAAAAAACGCCTTCCGCTCCAATTTAGGTATGCGTGTAAGTATTTCGAAGAATAATCTAAAACGTCAAATACGTTGTTAGGCATTGTTTGTAATTTGTCTGACTTTTATAAACTCAGTCTTATAGTTTTCTTTGTCTTCAGTTTTCTGAGTCTATCACCAAAAAGGAAAAGTAATAATATATTGGCTGTATGACTTAAAAATGCGGTATTTACAATAGATGGTGTAAATGGAAATATCCTACAACTTAATTACCATTTCACTCTAGCGAATTTTTAAGGGTACAGTATTATTATACTAACTTATAAGTTAAAATTAATATTTTCTTGTTTTTTCTTATTGAATGATACGAGTACTTAAGATAAAATTTTGAAAAGATTTTTAATATGATATCAAATATAATAAAATCTGACTAACCCACAGTAACACGAAGTCTGGTTATGTGTTAACTAATAGTTAAACTGAAAGTTTTCATACAAAACAATTTTAACCGCCAGTATAACTATTAGTTAACGCCTAATCAGGTTTCGTGTTAATGGATGTTACAGTTCTAAAGTTATTAACAGTTTTACTTTAGGTATTTTGCACGCATCTTATGAACTTTGAACCAAATTAAATCGAATTTCACAATTCTGGATAACTTTAAATTTTGTGTGGCCTCAAATATCTATACCAAATATTATCGAATCAAAAGAATAAATGTTAAAAAATGAATTTTTTTATCGAAATTTTCTTTACAGTTTTATTGGTACTTTTTGTAGTATGGTACCATTTATTGTTTAACTTTACTTTAAGTAACATTTTAGCAAAAAGTTTTCAACATTCCTGCCAGCATGTTTTTCGTTTTATTCTCTTATTAAATAAGGACAATGTTGAGTAACAACAACACGCTGCCTGAACTACAAACATTATGACACGAGTACGAGTATCTGTGTGGGACTTTATTTACATATGTAGTTGTGTGTGTCACTGAGTGAGTGAGCTTGGTATGGTAGAAAGCGAAAGGTTTGTTATAATTTAGTTGTTGTTTTAGCTGTTTGGTTTAGTGCCTTCGTTTCTGTTGGCATTTATGCTGAGAGCAATATATAAGAGAGTCATCCTAAAGCTTTGTTGTGGGAAACGGGGTTGAAAATTTTGGTACAATTGTCCTTTTTGCCCTAAAAAGTCTTTCAAAAATTATTTTACTCAATGTTATTACTTAATAAATTAAATAATAACATAAGAACAACTTATTTTAATTTAAATAATTAATTAATTATTTCAATATGCAGATTATCAATATCTAAATTGCAGTTTCAAGCTGAGTTTAATTTTATTAAAAAATAACTACTTTTGCTTCTAAAGTTTTTCTTGGTACATTTTGACATGCATTTTTATTTGCTCTTTATGAACATATGGAGAGTAAAAACTTATTGACACAGTAGTACTAAATAAGAAAATACAAGAATATTTCTATTGTAAGTAAAATTTGAACTAATAAGTGAATTGTTTTGTATTTTTCTTAACAAGTGTTATTTTCTGTGTGACTGTTTCAAACTAGTAATTTTACTTATCATTTTTAACGCATCAATTGATCCTCTGCTTAGTACAATATGTATACAAATAGACAGTCTAATAGTTAGTAAAAAGTAGTCAACCCATTTAATTCACATACCGGTTACATAGTCAGTTACCTTACTAGCTACCTAACTGGTTACTTGATTACATACATAAATAGTTTAATATGTACGGGTGCTAAGTGGAAGCTAATTGACCTCAAATAGTTAAAAAGGCATCTCCTAGACAGTCTAATAACTTTCTGTTTGTTAACAAAAAAAAAATACTTTCTCAATTGTAGTACAACATAAACGTTTAAAGTGATAACATTGTGAACAACTTAGATACACTTACGTGACAATTGACTATACGTTAGATTACCTAGGATGTATAAACTAACCAATTCACTTCTCTCTACACTACTAAAAGCTCATAAGTGTCAAATGACCCAAAATGTATAAATAGGAGTCAGTCAAGTGATCAGACATTAGTGAAAATGTGTCTCTAAGGAATACATCGACTAATTTAAAACTGCTGGGATGTTTATTTATTGTTTTCAGTATGCTTAAATTAACAGATAGCCACTTTTTAGTGTTATATCCAAACTCCTTTGCATTTAATCGTTAAATTGGGCTGAGTTTGCAGAAGTTTGAGAATTAATTATCATTTGATACAAACTATGGATACCAAAGGGGATTGGAGTTTTTAATCCCAGGATTAGTGATTTTTGTTTCACATTGAAAAGCATCAAACTAAACAATGAAGACAATGTTACGTTTTTACCTTTTGAAAACGGGGGTTTATTTTCTTTACATAAACCGGATACTTTTGATTGCAAATAAGAGCCGTTTAGTAGTTTAAAATTGTAACAACTCTTTATTTATTTAAAATGTACAACAACAACAGTTCAAATAGTCACTCAGTGTCTTTATACACGTTTATCAATTCGCAGAAATGCACACACACTTTACAATATACAAACTTAAATGTACAAGACAGTTGTTGTTAACTCTAACAGCGTCTATGATAAACTCACTCACAACTGCAACCTCTGACACTATTTATATACACGCCAGCTTTGGTGAATCTTCTACATTCGAATTCTAAAGCTTTCGATGTTAATGTTAGCAGCTTAAACATTTTGTTATGCCATACCCACAAACAATGCTAATAAGCTTCTACAGATGGACGTGTTTATAAACATTTGCACATTCGTAACAATATATTTACATAAAAATATAACGAAACAAAGACTAATTTATTGAATTAAACTAAATTGGAAACAAAAGCTAAGTCATATTTACTACAAATATGTTTAATAACACAAGTATTATAATAACATTTTACACCTATTCTGAACTTTATGACAATGACAAACTTTTTATAAAAAGATTTTTCAAGTCTTTCGATCTGCTTCTTTTAAAATGTTTCATACTAATTTCCAAATATGCATCTGTTCCATGTTTTCAGATTTTTTTGGGTTTTTTTGAAAAGCTTTTTGTCCAAAGATAAATTTTTTACAGGATTTATATAGAGTATAAAATTAATTAAAGTTTGCCAATGCGGATTCTTATAGGTGGTGTGTTCTTCTAACGATGCGATTATCCATTTGTCTGTTGAATTCCACAGAAAGGAAATTTGTGAAAGGTCCTTTAAACGATCAGTAAAAAAGGAAGTTGGACTTTCTTTTAATGACTAATAATACAGTTACCGAAAGGTTAGGAAAGAGAAGACAGTCTTTCATATTCTCTGGTAATGTTATGTATTTTTTATAATCAGATATAGATTCTGATGGAAATTTGTACAGGGGACGCCTTTTATGCTTCATAATAAGAAGCGACAGGGACCTTGGAAATTCGAACAACCATGGTAGAATACTAGACTAGAAAAAGTGTCTGTGAATGTTCGACACTTTATGTAAAAAGATATAGGTGTCGGAAACAGGCCTGAGTGGCTATACTAAATATCATAATTCAAATGGATCTAGTATTCTTCCAACAGTACCTATTCTTGATCTGTCATTATAGTCAAGTTAACATGTAAATTACTCATGTGTAGCCCATGAGTAATTAATGTGTGATTTCCGATTACCAATACCTAAACAGATGTTAAAAGTTTCAAATCTTCAGATTTTAGTTTTATGAAGATTTATTATTTTGTGGGGCGCGTGTCTTTTCCTGCATGTTAATAATCATAAGAGCGTTATATAAAAACTAGAGTATCTGATAATGCCAGATACAGTTTATTCTAAGTTCCACAATTTTACATTATTATTTAGTTAGGAGTAATTTTTGCCACGGACTGCTGGACATCAAAAAGTAATATGTAATTTACAATTAACTTGGTGGCAACACTGCAGTCAAACCGACAACAGTGTGTCTTAAATAAATTGGTTGAAAACCTAGCTAAAATTATTAGCCAACACTATAAAGGTAAGGCAGTTCATGTGAAACAGTTCAATTTAACAGTCGGTAATGTAATTAGACCGCTATTAAAATAATGATTTTGAATTTCTATTTATGTGATTGTAGGTTGGTTTGATTTAATTAAAACAATGGTAAATTCTTTTTTGTTTTTTTTTTTCTTTATTTAAAATTTTACAGAAGAACATTTTTATCCTTTTTTTAAATACTCATACATAATAATTTTTTCCCATAATTAATCATTCAAAAAAATTATTTTTTTTTCAGTTTTTTTTTTTGTTTAAATTTTCAATATTTTGTGTATGTTTTAAAAAATCGCAATATTAATATTTGATTGATTTAAATAAAAAGACAAATATAATTGTGTGTATTTTATGTAGTTTTTGTCCAAAAAAACACTGAGTTTTGAAATGAGACTCTTTCTTAAACCTTCAAAAACCATTTAAATGATTTTGATAGAAAGTGTTTAAAAGTTTGCGAAAATTAATAGAAATTAAAATGTATTTTATGTAAATTTAGGTTTATATTTTCATGATAAAGAAAATTAAAAGTTGTAAAATATTGGGATTTTTTTTTATAAAAATCTACAACCTTTTATATATATTTTTTTTTTGTTTTTGAAAATTGGTGTTATTGGAAAGAAGAAAAAAAATATTGTTAGTTGAGTTTTAGTGTTTTAGAGAGAGGATTTCCTTAATTGATATTTTCTTTGGATTTATTTTTATTTTGTTAAGGAGGATTATATGAAGTTTTAAAGTAATAAAGTAGGATGTTTTTTTGAGCTTAAAAAATAAGTTCACTCCTTTATAATTAGACTTAATTTTAGGGATTTTTTTTTTTTTTTGGTTTGTAATCATTTAGGTTTTTACCAGTTAAAATTTTACATACAATTTTAAGGGGATTTTTTTAAGTTGGCTTAAGTTTAAAAACATTTATTATTTATTAATACATTCACAATTTTCTTTTATTATTATTATAATTATTATTTTATGGTATTATAATTTATTTATATTTTAATTTAATTTAATTCATTTAAATTAATTAAGTTTTTAATGAAGACAACATATAATTATAATATTCTTTATTATGTTAGTAATTAATTAATTAATGTATTTATGTATGTATTTATGTATATATTGTTTATATAAGTATGTAACTAAAATATGTTTAAAATGTAGTTGTAGTTGGTTTTAATTTAAATTTTTAATATGTTTGTATGTGTAAATAAACAATTGTTTAACATTTAAAATTAACAGTTTAATAATGGAAGGCAGTTTGTAAACAGAGAAAGTTTCATTTCGTTTTATTTTAAGCTTGTTTTTTTTTCACAAAGTTTAAAATTTTTCATTTTGATTTAGGAAAAGGAAATTATATTTTATGTAGTTAAAAGCACGCACAACCGATATAGTATCACACTCCAATTCACTTCTGAATTTTTTTTTTCTAGTATTATGAGTTTTTTATTATTATTTTTTTTTTAATTTGTATTATTTTTATAAATGTGAAATAAGTTTTTAACAAAAGTGATGAGATGAGAAATTAAACTTAGATATTGATAAGAAAATAAAATAAGAAATTGTTTTGAAAATCGTTTAAAATATTTGCTAGTTGGATATGCAAGACTTAACCCCTCAATTTACTCGGTGAACAATTTCTTGTCCTCATATGAATTTGTCTTGTGTGGATAATTCTTGTCTATGTTATGTTCGCACAACTATGCCTGCCAATAAACTTTTTGACACAATAAGACCGCCATTTAAAAGAAAATACATAGAAAACTATGAACATCCACACGTATTTCCCACACAGAAAGAATATAAAACAATTGTGTCCATAATTATGCCGTTGTTTTGTTCTAGCACTTTTAGACGGGTTGTAAAGACACAAATATATTTTTATAATAGAAAAACTTGGAAACTCTCAAAAAGTTGACCAGACTATAATGAGAATGGGGATACTGGAAGGCCGTAATTCTTTATAACCGTGGATCGTTCGACTGTTTATATTTGCACAAGGAACGAGCTCTACAATGTCGACTTTAACATCCTACATCAACATTAGGTAGGAACAGAGTGGTCACAAATTACATCTCTTGAAAGCTTATGTCCTCCTTTACGATCTGTGCATACATAATTTTGCGATCGATTTTGAAGATACGGATTTCTTATCACTATGAAGTGAATGTTTTTGAAAATCTCTGTAATTTGAATCACTGTACCATTTCCATCTCCTCTTCGTTCTCTCAACTTTGTTACGTTTAACGGACAGTTAATAAATGTTCTGCATTTCGATTGGAAACTTTAAATGATGTTTATGTGGGAGATGAAATCCTTCATTCCATCAAAGAAAGTGTCGATTAGCACTAAGTACAAATCTTGGTTAAATCAAATGAGCAACCAGGCGTAACTAGAATAAAGCTGAGACTTCCTTTTATGTTATACAAGCACTGGTCTTGAAGAAGTTTTCTTCGATGCTAACACGTCCATTAGTTAACGTTTTCAGCAGTTATATAAAAAGAAAAGAGTAGCATCTCGGAAAATAATCGCTTAATAGCAATTTGTTCTTCACTTTCTAAAGAGATGGATATTGTGATAAACTACCAAATACTTGGAGTCCAATAATTTAATTAGAGACTTCCTACCTTTCATATCAGAAAGATCGTTCAATTCAAATGTGGTTGAATTCATCATTAGGGCGAAAGTAAGGTGGTGACTCTAGATATTTTCAAGGTGTCCGATAGAGTCTGACATAGTTCTTGTTCATCGAAACTTATTGTTTTTGGAGTTGCTATAACATCTTTCGATTTATATCGAGATATTTCAGATATCTCATTAATGGTAGCACATCAAACGAACGTTGAGTCAGGAGTACCGAAAATCTTCATTCTTTCCTATTCTTTGGAGGACTATTTACAATTTTGTAGACGATAGCAACATTTGCAATTCATATTCAGTCAATTATAGGCCAAACCTGTCGGAGATGGGGATAATGAAGTGAATCATGAACGATACGCTAATCAATATCTCTCACTCGTACAATATCTAAATGAGGTTGGAACCAGAAGCTCTTGATGTTATGGTCATGAGAATTAAGATGTCCGCTCTACTAAGCAGAGTTTTCAAGTGTTTAAAGAAACATTGAAGTGCATAGGTTTTTTAAAACACCTAAGATATACACTAGACTGTCCACAAAAACTCGATTTTGGAATCTTGTTGGTCTTAACCCCACAAAACGATTCCCCTTTCCAGATATTGAGATAGCCGAAATTTGAGCTCGATTAAACGACGTTAACCCGTGCCGCTCGTCGCTCAAAGTTTGAAAAAATCAACATTTTTGGCCAAAAAGCTAACATAAGAAGCTATAACTCCAGAACGGTAAATAATAGAAACACGATTAGTATCTCAAAACAAAGCTAATATTGTTCTTCAAAATTTATTTTATATACATTATTCTTGTTACTTTAAGCCAAACAGAGTTACAACAGCTTTTGTCTCCAAAAACGTGACCTAGTCGCGGTAGGAGCATACTTCGTATATTTTGATATTATGTGAAAAATGTTGCTAGTAAGTAAATATTTTTATATTTTATTGTTATTGAATCATAATGTACATCGACTTAGTATTTCAAAAAGATATAAAACACAAAAATTGGTTGAAAAATGTAAAAGTTATTAAAAATTCGCCAGGCCATTAACGTGTCTCGGAGCACTTGATTATGATATGTGGAAAAAAATTTAACTTATTTTGAAAACTATACGAATAAAACTATTTTATTACATAAAATATATCTATGCTTGCTCAAATATAAGTTTTTTTCCTTAAAATATAACGTGAATCTGTTCTCAGCTATGGTCAAAAAAAATTTTTTTTTTAGACGACAGTTTCAAAACACCATTTTCAGTTTTTTTTAAACTTTGTTAAACAAATTTTTAATTTTTTTAAATATCACCGGGGGGTTTATGGTCAATAGATTAGGGAACAAAACAGTGAAAAAATTAGGTCAATACCTCTTATAGTTCAGGTGTACCTGCGGTTTGAATTCTGCGGATTTCGCGAAAAACTCATTTTTTTGGAATATTTTAGAAAATATGTCATAATTTTTTATTGTTATACATTTTAACCAAAATATTTACAGAATATTATTTCTCAGATATTAAAAAATATGTCCCTGAAGTTATATATAAATCGGGAAATCCTAAGGCGTAAACTTTGGAGGTCAAAGGTCAAATTTCGCAATATTTGGAAATTCACATTGAAACATATGGAAATAATCTTTATTTGTCGACCATATTTACTAAAAGTACAGGATTTTATGGTATATGGTCCGATATTTAAAATAACATAAAAAAAATCAAATTAACCCTTTAAAGCATTTGGGTCAAATATGACCCAAAAGTTAATTAAATCAATTTTAATAAATTTAAAAATAAAAAAATGAATATAATTTATAATTTAATTTAAAAAATAATAATTAACCCTTTGGATCATTTAAAATTTCAGTTTTAGTCATATTCTTATTGAAACATATGGCAAAATTATTTATATTCCATATGTTTCAATGTGAATTTCCAAATATTGCGAAATTTGACCTTTGACCTCCAAAGTTTACGCCTTAGGATTTCCCGATTTATATATAACTTCAGGGACATATTTTTTAATATCTGAGAAATAATATTCTGTAAATATTTTGGTTAAAATGTATAACAATAAAAAATTATGACATATTTTCTAAAATATTCCAAAAAAATGAGTTTTTCGCGAAATCCGCAGAATTCAAACCGCAGGTACACCTGAACTATAAGAGGTATTGACCTAATTTTTTCACTGTTTTGTTCCCTAATCTATTGACCATAAACCCCCCGGTGATATTTAAAAAATTTTAAAATTTGTTTAACAAAGTTTAAAAAAAACTGAAAATGGTGTTTTGAAACTGTCGTCTAAAAAAAAATTTTTTTTTGACCATAGCTGAGAACAGATTCACGTTATATTTTAAGGAAAAAAACTTATATTTGAGCAAACATAGATATATTTTATGTAATAAAATAGTTTTATTCGCATAGTTTTCAAAATAAGTTAAATTTTTTTCCACATATCATAATCAAGTGCTCCGAGACACGTTAATGGCCTGGCGAATTTTTAATAACTTTTACATTTTTCAACCAATTTTTGTGTTTTATATCTTTTTGAAATACTAAGTCGATGTACATTATGATTCAATAACAATAAAATATAAAAATATTTACTTACTAGCAACATTTTTCACATAATATCAAAATATACGAAGTATGCTCCTACCGCGACTAGGTCACGTTTTTGGAGACAAAAGCTGTTGTAACTCTGTTTGGCTTAAAGTAACAAGAATAATGTATATAAAATAAATTTTGAAGAACAATATTAGCTTTGTTTTGAGATACTAATCGTGTTTCTATTATTTACCGTTCTGGAGTTATAGCTTCTTATGTTAGCTTTTTGGCCAAAAATGTTGATTTTTTCAAACTTTGAGCGACGAGCGGCACGGGTTAACGTCGTTTAATCGAGCTCAAATTTCGGCTATCTCAATATCTGGAAAGGGGAATCATTTTGTGGGGTTAAGACCAACAAGATTCCGACATTTTTTTTCCCCCATACAAATAGTGGACAGTCTAATATACACACTTCAGGTGATAATCTTACTATTTACATCACTGAAATTTTTACGTATTACTCGTTCTTCAACAAGAGTTAACCATTTGTGGTTGATTGGACAGTGGATCGACAACACACTACAGGGAAGATTCTTCCATTATACGTTGAAAGAAATAGAAATCAAAGTGTATGTACATACAGTGTTGGAAAAAATAATAGAAACGAAAGCATTATTTTCCAATTTTGTAAGTATATTAGTCAAGTTTAGTTTTGTTAAAAAAAATGTATATGCAGTTTTGTTTATCAGACATACAGCATAAGAAAAAACATAATCATTCGTCTTTTCAGTAATATTTTAATACACTATATGACTAACAATGTAAAGAGTCAATATTTTTGCTGGAAAAAATAATAGAAACGCGTAAAAGGATTCAATTTTTAGAGGCACATCTTTTTATTTTTTGTTAAAAAATTGTTTTATTTTAATATTTAGAGGCTCTACCTTTGTTTTTCACAACTTCATTGCATCTGCGACTCATGGAATCAACCAATTTTTTTGAAAAATTCCTTGTCAATGGAAAACCACTCTTCCTGGTATTTTTACCCACAATTAATATTTTTTTCGATTGATGCCCTCCAGCTTCCTCTTCAGCACTCCCCAAAGGTGTTCTATTGGTTTAAGGTCCGGTGACTGTGAAGGCCATTCCATAAGAGGTACTTTGTTGACAACAAACCAATCCTTTGCCAATTTTGAAGAGTGGTTCGGATCACTGACCAGCTGAAACTCCCATCTCAAGGACATCTCTTCCTCAGCAAATGGAAGGATTATGCTTTGCAATATATTTACGTAGTCCGGGGCGCATATTTTGTTCTTTATCCAAAATATTGAACAGACACCAGAAAAAAGGCATGGCAAAATTTTAAAATTTAAATTTTGAAATGCCTATAACTCGGAAATTATAAGAGATAAATAGCACACGCAAGCAAGTTTTTTCGAAACCTAGCAAAATGCTTTCCATAAATTTAAAACTTATTTACATCGGATGGGAAACAAAAAAATGGCACGTGTTTAAAAATTGTACATGTCGAAGCCCCTATAGCGCCGCTCCTCGAGCATTTGTAGCGTCCAATTTAATAACTTAAACTCGAATACTCCTTGGCTACTCCCACGCCAAATTTTATCCCAATCGGACCAGCCGTTTACAAATGCTAGATTTATTTCCAAAAAATGTTGATTCTGGCCCACTGTGCAATGCCTTATAAATGAGGAAAATCTTTGAAAATGGAAGATATCTTTTTTTTGAGATATCCTTTGTTCAAGAAATATTTTTTAAACCAATATAATTTTTTCAAAAGAAAAGGGTTTTAAACATATTGATACTAGGGTACATAAGCATTACTATGAGATCAATATTGTAAAAATTGAATAAGCGGTTATTAAGTAATATAGAATTGAACTTTAAATTTTTGAGAAACTTTAAATTTTGAATGGTCTAAGTTCTAAGTTCTACGAATTTTGGAACGAGCCTTATTGAAAATTGTTGTTGTTGAAATTGTTGATTCCTCCCTGCTAATAATATGATGGAGAATAGGGTTTACTGAAGGCTTAATAGTAAAGAAATAGAAAACAATTCTGTATAAGCTATGTATATAAAAAATAGTTCGGTTGGTATAATATCCTACTATTTCTTAACTACAATAAAATGCAGAAAGAGAAAGCCTCAGAGTTTCTATTCGTTTTACGAACACTAGAATGACAAGAGGAATTCGGGAACTCTTTAAATCGGTTACGAATAACTACGGTTAGTACAATTGTAAGATGAACTCAAAAGTTCTTATAAGCGGCATAACTTCAATAACAAATTCTTACTATTGATATTACGAATATAATATCGGGAGTTCTTACAAATGTAATCTCTTCTGGGAGGAAACTAAGAATACATACTTGAATCAAGTACATTTACTAAAATCATGGAAAGCAGTTAAGTTATGGACGCAACACAGTGTAAATACGATTTTCCAATTCCATGATTATCGGTAACCAGTTCACCCTTAAAAAGATACCAGTCAAAACATTTAAAAATGGTAATTTTAAGATATTTGGTCAATTCACATGTCAAATTGTCATAAAGTCCTAATATTTCACAATGATTTGAAAATGTTGTTATTGCCTTTCAAGCAGAAACTGTCCTAAAATAATACTACCCTGTATGCTTGTGTTATCGTAACCAGCCAGCAGAATCCTGCGCCGAACGCCTAAGAGTCGGTTAAGCCGATCTACCGAGTCTTGAAATATTAGGACATTATGACAATATGACATGATAAGAGTCCTTGTGAATTGACCAATTGAAAATGAATATTTCTAAACTAAATATTTAAAGGCTAAAAAGATGGCCTTAAATTTTTGAACAATTCTTGAACACTGTCAATTTTGAAAGACAGTAAAAAATAAAAGCTGTAACCGAACTTGTTTTAATCTAAACACATTAATAATATACACGTTTACGATCTAATTTAAATTAAAATGGAACCCATTCAACTTTTCGTTATTTAGTTATTCAATATTTTTTTGTTGGGACACCGGTGTCCCCGTGGTCGTCAAAGTCTATTCTTTACCTTAAATTATGCTTTAATTTTTAGTTTTTTCTAATAGAAGCTCCTATGTAGACATTCTATGAGGATATATCTCCTTGCAGGCCTTTAACAGAAGACCTTCTAATATGTCTTCTATCAGCGCTGTAACAGATGCGAGTATGTAAGGCCTTGGTTCACAATGACACGCTGTGTAATATTGAAACAATTTTGCAATGCGGATGGGTGTTCTTGTGTCTGCAGATTAAGGCCTTTAGGAAGGCCTTTTTACAGCATCTTTTTCTCGCTGGGTATGAGTCTGAGAGTAACAAGTAATTAATGAAAAGAAAGGAATGGGAATAAATGCACTCCCATTCTTTGTAAAACATTTTTTTCACTAAAATCAATTTAATTCTCACAAATTCAGGAAATTAAAAATAGCGGTTACTCTCATCGATGACAAGTAATGCAGAGAGTAGTAAATAGAACTCAAAGTAATATTCTCCCTATTTTAGTATGAAAATATAATGAGATAAACAATTTTCAAAACAATAAAAAAATTTCTTAATTATTTCATGTAAAGTAAACAAAATGTGTAAAAGAAATCTAAAAATTAGAAGCAAATTATAAATTTCAAAGAAAAAGTTTTAATAAGAAAGTAATATCTTATAATTAATTCTATAATAAGATTTCTCGGTTTTTGAAAAAGAGTTTTTTTTACTTAATACTTTTTTTTTCGTATGTTTTTAATTTAAGAAATTGACACAATTTTTTACTTATATTTATATATGTAAAGAGACTTTGTTCTTGTTGTTTGGATTTTACTAATACTTTTAACGATTTCTTTTGGTTTTATTATTTATTAAAACTTCTTTTTTTTCTGCTTTAAATACGTTGAATGTAAGAACTCATTGTTTTAAGAACATTTAATTAAACAATTAACATGCTAAAAATGTTTTAAATATACAATGATGTTTTGGTTTTTTTTTCTTTATTTTCTTTTGCTTTAATTTCAATTTATTGATTAATATTTTTTTTATTTTTTTTTTTTTTTGTTTGTTTTTAAGATGTATAATAATTTTAAAAATTATTTTTTTTTTAAATTTTTTTTATATTGGAGGGAATATTTATGATTTCGTGTGAGTTTTTTTTTTTTTTAATTAATAATAAATATTACTTGTATGAATAAGAAAATCAAGAGATTTAAAATAAATGTTTTAAAAATAATAAACTATTGCTCTACACTGTACATAGTAGTTGTAGTTTGTAAAAAAGTTTTGTAATATTTTTTTTTTTGAATTTTTTTTATTTTCTAAGAAAATTTGTTTTGTTATATATTTCGTTGAATTGTAAAAGAGAGTAAAATTAGAGTTAATGGAAAGGAAAGAAGGAAGGAAGGAAGTAAGTAAGGAAAAAAGGTATTTTGTTGAGTTGTAACAAAGGAGCATTGGATTATTTTTAATTAATTTGTTTGGGGGAGAAAAAAGAAGACACGTTAATATTTATTTTAATGGGTTTTATTTGTTGTATGTAGTATACCCGCCACAGGAATTTTAGTTTATTTAGTTTGTAAAAGAGGTTTTCTATTCTAAGTTAAAATATTTAGAATTCAGAAAAGTTGCAGTTTAAGCAATTTCACACACAGTATATGTATGTATGTTTTCAACGACTTCTTCCTAATTTTCACATAATAAAATTTTCATTTCTTGCCTTAAAACTGCTTTTCATGTGAGTGTTTTTTTGGCAATAAAAAGGCAAAACTATGTTATTTTCTATAAATGTCAGTCAAAAAAAGTAAACATCTTACTTTTATTTACTTAAATTTATCACAGAGTGACTCTGGTTTACAAATGTTTGTAGATTTGTTCTAGTTAAACACTTTATTTGGATATCTTTTAAAACAAAAAAATAATTTGTGGTTTAAAATTGTGAATAATGGTACATTTATTTAGCTAATACAAGGCCCTTCAAGGGATCACATTGAGGTTTTCTTTACGAATCCTTTGATCCTTTCTACAGACCCTCGGACTTCCATATGTATGCTTTTGTATACATTGTCATAACTTGGTAATGTTGCCAGCACTGTGCTGCCAACATTAACTGTCAAGGATGCAAACATGAACATTTAGGCTACCGAAAGCTGTAGAAGTTTAGATAATTCGTGAAGCTTCTAGAATATGGTACTGAGTATATGAATAGGCTCGGAGTAAACATCAACTGCATTACCAGTGTATTCTAGTACATTATAAAGTGTGTTTTTGAAGCGTGTGTATTAAAATAGTGACTATTTAAATAAATTTAGAGTTGTTACAAATTTTGAACTACTAAACTGTTTATATTTGCAATCAAAAGTATCTGGTTTATTTAAAGGAAATAATCCACCGTTTTTAAAAGGTAAAAACGTAACAATAGTTTCCGTTCTATGTATATTTCTCTATGTTTCTAATTTTCAATTAGAATATTCTTACTTTAGAAGTTAAATGTTCCATTTCAATTGGTATTTTCTCAATTTCATTTGAATTTTCCTAAATATCCTGTATAATGTTCTCAACATAGAGAAATACACATAGAGCGGAAACTGGAAAAAAAAATCGAACAAAAAAGTGCTAAAAACATCACACATACGAGAGTTGTTTTTGTTTTCGCATAGATTTTTTTACTGATACATTCTAACCACTTAGATTTTGGACAAGTGAGTTAGGTCTTTGACCAGAGAGTTTCCGATCTATGTATATTTATCTATGATTGGAATTTTTGTAATTTTTAAATATAAATTATCCATTTCAAATGAAATTTTCTCAATTTAAAAGTGACATTTTCCATATCAATTGGAGTTTTCTCAAACTCAATTTGAAATTCTCAATTTCAATTGAAATTTTCTCAATTTAAGTTCTCAATTTCATTTGGATTTTTCTGTTCGGTGTAGCAATAGTAAATCAGTTGACACATAAATATCAGGATTGAAATAACCAAATTTGTTTGAGCCACAACCAAAAAATCTGGTCATTTACACTAAATTATTTAAATATTTAAACCAGGAAGAATAAAATTTCTAGTTTATCTGAATTGAAATTTTAAGTTCTTAAAGAAATTATTGTATTAAGATTAAAACTCCTAAGAATATTTATATTTAGAAAAAAATAATGGTTTAATTTTGTTTATATTGTTACGTTTTTACCTTTTAAAAACGGGGTTTATTTCCTATAAATAAAACGGATACTTTTGATTGCAAATAAAAGCAGTTTTAGTGGTTTAAAATTGTAACATCTCTTTATTTAGAATGTACAACAACAACAGAATTAAATAGTCACTCAGTGTTTTAATACACGTTTATAAATTCGAAGAAATACACACACTTTATAATGTACAAGTATACACTGGCAAAGCAGTCGATGTCTTTACTTAACGATGCTTCAAATTAGACTGATCTGTGGTGTTCTCACGGCCAATTTATATACACTGTATTACCATCTAGAAAACTCTATTTCTACAATGATCTTAAAACTAGAATATTCGCATTCTAGAGCTTTCGATGTTAGGAATTAATCATTTAGTGTTGCCATAATTACAAACAATGCACAACTCAAAGCTTTTATTCAATGTTGTATGTTCTATAGCAATGTTAATAATACCCACACATTTGTTAAAGTTTGAGAAGCACTGCTGTTGAGAGGCATTATACGACTTTAAACCAGCCGTTAAAACAGTTATATTTTAATTCAAGTACAATTTCGTAACAATATTCTTCTGATTTGAAAAAATAGTTAGCTAAAAATACATATCATAGGCAGTCCAATAAACGATAGCTTGTAAACAAACCTTTCTTCCACAACTCACCAAGGGATTGCTTCTGGTGGGTAAAATAACTACTATCTAAAGAGCAGTACGTAGTAAACGTTTAAAGTAACTACACACTAGAATACTTAGAGACACTTAAGTGACAATTGACTTCATGCTAGATTACCTGGGATGTATAAAGTAACCAATTGTCTTCACTCTGCACTACAAAGAGCACATACGTGTCAAAAGACCTAAATATATATATTGGAGTTAGCCAAGTGATAAGAAATTTGTGACGATTACTGTCTTTAAGGCAGTGGTGGCCAGAAAGAGAGTGTTTAAAATGCATATGGTGTAGTGTAAAATATAAAAGAGAACACAATTGAATATCCCAGCAGTTCTAGGAGACAGTTCGGAACTAGTGATTTTACCCATAATTTAGGGTGGGAACTAGGTACTTCAATAGCTACGTGACTAGTTATTTTAACACGGGCATGTCCTAACCCTTTTGACTTCAATGAGACTGTCTAATAAAAAAGAACGTTTAAAGTGACTTCACTTTAGGTTACTAAGAGACACTAAAGTGAATTTTGACTTTATACTATGTTAGATAGGATATCAGTATACTTAAGCAAAAATTAAAATTAACTGTATGGGAATTATATCAACACAATTTGTATAAAACCAGTTTGAACGAATTATCACACAACACGTTTAAAGTGACTACACTCCAGATAATTTAGAGACACTTAAGTGACAATTGTCTCCACACTAGATTACCTGGGACGTATAAAGTAACCAATTGTCTTATCTCTGCACAACAAAGAGCACATACATCTCAAATGACCAAAATATATAAATTGGAGTCAGCCAAGTGATAAAACATTTGTGACGATTACTGTCTATAAGGGATACATTGACTACTTGCTTAACTGCTGGGATATGTGTACTTTGCACCGAAAAATTGTTTTTGTTTTGTTTTTAGTTTGAGTTTTTGCTGGGAACATTCGTATTGCGTATGTATTAGTGAGAATAGCATAACTACCCCGTGGTAGTGTTTGGCCACCAACGCTTTAAGGTATACTCTGACTACTTGCTTAACTGCTGGTTAGTTTAAAGAATTCCAAAGAGCTCACAAAACTTTTATTTTCTAATAAATATTTTTCTGCAGTTTCAAGATTTCAGTTTCATCTTAAACTTTTAACGCATTATACATTATTGTATTATTATTACAACTTATCTTTAAGTTCGTAATATTAAAAGATAACTTAAGTATAGAAAAGGATTGCTTTAAAGTTAAATTTTACTATTGGGAATATAAAGGCAAGTTGTAATAATGGCCCTAACTCTTTTGTAATTATAACACATAAAAAGATAATTTTGGCAGAACGAGTAATAGGGCAATATACGAGTAATAGGGCTGCACTGAGTAAATCAAAAATATTTGTCATTAAAAATTTCAATGATTTCCGTGAGTGGGTCTTATATGACAGCTATGACCAATTGTGGGCCGATCACTATGAAATTAGAACTCGCAATTTATTTCTATATGAAAGTTATTTGTGTTGAACATAAATAACACTTTTAGGAGTTTTTTTGCTTGTTAAAGTAATTCTCGGAAGTGTGCCTTATATGGGTGCATATGTGACATAGATATGATTGTAGTGTTATTAAATAATATTCTTTCTCTAAGTAATTTGATAGCAGCAAGTTAATTATTTTATTTGAAACGAACCCATATAGCACTTTTGGATAGGTTTTGTTAGTTTTTAATCAGAAATTTGATAGGAAAAACGCTGAATAGAACACTAAATTTCATATCCTTGGATACATAACTACACAATGAAACTTGTAGCTGAAGTGAGTGGCAGAGATTGTAGAAGATTTTGTACAGTTTTCTTTTGTGAAACAGTAATCTTGTGGAGGGTATAAACAATTCGTCTAGGCCGAATTTTGTTATTTCTTTTATAATTTCACTACTTTATATAATAAAGATAGAACATTTAAAATCTAAGCTCCTTTGGGGGGGATTATTAAACTACTACTTTTTCTTAAAGTTAATTAAAAACATTTATCATTATTATATATATATAATTCATAATTAAAGTTAAGTTTTTTTCCTTTTTTTTTGTTTTTTTTTTTTTTTTTTTTTGTTTTTTTGATCATCAGTTTACAACCATAAAGATTTGTTTATTATTTATATAATATTTTTTTTAACAAGTGTTTTTATAACATTTGAAAAAATGTTATAAAATAACAGAGTTTTATATGACAGTTTCTTATATATTTTTTTTAAATTGTTTTATTTATTTTTTTGTTTTCATATAATATAAAAGATTTATTCATGATTAATGTTTAAAAATTTTATTAATAAAATACTGTTTTAAATCTTAATTTTTCTGTCTATTTTATTAAGAGAATTTAGTTTTTAAATTTTAAAATCATTTTCAATAGTTTAAAGTTTAATATTATTAAATAATTCATTTCAATTTTGAAGTATTGTAATAAAGTATGTTTAAGGATCTTCATTCAAAACTTTTACTTTTTCAATAAATATATGAATATATTTTATTACTTAAATTAACTCTGTTTTTTTATATATGTATAGCTATATATATTATATATATATATTTTAATAATTTATTTAATTTAAAATTAAAATGCATATTTATATAGTTTAATAATAATTATTAATTTTTCTTTTTGGATTTTTTGATATGTCTAAGAACTATTATCATTCGTTTTCAAAGTAGTTTATTAAAGAGTTTTTGTTTTATAAATAGTTAATTATATATATATATATATATTTAATAATTTGTTTTTTTTATACACTTTTCTTTTAGAGTTTTCTTTTAGTTAAGTTCATAAACTTACGTATAATGAGTTTTAATTTCTATATACTCGTATTGAAATTATTCATTTATTTATTTATGTATAAGTATTATTTTAGTTGTCTGTTAAAGTAAAGAATTTTTATTGGTTTTAAATTTATTATTTTACATTCATAATTTACACACTTATTACACAATCACAACGCAGAGTATCGAGATAAGGTATGTTATGATTAAGTACGAGTATTTTCCTCTAAATATTTATAATTCTAAATTTTATTATAATTTTGTAGTTTTTCATTTATTTATCTTTCTTTCTTTCTTTAGAAGAAACAAAATTTATATTTAAAATAAAGATTGTCATGGTAGAAGGGCAATATTAAAATAATAAAAAATTTTAATAAATCATAATTTTTACAAAATTAAGGCCGCCGTTTTACTAAAGTTAGCTAGGAAACAGTTTAAATCGAATGATTCTGAATAAACTCTCAGAATAAGTACTTAAATTATCATTTTAAAAGTGCGAGTAAAAGATGAATTAAAGCTATACTTTTCAAATACATTTTATATTCAACAAGAGTGCTGTGCCGCATCTTATGTTTCCTTCATCAACATATACTATTTATAAGATAAATATTGAAAACAATTTTTGGTAAATTCTCTGCAAGATGTTAAGTTTTCCCTAATTAATTTTGCATGTAAAAAACATATACATACCAAATTAATTATATCAGTGCATAGAGGATTTTGTTTACTTTTCAAAAATATATATAACTTTTAACAATTAAAAAATTCATGGAATATTTTTTTGAAAAATACGACAAAAAACGATTATTGTGTTTTTCCGAAGATACAAATTTTTCAAACTGAAATTAAATTTTTATTTATGAATATTTTTTAATTAAATTTTACAGTTATATAGATTTTTTTATGAAAAATTTTAAAATTAAAACAAATTTTGAAATTTCTTATCAGGAATCCCGCAATTCCCAAAAATATTTTGAAAAATTCCAAAAAATTAGATTTTTTAATTTTTAGGTAATAATACCCATACTAGGATTGGAGTTATCGGAACCCTTAACTAAGTAATTAAGAACATATTGGGCCATCTAAAATGGGTTACTTTATTTTGATATCGACTATGCGATTTGAGAATTTTTGCCCTAAATTTGAATTTTAAATAAAAAACAGATGTTTTTTGAATGGATCTGGTCCTCTATGTATCAAACATTTTCAAAGTTTTTTTCATTTAATATATTTGATGTAAAGGTAGCTTTTTAAAAAATATAAATTTCTTATAAATCTTTTTTGAAATTTTCTGAGATAACTTAAAAAGAAAAAAAGTATTTTTTCCCAAAAAACTAGCTAAAAACATTTTAACATTTTTTAAATTCAAATATATATAACATTGGACTCAGTAATTACTTTTAAACAATTATTTTTTTATTTTACATTTGTTGTTAGTTTAATAAAGGAAAAATGGAGAAAATCGGGTAATATTTGATCGAGTTGTTATCAAAAAACTGCAGTAGGGTTGGTAAAAATATTGAACATTTAATTTTCAAATGCGAATAACTCCTAAGCTATAAGAGATAATTGATAGCTATGGCGAAGTTTTTTGTAGTGCTCTACGAGTAGATTCTATATGTGTAATTTTTGAAATCGGAACACAAACGAAGAAATGGGATCGTTTTAAATATTTAACATACCTGAGGTGTCCTACTTTGGGTACCCCTGGCCGCGCCCCTGGTTGGCCCAGACAACTTAAACTCTACAACACTTCCTCTTTGCGCATGTGAAATTTCATTCGAACCAGGCAAACCGTTTAGAAGTTACAGATTTATTTCCTCCTTTTTTTATTTTATACCACTGTTCGATATATCATTTACTATGAATATATACATCTATCGTATTTTTATGTGAAGACATAAGGTAAAACTGGTTTATGTTTTGTCATTCGTTCAAGAAAGTTTCCAGGTTTGAGTACAGAAAAACTAAAATCTGGTATTTTTGTATAATTATTTCATTCATTCAATGAATGATTTAGAAACAGCGACTTTTGTTGCCGTTGAGAAAATTTTTTACGAAATCAGAAGGTTGAAAATGATGAGGAATTAGTTATAGACCTTTTAATTAGCTTTAAAAATCCCGGATGTATTAAGAACATAGAAGTATATAATATTTTCCTGAAAATCTTGGAACGTATAACAAAGAACAATTAAAACGTTTCTATCAATATTTTAAAGTGATGAAAGATTACAACTTGCAGTATCACACGGGACTGTCCTAAGGACCTCCATCAAAAAAAAAAAGAAAATGTTGTATTGTATGTTACTGGATTAATTCATTATTGTATACATGCAACATTTGAATGATTTAATTTGTTGTTAATTCAAATCTATAAATGATGAATTGTCTAAGAAAGGTGACTTAATTCTTTATGAATGCTTTTATGAAATGGTTAAGATATTCAATTTAATTTCTTTTTGAAATTTGAAACGAAACTTTATGTCTGAATTCAATGATGTCTGATTCTAATTCCAAAAAATAATAAAGGACGATTTTTGATCCATTTACAATACATAACTTCAATAATGCATTTAAATCGGTGGTCAAATTCAACAATAGTTTAATAGCTAAAAAATTTTATTCAAAATTGATACCAATTCGCTCGCCTGTTCATATACATATCTCGCAGAGCTGTAAAGAGCTGAATTAATTCGCGAATCATTGACACAAAAAAATTAATTGAATGAAATTTGAGTCAATTCAAATGAATTTGGTAAAAATGAATTGCAATTCATTTTCAATTTATTTGAATTGAATTGATTTTGAATTAATTCAAATTAATTAGAAAAAAGAATTAGCCATTTTCAACTCATTTGAATTGATTTTGTAAGTAAATCTACAGTAAGCATCACTGTTGTTTTGTTATTCAACTAATTTTGTATGTAAAAGACAGCAAGCATTACTCTCGTTTTGTATATCACCTAATATAGTCCAAAGACATAAAATTCTTAGATTTAAACTTTAGCAATAATTTTTTTGTTTAAATAATATCATAATTGTATATTGTGGAAAATTTTCAGTCGAATTTTAAAGATTCTAATGTCTTTGAGTCGTCAAAGATGGCTTTGATTAAAGTTTATTGTTTGTGATTGACAGTCAATATTTTGTTTAAAGTTGCTTGTGATTGATCAAAAAAACAATATTGTTTTGTCGTTCAGCGTATTTCAAAATAAAAATCAGTTCTTCTTGAAGAAACAAACTCCAAACTTCATGTTTCTTTGATCAGGCGCGGATCCAGGACAAGGCTTTTCAATTTTTGTACTGAATATTTTCATCTGCTCTTGAATTTGATTAATTGCAACTCATTTTTGATTTCATTCATTTGAATTGCTAATTATTTTTTCTAATTCATTCGAATTAATTCAAAATCAATTTAATTGAAATGAATTGTAAATGAATTACAACTCATTTTTACAAACACATTTGAAATTCTTTTCTGCCTAATTTGAATCCATTCAAATTTCATTCAATTAATTTTTGTTGTAAAATTAATTAATTCTAAATTTACCTAATTCATAATGAATTAAAATCAAATAAGAATGATTCATTTACAGCTCTGATATCTCGAATGAAAAGCGATAGAATTCATATACTGAAACTGAGTTTACGCTTGCACAGCTGATTTTGACATTTATGTATGTTTAACATGTCGCTCTTGACATTGTTCGTATAGAAGCTTCGTTAATAAGCCCCAAATCAGATTTCTTTCATAGAGAGCGATCCACAGTGGGGAAGAATCAAAATTTTTTGGAAATAAATCAGGCATTTCTAAACGGCTGTTCCGATCGGAATAAAATTTGACGTGAGCGTAGCCAAGGAGTATTAGAGTTTAAGTTATTAAAATGCTACAGGCGCGGAGCTATGGGGGCTCAAAATATGGTACCTTCGACATGTAAAATTTTTAAACACGTGCAATTTTTTTGGTTTCACATCCGATTTCAAAGATTTTTACATTTTTGGAAAGCGCTCGGCTAGGTCTTAGATATGCTTGCGGGTGCAATTTATCTTTTATAATTTCCGAAAAATTTAAATTTTAAAATTTTGGCATACCTTGGTCCGCTTTTTTTTTAAATATAGGGCGTATTTTTGAACCGAATGAACTCATATTTTGTTGTTAGTTAGAAAACTAAATTAGCAATAATATGCAAAAGATATCAGAGCGATATCAATTACGAATCCAAAAATAAATTTCAATTTACAAATTCAAAAAACGGTACCGTGAAATAACTCCCAAATGAAATAATTGCCAATGAAATAACTCCCAATGAATTAAGTCCCATCAAAAATGAAATAATTCCCAAACTTGAAAAATGAAAGAACTACCAAAGGGTAAAATGAAATAACTCCCAATAATCGGCGGTTTCATAATTTTAAAAATATTAGTTCCAAAAAAGGCGAAATAACTCCCAATGAAATAAATCCTAATAGAAATGAAATAATTCCCAATCCGAATCCATTTACTTATGTAATCTAACTCCCAATGAAATACTGAACTACAAAGTTATTATTATTTTTCGCTCACCAAACATTTTTTGCGCAAAGGTTTCCTCCTCTGGGGTGTATCGAAAACTGGCTTCGCTCAGAAAAGTTTTTTGCATTGCCGGCCTACGGCCGGGCGCTAAGGTTTTCTCCTCTGGGGTGTATCAAAATCTGGCTTCGCTCAGAAAAGATTTCTTTCATTGCAGAAAGGTTTTATATTTCAGAGAGCAGATTTTCATTTCGCACCAGAGTAAGAAATCGTTGGGACCTGACAAAGGCCGACAATGCAAAGATAATATTTTCTCAGCGAAGCCGGTTTTTGATACACCTCAGAGGAGAAAACCTTAGCGCCCGGCCGAAGGCCGGCAATGCAAAAAGTTTATAGTATGCGAAGCCGGTTTTTAATACTCTTTAAAAGTGACAAAATTGAAATAACTCCCAATACAGTGAAATTACTCCTAATTCCCAAAGCTAAATGAAATAAAACCCAACAAAAATTTCATTGGGAGTTGTTTCATTGGGTGTTATTTCATTATGAAATAACTCCCAACAAAAAATTATGAAATAACACCCTACGCGTTAGGAGTTGTTTCATAATGAAATAAGTCCCAAGTTGTATGAAAAATTTGTTGGGTGTTATTTCATTTTTTCGTGGGGAGTTATTTCATTTGGGAGCTATTTCACGGTACCTCAAAAAACAGTAGATTTGTGCTGTTTTTATTGGGCGAAAAGGTACCTAACACTTTTTTTGTTTAAAAAAAAACTTTCTTTAAGGACACATAACAATTTTATGTTCTTCTCTAAGATATCTTTACGGAGAACATTTCGGTATAAAAAACAAGTCATAGTTTGCGAATATGACGTGCCTACGTCCTTTGGTCCACATGTTCTGAAATCCAAAAGCTGGGATCTGAATACGGAAAACAGTTTTGGAAATCCTGATGTGTTTCCTATTTATTCCCAAAGTATTTTACCAGCCCCGAAGAAAATGTGGATGCTATGGGCAAAATTGCAAAAAAATACTATTTTTGGGATTTCCGCTTCTATTTTTAGGAATTGCGGGACTCCCTTTGACCTTTTGACAACTTTTTTTCACAATGACAAATTTATTTCCAAACTATTTTGATTCTGCCCCACTGTGCGATCGAAAGCATTTGTTCGATATCGACAAATAACCGGGAATCGTTCTTAATAAAAACTTTTTATTAATAAAGGAGATTATTGATGACATCAAAATAGAAATAGTTGGAATGGTAAATCAGAAATACAAAGTTAGGGTCTGTTACTCGATATCAAAAAACAAACAAAGCAAAATTAGATTTCTTTTTAACAGATATAAGTAGATTATATAATAGATATATATTTATAAATATAGATATATATTTTAAATATCCTCTTTTTGATTCTCAATATTTTGTTTGGTTTTTGCGATACTAACCATAATCAAACAAATACACCAACAACTTTGAGCATAAACCAAGCTTTTCATTTTTGTAATTAAGCTTGTAAATAAAAATATGAAAAGCTTTGACGATAATATCAGGAAGTCAAATGGCTTTCTGTAGTTAATCTTAGTTTGACTTAAACTTCAACATCTGTTAACGGCCTATAGAAATGATAACAAACTAAAAAAATAAAATAAAAATGATATGATTTAGAAAAATGTTTAAATAATAATATTTTTGTTTATTTTCAAAGTATTTTATATAATAATATTTAGTAGGTAATAATAAATGTAATAAATTTAAACTAAAAACAAATAAGTAACACAAAAAACAATTAACTTAAAAATAAAGCATAATAATAATAATAAAATAACATTTATTTAATTATGTACGAGTATATTTTTCACTTGATCTGATAGTCATAAGAATTGCCTCTTTCTTTGCCTTAAATTTTTGCTAAATTATCATTTTTTTTATTTATTTTTTTATTTTTGGTAGTGGAAATTTCTTTAAAGAAAACTAAAACTTATTTCAATAAATATCTAAGTATGTATTGTTTTGTTTGTTTGTATGTTTGTATCTATGCAAGTATTTGTTTGTAGTAATAAGTAGTAGTAGTATGTAGTAGAAAATTAACAACACTTTTACACTTAAAGATACAGATACAGACAGACAGATAGAGAGAGAGTGAGAGAGAGAGACATAGAGAGAGTTCTTTCACTCACTCATTCACTTAATTAATAAACAACAAAGATTTTATTTTATTTTAATTTATAATTAATTATTTGTGTTTTGTTTTTTTGCTTATTTTACTAAGTATTACGAATAAAATGAAAATATATTGTTTAGAGGCTAATAACATTTAAGTTGTTTTTTATATTATTTTTCACTTGTTATTTTCTAGAAATAAATAAATATTTCTTAAGGTGGTTTTAATTTATTTGTTTAATATATAATACTTATTAATCTTTTTTTTAATTTTATTTTATTTACTTTACTTTCCTTTAGTTTACTTTTAATTTTACATTTAGTTTTAATGTAATTATTATAATTATAATTTTTTATATGTATAATTTTGTTTTTTTAAAGAAGGCATTGATGGAAAATTATTTAATGTAGAAAAAGTAAGTGAGAAACAAATAATAAGTTTTAAAAGAATAAATTAAATAAATAGTTAATAAATACTTTAGCATTTTTATAATTTTTTTTTATTCTTTTAGATTTTTTTTAAAGAATTTCATTTAAATTTGTTTACAATTTCATTGTAAGTTTTCTTTTAGTTTCCTTTTTTTTAATAATTTAATTTAAATAAATTATTATTTGTTTTTTTTTTTTTTGCTAAATAAGAGCATCATGTGTACGTGTGTGTTTGTGTTTACAATACAACCATAGAAAATTGCTAATAGTTTAATTTATTTTTTTGTTTGTTTTATAGATGAATTATAATTTAATTATTTTTATTTTTTTCATAATTATTTTAATATATTTGTTTAATTATTAAGAGAGGAAAATTCAACTAAGTTTTTTTTAGGTGAAAGCTAAAATTTTAATTAAGTTAGTAGGTGAGAGTGAGTAATTATTTGTTTTTAATAAGATTAAGAGATTTTTGTTCTAAATAATTGGTAGAAATATTACAGGATTTTGTTTTTCAATTTATGTGTATCAAGGAAAATTAAAAATGAGAAGATTTTTTAAATAATTTAGAATTACATGTTAATTTACCATTTCAAGAGAATTGTATTAAGTTGACTGAAAATAAACAGTGTTGCTTTTTGAGCTTTTTTACAGATGATAAACATAATCAACGTCTTTAAGTTCGTTAAGCTCTCATTGTGTACTCCATTAAACTTGTTTTCTCATGTTGAACTGAAAAGCTTTTTGTAGTGAACAGCATAGAGAAATATACATAGAGCGGAAACTCTCCTGCCAAAGACCTAACTCAGATGTCAAAAACCTAAGTAGTGAGAATGTATTAGTAAATAAAACTATGAGAAAACAAAAACAACACTCGTATGTGTAATTTTTTGGAATACAATTTTAGTTTGAGTTGTTTTCTAGTTTCCGCTCTTCTTGTTTCTCTATGATGAACTGTTTTTACAGAGAAATATACATAGAGCGGAAACTAGAAAAAAACACAAACAAAAAAATTACACAGAATAATTATACATTCGAGTGTCGTTTTTGTTTTCACATAGTTTTTTTTTTTACTAATGCATTCTCACCACTTAGGTTTTTGAGAACTGAGTTCGGTCTTTAACAGGAGTGTTTCCGATCTGTGTGTATTTATCGATGGCTTAAACATTTAAAACCCCGCGGCCAACGCAGGAGTCTTATTTAGGACGTTTAGGTATTTATGTGGATATTTGTATAGAGAATTAATTTATAAATAAAAAGGGAGAAAATGGGTAAATTTTGTTACATTTTATGTTATAATTAAGAGTATTATTGATTAAAATTAGTATTTTAGAAAATTGTCTTGCAAAGACTGCTTTCTTTTAGAAAATTTTGTTATAGAAAATTGTCTTGGAAAGACTGTTTTGTTATAGAAAATTGTCTTGCAAAGGCAGTTTTATTTTAGAAAATTGTCTTGCAAAAACTGTTTTCTTTTAGAAAATTGTCTTGCAAAGTTGTTTTCTTTTAGAAAATTGTCTTGCAAAGGCAGTTTTCTTTTAGAAAATTGTCTTGCAAAGACTGTTTTCTTTTAGAAAATTGTGTTGGAAAGACTGTTTTCTTTTAGAAAATTGTCTTGCAAAGACTTTTTTCTTTTAGAAAATTGTCTTGCAAAGACTTTTTTCTTTTAGAAAATTGTCTTGCAAAGAAAATTGTGTAAAACAGGAAAATTTTATTTTGTAATAGGCTGACTTAAAATAAATTAAAATTTCTAGTCATACATAAATACACATAGATCGGAAACTCTCCTGTGAAATACCTAACTCAGTTCTCAAACACATAAGTGGTGAGAATGTATTAGTAAAAAAATTTATGTGAAACAAAACAAAAATCGTATATGTGATGATTTACTCAAAATCATTTGAGTTTTTTTTATAGTTCCCGCTATATGTGTATTTCCCTATGTTACAAGTTCTTAAATAATAGAGAAATATACATAGAGGGGAAACTATAAAAAAACGTCAATCAAAAATAATTTTTTAAAAAACTTTGTTTTTATTTTCACATAGTCTTTTTTGACAAACACATTCTCACCAGCTAGGTTTTTGACAATTGAGTTAGGTCTTCGACAGGAGAGGTTCCGATCTATGGTTAAAACTTTCTAGCATATTCAAATTTAGAACATAATGCCCATAATACTTGTTTCTATACATTTTCATTTGAAAACAAAGGGAATTAAGCAATTTTTTCACATTTAAATTAGATTTAAATTGATTTCATTTCATCATGGAAAATTGAGAGTTGGAAATGGTACTTAACTCTAACAAAAATAGTATATTATCAAGATTAAAAGTACTACGTATCGTCACCTGAAAACAAAACCGTGTAACAACTATAAAATTCAAAATTGAGTTTTTAATGGATATTGATTGGCGCAGCTCACACGTCTTCACAAATTTTTAGCTTTCTATTTTTAAAAATAACGTATTTTTTAAGGAAAGAAAATCATTTTAATAAGATTTTGTTTTCATATGCCATATTTGTAATCACATCAATTTTTATTTTATGATAGGCCCTTTTGCAATTTAGGTGACGATATATTATGACGATATTATCACCCCTATCGGCAAAACATGTGAAATTTATGTTCCCATGAAATATCCATTTTCCTCGAAGGGGAATTTGCTATCGTGATATTCCCTTAAGCTTTTCATTCACAATAGTTAACTTTGTTCGTAACAGATGTTTATTGTTTACAAAATTCCATCTAAAAATTTCCCATGTAGGGGAATTTTTTCACGTGAACAAAATTGATGAACGAAAAATGGTAAAAGGGAACACATTTCATGTGAAATGTATATATGTATGTTTGCTCGGAATATAACGAGTAAAAAGATAAATTACGATTTCTACTGTGTTTGCATAACAAACATTTGAATGATGAGACAATATCCATTCATATACAGAAATTCTGTTATAATTTCCATAAAGATAATTCCCAGTTGATTTTGATTATAAAATTTTAACATCATATGGCAAAATCTTCTTGAACTTGAACAGATGGCGTGAGCCCGATAACAAAAACACGATGCTAAGAAGTTTTAAGGATAAGTAAAAACTGTGTAATAACTAGAAAAAGAAACACAACCAAGGCTTAGATTTGTATAAAAAACTAAGTAGTTTATACATTCGACTATAATTTGTTAATGATTTTATAAAGCAAATAATTTAGAATAAGTATGAAGTCAAAAATAATAGAACTGAATTTTCAATTATATAAAATATAATTTTCAATTATAAAAGTAGTAGTAGTAGTATCATTAAATTGAATTCTCAAGACTTCTCCTAAAACCCATTCACGACAGCAGGCTCTAACTTGTGAAAAATAAAATATTTTCACGACAACACGGCTACATGACCACCGTTGTCGCTGTAGCCAAGTTAAAATAATTTCTATATTCGTAGGCGGCAAAGAACAGATCTACTGCTGTCAACATACCAAAAAAATATGAAATAAGTAAAAATATTGTGTTTAAAAAAAAACATCAAAAACATTTAATATTATAAATGTATTAACTGTAGAATAAACGCATATAACGGAAGGAGAGAGTAAAAAATTACTCTGTTTTCACACATACGGGTGATACAATAACAAAATACATGCAACACATTCTCATGAATTAGGTTTTTGTTTTACCCTATGGTATTAACAAATCATTTGTTTTTAATTGTTTACAGTACGAGGATGGGTCAATAAGTCCGTGACTTTTTGAATTTTCCGCCTCGTAACTGAAGGGGCAACACTGCTCCTGTCAACATGCATCTGTCAGTTGACTTCTGTCAAAATTTGAACAAGCAGCGCCATTTAGTTTGTGTTTGACAACCATTGATAGCGGACTACCTAGTGACTTGAGGAGGAAATGGAAAAAAGTGAATTTCGTCTGCTCATAAGCAATATAAATACTATCAATTTATAACCGAGTGACTATTTCTAGTTTCCAAACCTGAAGAAATGGTTTGGCGGAAAAAGATTTATTTCCAGCGATGAAATCATCTCCCAAACAAATACCAATTTTGATGACCTTCGAGAATTCTTATTTTTTGGAAACAAACAAAAAAACAAAATTGGAGAAACGTTGGACAAAAAAAGGTTATAGAACTCAAGGGAGACTATTGTTACGAATGTGCAATGACGATTTGAGTTTAACGGTCTGTAAAGACTGCCTGCAGCATTCATCATATTTGAGGGCACGTCCATCAGTAGCATTCGGTTGTTGGCATTGTTTGTAAGTAAGGCAACACTAAATGTCCGTTAAGAGCATTGTAGAAGATTCCCGATAGATGGCGCGTGTATAAATAGTGGCAGAGGTGGCAGTCGTGAGCTGAGTTGATCATTGTCGCTGTTAGAGATAACATCAACTGTCGTGTACATTTGGGCTTGTCATTATAAAGTGTATGTGTGCATTTCTGCGAATTAATAAACGTGTAAAAACAGTGTCTATTTGAATTGTTGTTGGTGTACATTATAAATAAATAAAGAGTTATTACAATTTTAAACTACTAAAACTGCTTTTTATTTGCAATCTAAAGTATCCGGTTTATTTAAAGGAAATAAACCCCGTTTTTAAAAGGTAAAAACGTAACACTATGTTGAAAAACAAAATGAGTTGTTATCCAAAAACCAGTGTTTCATTTAAAATGTCACGGACTTATTGACCCGCCCTCGTACATAAGTATATTTTGAATTTTTATAAAAATGAAATATTTAAAAGTGCCAGCTGCTTACTATGTGGCTGCCGTTTTCAATTAAGTAGCTGATTATACGGCGACCATTGTTGCTAGCGGCATTTGTAGGCATGTAGTCGGTAGCCTGCTGTCGTAAATGTGTTTAATGTATTAAGCAATACATATAAAATGTAATTAAAATCATCAATTAAAAACAAATTTCTAAAATCTAAGCTCCAAGCAACACAGGATATTTTTTCTTTAGTTTAGTAAAATTTTGATTAGAATGTGGCCATGTTAGAAAAGAAAAATGATTAGAGAAAGTACATAGAAAGTGAAAATTGAAAATTGCTTTAAGTAAATACAATTAAGTATGAAATGAAAAAATAGTTTAAGGAATACAGAGGTTAAAGCTTAATATGTATCATATCATACTTATAAGTTAGTAATATGTATTTTTTTTTTTGTTGTAATTATATTATATAATTGTTTTTTTTTGGTATTTAATAATTAATTATATAATTTACTTAATGTTGGCATACTTTGTTTATTTTTTTAACTTAAGGTTAAAGAAAGTTTTTTGTATTTTTATTTTTCTATTCGTTTTTTTTGAAGACTTAGTTAAAAAATAAATTGTCTTTTTGGCATAATTTGTTTTTGTTAGGACTTAGAAAACAAATAAACTTTTCTTTATAAATATATGTATGTAATATTATTTATTTATTTAAATATGTAGTATATACAATTCTTACATAATAAAAATTTGATGTTTTAATAATGTTTAATGATTTTTGGGTTTTTTACTTTCTGTTAGGCTTAAAAATTAAATACAAACATTAACAACATTAAATAGTACTTAGTTAGACTGACTGACTGACTGACGTTCGGTTTAATTAAAAACTACTTTTGTTTTGTTGAGAATTTTCAAATCTAAACAACAATTTTTCAAGTAGCTTTTAACACACACACACAGAGATTTTATAAAAATAATTATTTAATTATTTGTTTTTTTAAGGGAAATACATACATACATATTTTGTAGGAGGGGTTTTAATCTCACTCTTTATCACTTGTATACTAAAAGAAAAATTTAGTTAAAATGTATTATGTAATGATAAAAATTTGACAACAATGACTAGAATTATTTGAGTTTTCTTTGGTAAACAAACAATAAATTAAAAGTTTAAAATATTTAAGCTTTTTTTCTAATTTAATTTAATTTTCTTTTTTTTTCTTTAATAGTTTAAAATTATTTTTTGGGTTTTTACGGTTCTTAAGAAATGCTGCATAAAATTAATTTCGAATCATTTAAAATGATTGAAAGTCAAGTAAAATTAACATAAAAATATTAAATTTAATTAATTTAGATATTCTCTTCTCGGGCGATTGTCATTATTATTTTGTTTTTTTTTTAAAGAATTCTTGATTTTTGTTTTGTCTACATTTAATTTAAAAATTATAACGTAATTTTAGGAATTATATGAATTTGTTTAAAACAATTTGTTATTAATTTTTTTATAATTGTTGTGTTTGTTGCTGCTGTGGTTGTTGTTGTTGTAGTTGTTGCTGCTGCTGTTGTTGTATTATTTGATTTTGATTATTTGTAATTTGTACAGTTGTTTCATTATCTGTTGCACGATGGGTCTTCATATGGGCACTACGACTCTTAATTTTATTGAATACTCTGAAAAATATTTGTTTTAATTAGTAAGAAACCTTAATTATAATTTATATTTAAAAGAAAGAATGGTAAATTTTTCTTTTTCAAACTATAAATTAATCAAAAAGAGGATTATTACTAATAGACATTTAGTTTAGAAGCCCATGAAATACACATCATGGCACATGCACACATTTCGATGATAGAACAGAGAAGCGTTTTTTTTTTGTTTCAGTTACATGCTCAACTAGTGTTTTAAATAATATTTAAGATTTAGTTTTTCTTTCTTGTATTGCAATATACAAATTTTACTTATCTTTTAGAATTTTTTTTATTTTTTTGCATTTGTGGTATTATGAAGACAGTCAGAGAGAGAGAGAGAGAGGATACAGAGTGACACTTAAGGAAATTAAGTTAAATAATTTTTAAAGAACAAAAAATTATAAGAGAAAATATAGGTTAATAGAAACATAATAGAATGTAAGAAAAAATAGTTAAAATTGTGTAACCCTGCAATTGAAAATACCTCAACAAAGGTTAAGCTGAAGACAAAAATAGGTTAAAGTGCTTTAATCAAGCTGTGTGTGAACTTTTTTACTATATACTATTTTTATAAAAAAGTAAACGTAGGTAATATTCGGAAATTTTTAAAAAATTCAAATTTCTTCAAACGTTTCCATTTTAATTTACAAAATGAGTCCCTATATACATATGTATTTCACAACTCACAGAGAAAAAATATAGTTATACATGTATACCGTAACCATTTCAACAGTTTTTAACAACTGTAATTATGTTTGCAGTTAATAATTACATATATGCTTATGATGCATCATTATATCATAATATGTTGCTCTCAGAATGTGATAACCATAATCCGAGAACAACATATATGATACAAATTATTGTAGAAATCATATATTTAATTACTATATGTAATAATAAATAGCATATTATGGTCATATAAGTAATTATTGTGACCATAATATTGTTAAAGAACTTTTAAAAATGTTGAAATTGTTACGGTAAACATGTAGAATAGACCGTACCTCAAAACAAAATTCCCCGTACACCCCCTAATATAATGTAGTTCTGCAAGGGAGTTACGAAACAATTTATTTTATTTTTTTGCCGAACGTAGGAGTCGCCTTTTTACATTTTTCTTTGCCATTTACAGTCGGAGAGAAAATATATCTCTGGGTACACATACGTTAATCAAGAAGGATGTCTTCCACCCTGTAACACAATCGCCTAAGAAGTATAACGAAATAAATGTTTTGTGGAGCAATATTTGCAGAAATATAAAAACCTGTATCTTAAACCAGATTCCCTAACTTACGAGATTCTTTTGTGAAATTTCGTTTTATATTATACACCTTTATTTAATAATTGTTTTATTATACCCTACACCACCATAGTGGGGAGGGTATAATGGATTTGTGCAGATGTTTGTAACGTCCAAAAATATTAGTCTAACACCCACCTTAAAGTATACCGATCGACTCAGAATCACTTTATGAGTCGATTAAACGATGTCCGTCCGTCTGGCTGGCTGGTTGGCTGGCTGTCCATGTAAACCTTGTGCGCAGAGTACAGGTCGCATTTTTGAAGATATTTCGATAAAATTTGGTCCATATAATTTTTTCTGCCCAAGGACGAACCCTATTGAAACTGGCTGAAATCGGTTCATTATTTCACCTAGCCCCCATACAAATGTCCTACCAAAATGGGACTTTATCGGTTATAAATGTTTAATTTATATATGTATCTACACAAGTTTTTCTCTAAATAATTTTTATATATACAGAATTCATGTCACCAAATTTTATGATGATCGGTCCATAATTAGTCATAGCTCCCATATAAGGCCTGCTTCCGATAATCACTTTAACGAGCATAAATCTCCTAAAAATGTTGGTATACACATAAAATGCAACATAAATAACTTTTATATAGACATTAATCACACTACCTAATTTCATGGTGATCGGACCATAATTGGTCATAGCTCCCATATAAGGCCCACTTCCGAAAATCGCTCACGAATATAAATTATTGAAATTTTGAAAGAAAAATGTTTTTGCTCATTTCTTAGTGTAGGGTATTATATGGTCGGGCTTGACCGACCATACTTTCTTACTTGTTTTAATTAGATTTTCTCTAATGGGGGCTTTCAAGGTCCTTATTGTAATTAAATGCAAATAAAAGAAAATATTAAATTTTTTATCCGACGTTTCTCTGTTTTTTTTTTCATCTTCAGAGATAGCTTTATTAAATCTGGCAACGATATGTAAACAACACAAAAAAAGTAATAATTACATTTATATAGGAATTATTTAATGGTTCTTGGAAATATGTACACGTAGAAAAAAATATTGTTACGAATGTGCAATGACGATTTGAATTCAACGGTCTGTAACGACTGCCTGCAGCATTCATCATGTTTGAAGGCACGTCCATTATTGATATTATTTTTAAGTATGGCAACACTAAATGTTTGGGCTGCTGGCAATGACATTGAAAGCTCTAGAAATCGAACATACTAGTTGACCGTTAAGAACAATCTCGACTACTCGGATGAAGATGGCAGTGCGTGTATAAATAATGGCAGAGACTGCAGTCGTGAGTTGAGTTCATCATTGTCGCTGTTAGAGTTAACATCAACTGTCGTGTACATGTGTGTTTGTACATTATAAAGTTTGTGTGCATTTCTGCGAATTGATAAACGTGTATAAAGACACTGAGTGACTATTTAATTCTGTTGTTGTTGTACATTCTAAAGAAATAAAGAGTTGTTACAATTTTAAACTACTAAAACTGCTTTTATTTGCAATCAAAAGTATCCGGTTTATTTAAAGGAAATAAACCACGTTTTTAAAAGGTTAAAACGTAACAATATAGTAAAAATGATTGTCGCAAACATATACTTGTTTACTGTAACCATATATATGGTTGATACAATCATGTGAATCCTAAATTAATCATATTATTGTTACCAAAATCACATAAATAGTTACTGTGAATGGGTACTGTGACAATTATATTTTTTTCTGCGTGTAGTTTCTTTAGTAGTTTAAAAATAATGAATCGGAGAAAGAAATATATCTCGGAATTTCTACTGTCACTTCTGCAAAAACAACCAAGAAATTTGGCATAATCGTGGACTTTACTGTTAATATACTTAGAGTCACTTGATGTCTCGGTCTTTATTGATGACCCATACGGACACTATTTTAAGAGCTTGACCTTTTCGGTACCTCTGAGATTACCAATAATATTAAGGACTTGATTCCGTAACAAGACCAGTAAACAATTTTTATACTTTAGTATGAAAATCATTCAGTTTTTAAATAATTTTTGAGTGTTTTTCATTAAAAAAATCTAAAATTGTTCACCGGTTTTGTATCTGAATCAGACCCTTAATCATCGCAAGGCTGTCGGGTGTTGTCAATTCCTTATTTTAATATATTAATTCTTATGTGATAAATTCTGATATTCAATCTATCTCAGCCTCTACTAGAATAAGATTATGTAGGACTGCTGTGGATGAAATTGAAATACAAAACGAAGTCCTTTAGTCGGAGTATCAATGTGATCTGGGAATATATACTTAAGCATAAAAGTGCTTTAGCCACATTATCAATGTTATAGAAAAGTAAACATTTATGAAGGATTTGTTATGTCTAAGGGATGTATTGCTCAACAATCTGACGGGATTTGTTAAGAGTGTGGTAATATGTGTTCTGTAATTCACTCGATCTTTGCCTCTACTAGGACAAAACTGTGTCAAAATAGTATGGATTAAATCGAAATATATATACTTTGATCGGACTTTCAATGAAATCTAGGATAGACACTCTTAAGCACACAAGTCCCTTAGTCGAGTTAACAATGTTATAAAGATGTAGACAATTAAGGTGACGGCTTACAGGTCTTGCATGTATTGCCCAATGATCTGATGGGATTTTTTAGGAGTACTAGGTTGTTGTAAGGGAATCACGAGCACTAGGAATCCATAGGGAAATATATTGAGTAATAATTATGACGAAGAAATAAACTCGCAGAAAGATATCGACAATTCTTTGTCGTACTATAAATGTGATATAGAATTCGTCATTTAGGGAGACGGCATACTGGTATACTCAACTATCACTGTCTTAAATTAAATGAAATCATAAAACGATTCCAACTAGACTTGGAAGACCATGTGCGACTCTTTTGCGAACCGATCCAAGAACGCAATATTACCACAGATTTAAGGGGGGTGGGTCACACGATATGTATTATGTATGTATTGGGATATGTATTCGATATATATGGAATTCCATTTGTACAATTGCGTGTGACATAACCTATAACTATATTCAATTTAATAACTGTTTAAATCACAATAAATATATTGAAGTTGATGAAACTTATTTTGTTATAATTTTTCTCTACTGTTTTCGTTTTGTGTTTTTAAATTTTGCATTCACACAGTGTTGATTTTAACGAGTAAGAGAGCTATATTTGGCTGTGCCGAATCTTATATACCCTTCCCAAATTATACTTTAAAATAGAATTAAAACATTTTTTTTTTTATTTTTTTTTTTTTTCGAAATTGTTTTTTAAAAGTTTTTTTCAATTTTTTTTTTAAAAAAATTAAAAAAATTTAAAATTTTTTTTTAATTTATTAGTAAAAAAAATTTATGACAAACAATTTTTTTTGTGAAAAAAAATTGGGGTTAAAAAATATTTTTCCCGATTTTGACCCATTGTAGGTCCAACTTATTATAGCCTTATATACATCGTTGCAATGGACTTTAAAATATCTATCATTTGATATCCATATTGTCAATATTTATGACTCAGTAATCGATATATAAATCAAAAATAGGCCAAAAATAGAGGTTGTCTCGGATTTTTGCTCATATTTCCGTTATTTATGGACGGATTTTGTTAATTTTAAATAGGAAACTTCTCGAAAGCATGTCTGACAGAATTATTGAAGATTTGGATCCCGAAGATATCTGGGGTCTTCAGAAAATTAATTTCAACAAACAGACAGACGGACGGACATGGCTAAATCGACTCCTCTATCTATAAGGATCCAGAATATATATACTTTATAGGGTCATAGTTTTCCGATCCGATTGTGGAAATTACAAACGGAATGACAAACTTATATATGAAGGGTATAAAAATACACATGGTTAAACACACGAAAATAGAACATTCTGTATTTTACATACATAAAGTTTCATATGGATCATACGGTATGTTCATGTTTACATGTGGAAAAATATCCCAATACACATGCAATACATACCGTGTGATTAGTAACTACACAACTGTTGTATAGGAACCAAAACATCATAATGGCTGTTAACGGGTTGTGATCGGTAAGAACGCAAGCTGACATGCACTTCATTTCATCAGTTTCTGTCACAGCTGCCAGGACAGCGGAAGTTCTTTGCCAGGAAAAAAATTCTAAAGTTAATTATTGTTAAAGTCGACTAAAATCTACTTTTCGGCTTTTGTGGTTGAAAGGCTTAAATTTTTTTATCATTGAGTGATGAGGTCTTTTCATACGGAGTTATATCGGTACTACTTGATTGCCAGCGAGCCGCATTAATTTTTCGATAAGTTATTTTAACAATTTAATTATGGAATATCTACCTATTTATCTTTAAACTATCCAGACCTATCAAACCCTGTTACTACATGGAATAAGGTGTGAAAAAAAAAATAAAATTTCGGAAAATAGTACTTCAATAGCGGAAATATATATAATTACAAAAGTATTTTGTTTTTTTATTTACAAAAAAGGCAGAATTTGTTTTAAAAATATTTTTTATATGATTAAAAGAAAATTAAGAAAGGTTAAGGAAAAATTTATAAAAATTTAAAAAAATTATATAAAAAAAAATAAAACAATTGCCATAACACTTACAATTAATCCAAGTTGTATTATTATTATTATTTTTTGTATAAATTTAAGTCATCGATCAAATACTTATGGACTGACTAGATTTTGTTTATATATGTACTTTCATTTTTGCAATTCTATTTTGGAGGCTGAACGAAGTTTCAAATTGTTGAGGGAATTCAACGATTTTGATTAAAAACTTCTATGAGCAGTGAATCTTCGCTTTAATTTGAGAATTTGAGTGATTTTCGTACGATTTTTAGTTTTGTTTGTTTGTTGAAAAAATATATATAATAATCAATATTTGAAAAAAATACAACAACAAATAAATAAAAAGAAACAACAATTATTATATGATGAATTAATTACTAGAAAACCATAAAGAAAAACTAAACAAAACAAAACAATTATCAGCAACTTCTGGTACAATACATTAATTAAGGGAACAAGGATTGCACTGATGATGATGATTTAACAGGGATAATTTAGTACCCATACGTATAATGGTACTATTTATTATAAGGGAAAATTATATTAAATGAATCAAGGTACTTAAGACGATATTCAGCTACAGGCAAAATTAATTTAACTTACCCCCATTAACACAAAGTCTGGTTATGTGTTAACTAATAGTTAAACTGACAGTTTTCATACAAAAATAATTTTAAACGGCAGTATAACGATTAGTTAACACATAACCAGCCTTCGTGTTAATGGAGGTTAATGAGGAAACTCAGGAAATAAAAATTATAAAAACAAAAACTAAGTTTCAACGTGCTTCTTTACGCAGTCATTTATCAAATGACTTGTTTTAAAAAAAAAATTTATAACGGTAAAACAAAAATTCAAACGAAATTATAATAAAAGAGAACAACTCTTTTACGAGTACAATACAAACAAAATTTAATTTCAATCAGGGATGGAAAATTACATTTTTGTTCGCGTATCAAAATAATATTCATATTTCAGTATTTCGAACTTCTATAGAAATCACTGTTATACACATGGTTTTCCATTGAAAGCACTGTTATACACTTGGTGTTCTTTAGAAAACACAGTTATATACAGGCTTGTCTATAGAAAACACTATTATACACAAGATTATTATAGAAAATACTGTTATACACAAGATTTCCTATAGAAAACACTGTTATACACAAGATTATTATAGAAAATACTGTTATACACAAGATTTTCTATAGAAAACACTGTTATACACACGATTTTCTATAGAAAACACTATTATATACAATATTTTCTATAGAAAACATTGTAATTCAGAAGATTTTCTATAAAAGACATAGCTATACACAAGATTTTGTATAGCAAATATTGTTTTCAACAAGTTGTCCTATATAAAATAGTGTTTTGAACAAGTTGTTCTATAGAAAATATTATGTATAACAGTGTTATCTATAGAAAATCTTATCTATAACAGTTTTTTCTATAGAAAATCTTGTGTATAACAGTGTTTGCTATACAAATCTTCTGTATAACAGTGTTTTTTATAGAAAATCTTTCTATAGAAAATCTTATGTATAACAGTATTTTCTATAGAAAATCTTGTGTATAATAGTATTT
This sequence comes from Calliphora vomitoria, assembly GCA_942486065.2. NCBI lineage: Eukaryota > Metazoa > Arthropoda > Insecta > Diptera > Calliphoridae > Calliphora > Calliphora vomitoria. The sequence goes on from OW818029.2 coordinate 20,610,527, forward strand.
TCTGTAGAAAATCTTCTGTAGAACAGTATTTTCTATAATAATCTTGTGTAGAACAGTATTTTCTATAGAAAATCATGTGTATAACAGAGTTTTCTATAGAAAATCTTGTGTATAACAGAGTTTTCTATAGAAAATCTTATGTATAACAGTATTTTCTATAGAAAATCTTGTGTAGAACAGTATTTTCTGTAGAAAACCTTGTGTAGAACAGTATTTTCTTTAGAAAATCTTGTGTAGAACAGTATTTTCTGTAGAAAATCTTGTGTAGAACAGTATTTTCTATAGAAAATCTTGTGTAGAACAGTATTTTCTATAATAATCTTGTGTAGAACAGTATTTTCTATAGAAAATATTGTGTAGAACAGTATTTTCTATAGAAAATCTTGTGTTGAACAGTATGTTCTGTAAAAAATCTTGTGTTTAACAGTGTGCTCTATAGAAAATCTTGTGTAGAACAGTATTTTCTATAGAAAATCTTGTGTTGAACAGTATGTTCTGTAAAAAAAATCTTGTATATAACAGTGTTTTCTATAGAAAATCTTGAGTATAACAGAGTTTTGTATATAACAGTGTGCTCTATAGAAAATCTTATGTATAACAGTGTTTTCTAAGATACTATGGTGTCTAACTGTGTTTTCTATAGAAAATCTTGTGTATAACAATGTTTTTTTTATAGAAAATCTGGTGTATAACAATGTTTTTTATAGAAATACTTCTGAATAACAGTCTTTTCTATTGAAAATCTTGTGTATAACAGTGTTTTCTATAAAAAATCTTGAGTATAACAGAGTTTCTATAGAAAATCTTATGTATAACAGTGTTTTCTAAGAAACTATGGTGTCTTACAATATTTCCTACAGAAAATATTCTATATAACCATGTTTTCTATAGAAAATCTTGTGTATAACAATGTTTTTTTATAGAAAATCTGGTGTGTAACAATGTTTTTTATAGAAATACTTCTGAAAAACAGTGTTTTCTATTGAAAATCTTGTGTATAACAGTGTTTTCTATAGTAAACCTTGTGTATAACAGTGTTTTCTATAAAAAACCTTGTCTATTATAATGTTTTCTATAGAAAACTATGTATACCATAAATACTATTTTGCACAAATATTTTCTATTTCAAATACAGTTTTACACAAGAATATATTGATTTCCATCCCTGAATGAATTGTTGCTTTGATTTAGAATAATTTAATGAACGAATAGTAGTAGTAAGTAGTGGTAGTAGTAATTTGAGTTGGGGGAGTCTTACTTGCCGCACACCTTGCAGGGGAATTCGGTATTGTCTTTATTGGCATTGGTATCTTTTTGATTTGGATTCGCCGTGTTGGCATGGCTAGACTGGGTGTTATTATGCATTGGATGATTATTACTATTGGTAGCAGAACCTTGCGAGGAATTTGCATTGGTAGTATTAGTGGTTGTTGCAGTTGCATTCGTATTATTATTACTGTGTTGATTATTGTGGCTATTGCGGCCATAAGTATGGATGCGAGTATGACCATGCAGAGCTGCTTTAGAAGAAAAGCTCTGGAATGGTTTACCATGATATGGTTGATTTTATATAATTTTAATCAAGAACATGTTTAATAAAAGAATTTAATGAATTAGTTGTTAATAAAGCATTGTTTTTCTTTTGTTCAAATGTAGAGAAATTATTGGTTAATTTTTAATTACTTACCGCTGAACAATCTGGTATTTCGCATACATAAGGTTTGGGATCATTGGCATGATTTTGTGGTGGTGTTTCAGTTTTTAGGTGGGTTACCTTGTAGTCCACACATAACTTCTTCCAGAAATAATACATTTGTACACATTCTCCAGTTGTTTTTGAACCGAGCTGTAATCATTAAAAGTTAAATAAATGTATAAGTTTCGAAATATGGACGAATCGAAAAATGTCGATCAAAAAAAATTAATTTGATAAAATTAAAATAATTTTTTTTTTTTTTTTTTGGAAAATTACTTAATAGTACATTTGGAAGGTTTTGTTTTGGATTAGGCCGAATAATGATTTTTTGACCCAGTATTAGGTTTGGTTTCGCGCTGAAAAAATCGCTTTCAATCTTACTTTATTGAACACTTACCTCTTTTGAAATTTTACTAAACTCCTTCCCGTGCTTCTCCAAACCCTTCAGAAATATCTCCAACTCATGTGAGGACCATTTTATTTGGAATGAGTTCGATTGGGTCTGTAATAAACTCAAAACAGCTGTTGCTGTGTTACCCTGGGCCTTTAGCAGGGCCTGTAAGGCAACCTCCTCAGAATGGCTGCCCAAGGGTACGGCTGAAGATTTACTCAAGTCGATGAATCTCATTAAAATCTTATCATCCTTTTGCACTTCCGGATCCCACATCAGATCACAACCAATCGTTTCCTCTATAGCCGAACTGGAACAGGCGTTTTCATTAAATGCAGGTATAGCGGCTTGGTAGGCTGAACCTAAATTTACTTTTGATTCATCGGAGAAATCGACCAAACCCACAGGATCATCGAAATCGTCATCGAAATTATCGAAGGTCAGGAGTGAACAACCTAATTGCTTCAAAACATTACAGTACAAACCGTGACCTTTACGTTCGGGATTCAGTATGGGAGCTGGTGTGTAATGGGTACGTGAAGGTTTGCGTAGTTTTGATTTGTAGGGTGACAATGCTTGATATTTGGAATAAGAAAAATGAGATGACGTAGAGTCTAGCGAGGAATGACCTTTCAAACGTCTTTTCAATATAGAGTTAGTTTGGTTTGACAGCGGCTGTAAAGAGGTGGTTACAGTTGGGTTCGAGGCAATGGAATTCGAGGAGTGACTTTGCTGTGGCAATATTATATGGCTGGATGATGATGGTGCTGATGTATTTTTCACCATCTCCAGGGATTTATTAAGATGAATAATATTTTGCAATTGTGGGTTAGTAGAGTTGGGGTTGTTGTCTAATTTTAGTTCCATTTTATCGGTGGTACCACTAGTGTATATTATAGGCTGCATTAAAGCCTCGTTAAGTGAGTTTATGGTTGTGGATGTCAGGAATTGTGACTGATGCTGTTGTTGCTGCTGCTGCTGCTGCATAAGATGTGACTGCTGCTGCTGTTGTTGCTGCAGCTGACTATTGGATTGATTTTGTACTTGTGGTAAATTTTGTACATTATAGTGTATAGTAGTTGTTGTAGAGGAGGAATTAGCAGAGGTTGGATTGCAGGAATTCTGTATTACATTTGAGGGTATATTCAAAATCAATTGATTTATTTCGGAGGAGGAAGTAGCGGCACCAGAAGATGTTTGTGTATTCGAATCCAAGGATATTTTAACTATTTGGGTTGGATGCGTCAGTTGCTGCTGATTGTTGTATTGTATATTATGCTGTTGGTTCTGATGTTGCTGTTGTTGTTGTTGTTGATGAGGAATGTGTTGGATTTGTTGTTGCTGCAGCTGCTGTTGTGGCTGAGTCTGTTGCTGCTGTTGGGGCATGGGATTTTGTATTTTTTGTTGCTGGCCAAAATCTCGAGGTGAAGACGACAATAGAGGATCTTCGGAATTGGGCATCATTTGTGATTGTAAACTTAGACCGGGTAAATAATATAAATCAATTATATTCTCCCCCTGATTTTCACAATTCAAATTGAGTTGATCTTCGGTTAAAACTTCACGCAACACTTCTTTGACCTCTTCGGCGGTTCCTATACCACTGGTGAAAAATGATTCCGATAGCGGTGATGTGGCATTACGGGAGTCGTTTAGAAATTCTTGATCTTCATCGAGGAAGGAAAGATTTGCCTCGGCGAATTCACGCAAATCACACTCCGTATCGGGATCTGTGCCATTTAGTAGATCTTCCACTTTAATATTGGAATCGAAGGAGTTGTCTTCGAGCACACTTTTCAATTTCATTATTTTCTCATTATCGGTTTCTCCCCCATGATTGTTGGAAATTAGTGACTCACTGAAGAAGATATTTGGTGCATCGTTGAAGTGATGATTGTCCTCTATGTAGGGGGAAGTCTGTGTAACATTTTCGTGGCTTGAAGGTGGTGTGGGATAAGCTAGAGGAGAATGTATGGGTGAATTGAGGCTGGAGGCGAATTGATTTTTTATATCTTGTGGCAACGACAAGGTATTTGTTCTAATCTGCTGGTGATTGATCAAAGTTGGATTTTGTATGATTAATTCTTTGGAATGGAAATGTTGGAAGTTTGGTAAAGTTTGTGTAGTTTGACACTGATTTGAGTTCTGTTGCAACTGTTGGTGGTGATGTTGCTGCTGCTGTTGCTGCTGATGCTGTTGGTCCACACAATTTTGCTGCTCAATATCATTCATTTTATTATCCATGACCTCAAATTGTTCGGAATGTTCAGGTTTTAAATTGTCTCCAGCATCACTCAATAATTGCATGGTATCGACAGTTTGTAACAACATTTCGGCTTCACTAACATTATAAACCTCGTTTTCACCAAATAAAGCCGAACCATCACTCGTGTAGGTGACCGTATATACTTCACTGTTACTATCAGCCCCTTGGGCAATAGTCAACGACAGAGGAGTGCCATCGGGCAGGGTAACATTAGTGGAATTTGACATTTGTATGTGTTCGTCTTTCTTAAGCTTTCCCTTCGTCGACAGCACCTGGACTTCCGAGGGTATAATGACACTACAATTATTTTTATTCGTTATAATCTGGCGGGTTACACCACCCAAGGGTGTGTTGTTGTTTGGCTGTTTCTGGGTGACTGCTATGCGAGTGCCCCGTTTTAGTAATTCGATCAGAGTCGAATCTTTTGGATCGGTTGATGTGCTTCGTGTTGTCGTTGTATTAATCGTTGCTGCTGTTGTTGTAGTTGTTTTCGTTGCAATACGTTCGGCATTTAGGGTGGTGGTTGTGGTACCCACCCCAATATTATTCATTGTCTTTTGTTGCTGTTGCTGATGATGCTGCTGCTGCTTAGTACTATAGATTTCGATACTTTGTGGCAAGTTAATGTCTTGTACATTGATATTGGACTTTGGATTATGTTTAATAGTTGTAGCCGCAGGTAATTGTTGGTGTTGCTGTTGTTGTTGCTGCTGTTGTTGTTGTTGCTGTGTGGAATTTTGTTGATTTGTTGTAGTTGTACTGTTCGGTTGTGTCTTGGGATTAAGGAAACTATCCAAATCACTAATGGATCTACGTATGGTAGTTGTATTATTTTGGGTACTATTTGTGGGCGGTGCGGGGACTACAAAGGCACCCTGAAATTACAAATATTAGAAAAATTACTTGAAATTTAAGAGTTAATTATTCAAATCTACTAACCTTATTCAAATCTTTACTTCGTTTGTTTATAATCTTCTCCTCAATCAAGGCTCTTACACCAATACTAGCCGTCTGCAAGGGGGGACCACTATTCTCCTTCTTCTCACTCTTTTTGGTTTCCGGATCCTTTTTGAAATAGCCGCCATGTAAACGCATGTGACCATTAAGGGCGGGTACATTTTTAAATTTGCGATGGCATAAATTACACTCTACCGGTTTCTGATCAATTTTAACCAAATTGAAGAGATTGGAATTCATGCTATTGGATAAATCTATTTCAATTTCATCCTCCTTAAGTTTTGTTTGAGCATTATTGGAGGAATCATTGAGATTATCGGCATTGAGCTCATCAACGGTAATGGCAACATTTTGAGAGGAATTTAGCTAAACGAATAAAGAAAATTTCGTTGTTTTATTAAAAAATATGGTTTTATATAACATTTCATTTAGTATTACCAATTGCATATTCCAGGTTCTGGGTCGGGAATTTGTTTGTGTTTGTGTCTGGGCCGTTGCTGGGGGATTGGTATCAATCTTATATGACTGACTACTGGTAGGCGAAGATACTGTCACTTGAGCTGTGGTTTGTTTAGTTTGTCTCATTATTTTACTTATCAAATCCAATTGTTCGCGTGTCAAACCTTCTCCCTCTAAATTACCACTATTGTCGGTCAATGTTATGGTTGCACCCGGACCGTTCGACATTGTGCTAGAGGACGACATGGAGGATGTAGTCGAGGTGGGTGATAACAATGTTACGCCTGTCTTAAGGGGCACATTCAAGGCTTTAAGTTCTTCTTCTGTCAAAGCTAAACCCGTGGCTGCATCTACCACTGTACCACCATTTGAAAGATACGTACCTAAACAGGTGGCACCATCTGGTGAACTGGCGTCTCCTATTATGAATGCCGCAGTAAATGAAAAGTATTACATGTCATAAGACAATATTAATATTAATATAAATATAGTCATTAGTGTTTTTCTTTTAACACTTACCATTTGCTGTGGCTGGGGATAAACTTAAATTTGAATTGGAATTGTTATTCGATATTAACAGTTGATGATTGTGTGGTGCAATTACACCGGCGTGATGATTTTCCGTATGTCTTCTTAATGAACGAGCATCACAATACGATTTGCCACAACCTTCAGCTTTACATTCATATGGTTTTTTATTTCTATGTGTCATCATATGTCCATTTCTGTCAAAGATGTTGAACAATAGTTTAGAGATTAGAAAAGTTTTTTTTTTAATAATTATATACATAAGTACTACGGAAATTGTATAGTGATTTTAGGGGAAAATATATATTAATATGTCGAATATAGATAATTGTTTCTGTTCCACTTTTAGTCAAAGTTGTATATGTGTAAAGAGAGAGAAGTGTAGCAATCAGTCTGAAAATCATTTTTATTTTATAGTTTGTTTTCTTACGAACTACATTGCTTTTGTCAACTGATCTTAATAATTAAATTAATATTTGATTAAAATATAAATAGGACAGATTTCATTAGAGAAACAGCTAATATCTTTACTGATTTCAAAAATATTGTTGAATATTTGCAATGAGCCATATAGAAAAAACTTAATTTATAGAATCCATTGTTCGATAAGAGTTTAAAACTTTTAAGTACGACCAAGGCCCTCTTGGAAAGCCGAAAGCCTCCAACGTCTAAAAACCTTATAAATTATTGTTCTGATCTTCTCAATTAAAAATTTCAAAGTATCCATGAAAGTTAAGAGCTTTTTTACCGACAATGAACATTTTTGGACGTTAAGTCACGTCATATTTATATAATTAATAGACAAGGCGATTTGTTGTACTTATTAAAGAACTCATAAACGATCATTGTTCTCTTAAAACAATTTATAATTTTCACGAATTATTCTATTAAAATTAAGGTTTTTATATGAAACTTTTAGGAAATTATATTTTCCTTCCTACATTAAACAAAATTTAAAATCTACATACAGTGACAGACAATCGATTGTACGCAATTTTTATACCCTTCACCATGAGTGACAAGGGTATATATAAGTTTGTCATTCCGTTTGTAATTTCTACATTTTTCATTTGCGACCCCACAAAGTATATATATTCTGGATCGTTATAGATAGCGAAGTCGATATAGCTATGTCCGTCTGTCCGTCTGTATGTTGAAATCAACTTTCCGTAGCCCCCAAATAACTTACAAACATAATTTATACATCAATATGTCGGGAATTCTTCCGGCTCGGTCGCTATTTAAAATCGGCCCACAAATGGCTGAGATATAAGGAAAAAACCGGGACAACCTCGATTTTTGGTCTATTTTTGATCTACATATATCTGGATTACTAAGTCATTAATATAGACAATATGGATACCTAATGATAGATATTTAAAAGTCCATTGCAACGATGGACCTACAATGGGTCAAAATCGGGAAAATATTTTTTAACCCGAATTTTTTTTTTTTAACAAAAAAATTTTTTTTTTCATTAACTTTTTTCACCAATAAATTTAAAAAAAAATTAAAAATAAAAAAAAAATTTTAAAAAAATTAAAAGAAAAAAAATTGGAATAAAATTAAAACAAAACAATTTCGAAAAAAAAAATTGAAAACAATTTTTCGCTATACAAAATTATAGTCTCTAGTCTTCGTTATGACAAAATTGTTTGTGCTTTTGCTCAGACAACAAACATCTTTTATTGTTATGGTAAATATTTGTCAAGTATAGACAGAGAGTTATGTATTGAGTTCTATCATTTTTTGGAACATTTTAATACGAATTTTTGAGCAGTATTTCTAAATAAAATGTCTATGTTTATTTACCCTCTAATGCTTAAGCATGCCTCAAGGCACTCATCGCAAATATGCAAAATAAAGGCAAATATAGCTGATTTTTCATCTCAAAAACTCTTGTAACAGTTTCTAAAAAACGTACTTAAATATTTTAATAAGCCTTGAAACGTCTTTAAAGCTCTATTCTTTCTTATTTACTGCACTTTTTACAAACTAAGTGCGTTAACAACCAACAAAATATGGGAAGTCCATGTTGTGTTATCAAACGTTGATTAAAGTGTTTCTTAAAAAATATACTTATCCATATTCCATATAAATATATAAATGTCTTTGTAAGTTTGTTTGTTTGAGCATCACGCCTAAACGGCTAAATCTATTTTATTGAAATTTGGAACCACAAAGGGATAAACAGGGGGGAAAACTGGTAGTTCTTAAACAATAATTACTAAACGGCTGAACAGATTTTTACTACGACAGTGGTAGCGAAGCGCACCGGGTCAAGCTAGTATTTTATATATTGGAGTATAGATTTATGTAAAAAAAGAGTAAGCTACTCTTTGGAGACGTGATTAATTGATGAGTGCCTTCAGGCACTCTTGGGCATTGCAGACTAGTTTAGCTGCCTCAGTTTTTCCTTATATAGCAAAATGTTGTTTGGTTGGATTTGCAATTTTTTATATACAATTTTAAGAAATGGTTGTTCGAGTGAACAAACTTTTACAAATTTCTGATTTGAGTGATGAACAATTAGAAAAGTTGTTTTCAATAAAAATCCGACTAGGTTTCAATCTCTAAAGCCCCAAGGGTGCCTTAAGGCTCTCATTTAGTTTTTCCCAACTGGTAAAACAATTGATTGTACAAACTTTTAAATGTTGTTTTTGAAATCAAATGACCAAATTTACCATAAAAAAATTATTACCAACGTGTTCAGCCATTTTTTTTTTTTAAGAAACGCCAAAATCCATGTTTAAAATATTATCAGCGAGGATAACACATACGTTTTCGATGGAATAACACTTTAAAATAGAAAAAAAAAGAAGTTTTGTGGGAAAATCAATCCATGCCTAGCCTATTAGGCTAATTGCGTTCCTCGTCCATCTTTCATCAAGTTCTGTTACTGAAACCTCTTAAAATAATTCAAGCATTATTTGAGAATAAATTTTGATTGAAATAGAGAAATAACTTTAAGGCCCATTTTCTCAATTTCTGGTTATTTTTTATCGTGACAGTTCTCTTACAAAAATTATATTAATTTGAAGATTGAGAAAATTGTGCAAGAGTCAGTATCATTAATGTTGAAACGGTTTTCATCTATCTTCTATATACATAAAAGAGTAACGTTACTGACTGACTGATTTATCATCGCACAGCCCAAACGACTGAAGCTAGGATCATGAAATGAATCCACAAAATGATCCGATAAGAAGGAATTTTTGGAAATTCGAACGTTTAGGGGGTAAAAAGGGTAAATTCGGTAACCTTATATCTTCTAAACTAATAAAGATACAAAAAAACTTAAAATTGCATGTTACAGGAGTTTCATACTTTTTTCGAAATTCGAACCTTTTAGGAGAGAAAACGGGTAAAAACTCTATTTTGGTACTTTTTTAGCACCCTATGTATCTTTTAAACTAATAAACATAGAAACAAATTTTAAATAGTATTCTTTACTTATCAAAAAATAAAAAATATAAGTTTGGTACTTTTTGGAAATTCGAACCCTTAAGGGATAAAAATAGTTTATTTTTGGTACTTTTTCATAAAATATGTTTTTTTTTTATAATTTGACATACAGATACGTATATTTTATTATGAGCTCCCACCATGATACAGAAATTTATTTGAATATATAATTTTACCACCGTAATGAGGATAAAAAAAGGTACCAAAAAGGGGATAAAATCGGGAAAATAGATTGTATTTGAAATTATTAAGCCAATTTTGATAATTTTTTTTTTTAATATTGGTTCCAGGATTCATACAAAAATTAACTAACAGGTTGTTATTTGGAACTCGAGAGCCAAAGTTAATATTGGGCCAAATCCGGGTAAACAGTTTGGTACTTTTATTAAAACATATTTTTTCTTGGGCTCATTAACACAGATTTTACTCGTTTGAGACATGTCTGTAGCATAAACAATTTTAGCAAAATGGAATATTTTTAAATTTCAAACTTGTTCAAGGAGGAAAAGGGAAATTGGTACTTTTCTCCTAATGGTACTTTTTTAATCTTTTAAATTATTTCACTTATCGACATTGAAGTTAGCTGATATGTATCAGAGTGAAGTAAGTGTTAGGAATATGGGATAATATTTAGGTACCAAAATGTGAGAACTGTATTATAGGTACTTTTTTATTGTTCTAATGGTACTTTTTGAATTTTCTATAACAATGGACTTAGAAACATAAAATTTAGCATATATGGTCCTAAGTGAGTGAGAATTCTAGGGGGAGACTTTTTGGTACTTTTTCTTTATTTGAATGGTAGTTTTTGTAATGAATTATTAAACATGAAACTAGAGACATGTTATCCTGAATTAGTATTAATTCACAAAGGGAGACTTAATAGTACTATTTATTTCATCCAATTGGGGTGGCGAAGCGCACCGGGTCAGCTAGTTTATAAATACTCCTTTTTACGATCTCATCTCTAAAAATTAGGTAAAATTATCATTTTATTCAGGATCTAAAAATTATATTAAAAGAAAACAAGTAAGAGAGCTATATTCGGCTCTGCCGAACCTTATATACCCTTCACCAAATTATACTTTAAAATAAAAAAAAAAAATTAATTTTTTTAAAAATTTTTTTAAGTTTTTTCCAATTTAAAAAAAAAAAAAATTTAATTTATTAGTGAAAAATATTTATGACAAAAGAATGTTTTTAGTGAAAAAAAGTTCGGGTTAAAAAATATTTTCCCGATTTTCACCCATTGTAAGTCCAACTTTGTATAGCCTTATATATGTACATCGTTGCAATGGACTTGGGAATATCTATCATTAGATATCCATATTGTCTATATTTATGACTTAGTAATCGAGATATAGATCAAAAATAGGCCAAAAATAGAGGTTGTCTCGGATTTTTCTCATATCTCCGTTATTTATGGACGAATTTTGCTGATTTTAAATAGGAAACTTCTCGAAAGCATGTCTGACAGAATTATTGAAGATTTGGATCCCGAAGATATCTGGGGTCTTCAGAAAATTGATTTCAACAGACAGACGGACAGACAGACAGACGGACATGGCTAAATCGACTCCGCTATCTATAAGGATTCAGAATATATATACTTTATAGGGTAGGAAAATTATATTGTGGAAATTACAAACGGAATGACAAATTTATATATACCCTTCTCACGAAGGTGAAATTACTTGTTTTCAACACTGCATAGAAACGAATATCTCACTAAAAATAATAACTATTTTACAAAAGATTGCATGTTTTCTATAAAAGAACTGTTATTTTAGTAATTGTTTTTATTATTTTAAGTCTACATTATTATGAAAATAAAACTACAAAAGCAAATAATCAAATCATAATAATAAACAAATTAGAGCAATTAAATAAAACAAAAAAAACATATGTATTTTATGTGCATACAAACGAAAGTCTATCACTATATGGATAAATAATTACATACATATGCATTTGTTTATTTCTTTACTCTAACAACATTTCGAATGAAAACTTACAAATGATCTTGTCGCTTAAATGCCTTTGAGCACATAACACACACGTATTTCCGTTCGTCACTGTGCGTCAGTTTATGTTTGGCCAGCGCTGATGCATTTCCAAAAATTTTATTACAAATCTGAAAAGGAAAAGAGATGAAATGAGAAAATGAATTAAAAACATGAACAAAATTGAAATATTTACAAATGAAACGTAACAACTAAATACAGAAATAAAGAAAAAAAAAAAAAAAAAACATGAACAAAATTTAAATACATATTTTTTTTAAAACGTGTATATTTTAATTAGACATGTTTTCTTAACCCCCCAATTGAAACCATCGCTTCTACATTTTCACATATTTACTCATGTACACAGAGGTACGGGACAACGTAAGTTGGAGATAGACAGACAACAAACAACATTTAATTATGGGGTACTTGTATGTCTGAATGGTTTCTCATTTTATTATTATTATTATTTTGTTGTTTTATTCATATTTTATTCTATTTAAATATTTGGTAGTCAAGAAAGAGTACGAGTACGCGTACTTGTACTTGTTGTAGCGTAGAAAGCCTCAACAAAAAAATATTGAAAAAATTTTGAAACTAATTGGTATCGTTTCGTAATAGTTTGCCTAATAAGATGCGTAGACGCAGAATTCTTTGTTTTAAGAAAAAATCCAATTAAGTAAATCATGTTTATTTTTAAAATACTAGTACATATATAATATTTAGTCTATATTTTATGAAGAAAATTCTTTCAATTATTTGCAGCACTGATATGTACTTTGTTAGTTTCAATAAAAATGCTTTAGGTTTTAGCGATGACATTGAACTATTGTCTCGAGTTACGGTAATGTCATTTATATCTTCAAATCAGTGAGAAAAAAAAAATATGTATAATCTTTAATTAAATAAATCACTCAATATTACTACAGTTAAAAACTTACTCGTTTGGGTTCTATAAACTTACTTATTTTTAATTAACCATTTAATTAAAACAATTGAGCTTTGAACCCTATACATTATTGTAAATAACATTCATACTCTTAAAGAAAAACTACTGCCCAAAATATACTTTTTAAACCAAACATACACAGAGAAAACAGATTCGTGATACCAATCGAATGATTCTACTATAGTGACCGAATTTTACAGTTGTGGCTACAACATTTTATAAGGGGTAACTAATGTTTGGTTGCTGACTTTCTGTTGATTGAACCGAATCATTCGATTGGCTATACAAATTCGGTTGCTATCACGAATCCGTTTTCTCTGTGTAAACATTTAAACACAAAACACCCGCTCACCTGACACTGCTGGGGACCGTGACGACTGGGCGATGATATTTTTGAACGGCTCTTTTTTAATATTTTCGGTGGATTTGTTGTTAATGGACCAGGAACTTTACGGCTACCGTGACTCAACGATGTTATGCTACGGGCAACCGAGTTGCCGCTACTGCTATTGCTGCTATAACTGAAACAACTGTCGTTACTGCTAGAGCTGAAATTGCTATTGCAACTATTGTTGCTGCTGCTGGTTGTGTTGTTAGTGTTAAGTTGGCTTAAATTTGTATTGCTGCTGTTGTTATTATTATTATTGTTATTATTAATACCGTTGCAGCTGATAGTTGAGCTATTATTGATTTGATTATTGTTATTATTATTATTATTGCTATTGTTGCTGTGGCCGTTGTTGTTGGTGTTGCTGCTATTACTACTATTGCTCATTATCTGAGCCAGTGATGTTATGTTGGTAGTATTGCTGCAACTGCTGCTACGTATTAGACAATTCTTAATATAACTATTGGTTTTATTAACCGCGGTTGTAGTATTCGTTGATGTCGTTACCGTTTGTACCGCTGATGTGGTTGTCGTTTTGGAAATATCACGAAGACAATTATTGTTGATGTTGTTATTGCTACTGTGGCTGTTGTTATTATTGTGATTGATAATGTTGTTGTTGTTGTTGTTGTGGTTATTGCTGCTGGTATTTTGGGAATTGTTGATTATATTCGAGGATCGTTTACTAATTGTTATACGATTTTTAATCGTACCATTTAAATTGTTATTTATTATATCGCTGGTATTTGTTAGTTTGGAGGAATTATGTTTTGTACTCTCACCACTGGGATTTGTATTTTTAAGAGCTGAAAATATGGAGAAAAATTCATATGTATAAGAGCAAAATAACAAGTAAGAGTGTTATATTCGGCTGCGCGGAATCTTTTATACCCACTAACAATATAATACTGACACCGATTTGTTTAAATTTTGTATTGAAATATTTACAACAGCACGACGAATGGACGAAATTTTATAAGGAAACAGAACATACATATCACAAATTATACAGCTGGTTTCAGAAATATGGCAATAGAAAAGAGAAATCAAAATGGTTGAACTTGATTTCTCTTTTCTGCAAACCACAACAATTGAAAGTGGTTTTAAATTCTAAATATGTGACACATTTTTGAAGAAGACCTGAAATTTTGTGAGAAGAATAATTAACTTGTCTAAACAAAAAAAAAAAAAATAGTTCGGAATAAATGTGGATCAAATTGTTCCGTATATTTGCAATCCTATTCAAATTTTGATACAATTTTTAGTTATAGAAACTCAGTAAATATGTAATATGCAATAAAATCTTTATTTATTGACAAAACTCAATGAAATTTTTAACGTTTTTTTAACTTGTCCTTCTAAATAACAAAGTGTAAAAAAACTTGTCCAAAGGTCAAAGGGCATCCCGAAATTCCTAAAAATTGGAGCGAAAATCTCAAAAATGGTATTTTTTTACAATTTTGCCCATAGGGTCCACATTTTCTTTGGGGCTGGGAAAATACTTTGGGAATAAAGAGGAATCACATTAGGGTTTCCAAGGCTGCTTTGCGCTTTCTGATCACAGCTTTGGGATTTTAGAACATGTGGCCCAAAGTTGAAATTTTGATGAAAAATAGGTCAAATTCCGAAAGGCGTAGGGCCGACATATTTGAAAAACAGGACATGTGTTCTATACCAAAATGTTTTCCGTAAAAATACCTTATAGAAACACATAAAATTGTTATATGTTCTGAAATAAAGTTTTTTTTTTAATAAAAGAAGAGTTAAGTCACCTTTTCGTCCAAAAAACTGCAAAAATTTACTATTTTTTGAATTTTTAAATTGAAAATCGTTTATTTTTGGATCCATAATTGATATTTCCCTGAAATCTTTTGTATGTTATTGGTAATTTAGTTATCTAACTAACAAAAGAAATTCGAGTCCATTCGGTCCAAAACTAAGCCCTATATTTTAAAAAAGCGGACCCAGATATGGCAAAATTTTAAAAGTTCAATTTTGAAATGCCTATAACTCGGAAATTATAAGAGATAAATAGCCAAGCGCTTTCCAAAAATATACAAATCTTTGAAATCGGATAGGAAACAAAGAAATGGCATGTGTTTAAAAATTTTACATATCAAAGGTACCCTAATTTGAGCCCCCATAGCTCCGCCCCTGGAACATTTGTAGGATCCATTTTAATAACTTAAACTCGAATAGTCCTTGGCTACGCCCGTGTCAAATTTTATCCCGGTCGGGCCAGCGGTTTAGAAATGCCAGATTTATTTCTAAAAAATTTTGATTCTGTCCCACTGTGCGACAGTTTCGTAATAGATTAAAGATAAAATGCAAACTGTTTCTGTAATCTTGTACGAAACTTTCGCATGATTACTTTTCGGTGATTACCTTTTTGACAATAGTCATTTGTTGCATATCTGTTATCACAGATTACACAGATTTGAATCAATTGGTTCCAGAAATATCAGAATAGAAAACAAACAAAAGAAAATGTTAAAATGGTTGTAGTTTGAAAAGAAGGATAAATACATATCACACTAGTTGCCTATTGAAAATTTTAATTTTTTTCTCTCGCTCTTTAAACCACAACCATTAAAAAGTGGTTGTAGAACGTCAACTTTTACTTTTTTGAGAACTATCATTTGTTTCATATCTGTATAATCTGTGTTAAACACGATCGTGGTGAGTATAAATATTATAGATATGGGATTGATATGGCACTGGCAAATCTTCAAGTAACATTGATCTTTCAACTTACATGCTGTTTGTAATGTACCTAAAACATCAGCCAACATTTCTGGATCTGGATAACCAATGGTTAATGCATTATCCAATGTTGCTGTCGTCGTCGTTGTGGCTGTTGTTCCTGTTCCGCCGTTATGGTGATGGCTGTTCGTAGACGTTGTAATAATTGTTGCTGCTGCGGCGGCTGCTTCTGATGATGATTGATTGGATTGTATTGAGTCATTGGAATTAACATCGCGCAATTGTAATGTTACCGATGCTTCTGTGCCCACCGACGCACTACACATAAGCACACGAGGCGCTGACGACAGACTTGTTGTCAAGGGCAGGTGTATACTTTTGGGAACCTGCAAAGAAATACACATCAAAAAGAAACAAATATATAAAATTATTGTTATTATTAATCAATGTGCATTTTAACTCATTTAATGTACAGAAAATTTTAATTGTTCTGTATTTAACAATTTGTCATTTTCAGCAAAAAAAAAAAATAAAAAATAAGAGACATAAAACAATAAAGTAAAAATACTATTGTTAAAATGTTCATTTTATAATTAATTAGCTGCTATGAAATTTTTTGCTTAAAGACATTTATGCATTTTTATTGTTTTTTTTTTTTCAGATGCAGAAATTTCGTACAAGTACGAAAGAGAAAAATTGATGTAGCTAAAGTTAAGGACAGTGAGAAAAGTAATATGACGGAAGGAAATAAATGTTATTTATTTATTTTAAATATTTAGTATAGATACATGATTTCATTTCATTTAAATATGCATCATTTAGTTATAATATAATATTATTTCTTGTCATATATAGTATTTTGTGAAAAATTTAAAAATGTATGAAAAAAATTTAAAAATATATATGAAAATAAATACCACTATTTATTTAAAATATTCACAATCATTTAAAATACATTTGTATAATGCTATTAAGTAATAAGAACAACTGAAATTGTTTATTTTAATAGTGGCCAAACGTTTTAACAGAATTTAAAATAGTCATATTTCATCAACTATTGAAAATTATTGTTAGATAAAATTACTTGTATAGACGACCCTGACCTATACTGACCTATTGGACTAAAATAAATTTTATTCCAACATAGGCTCCATGAATAGTTTTTCAATGTAAAGTCCTGTACATGCTGTGAAAAAGCTAAGTATACTCAAATAGTGTATGATGTGCCATGTTGTAACGAGTCATAGTGATGTATTGGTCATTGCTATGCCAACTCAAACTGGTTGTCAAGTTATGGCTGTGTAATGCAATCAAACTCTTGTTCGGTATCATAAAGTATTGTTACGTTTTTAACTTTTAAAAATTGTGGTTTATTTTCTTTAAATAAACTGTATTCTTTTAATTGCAAATAAAATCGATCAGTAGTTTAAAAATTGTGACAACTCTTTATTTAAATTTACATGACAATTTAAATAGTCACTATATTTTAATACACACACTTAAATAACACACTTTATAATTAACAAGAATACACACTGGTAATACAGTTGATGTTAAGACTAACAGCGCCTATAAAACACTAACTCCTCTGAAACTCGTACCTATTTATATATACTGAGCCATCTTCTAGTAGTTTCATGAATTATCTAGCGAACAAAACTAGAATGTTCTATTTCCACTATTAACACCTAGAGCGTTCACCAGCATTAATTTTAATGTTTGCTGAATTAACAGTTAATGCTTTCGTACTAATAAACAAAGTTAATAACATCGTGTTATCAACATTGTTGATAAGTGGAAGTTTCTACTGATGAAAATGTTTAGAAACATGATGAATGCTGCAAGCAGCTGTTACAGACCGTTAAATTCAAATTTATAATGCAATAATTGTGTAGTCAATTTTTGATATAAAACTTGAAATATGTAAATATTCGATACTTGAAATCCAATACATTAAAAAACAAGTAAAAAAGTATGATCGGTCAAGCCCGACCATATCAATAATTTATATTCGTAAGCGATTTTCGGAAGTGGCCCTTATATGACCAATTATGGACCGATCACCATGAAATTAGGTGGTGTGATTAATGTCTATATGAAAGTTATTTATATTGCATTTTATGTGTATACCAAAATTTTTAGGAGATTTATGATCGTTAAAGTGATTATCGGAAGCAGGCCTTATATGGGAGCTATGATTAATTATGAACCGATCATCATAAAATTTGGTGACATGAATTCTGTATATATAAAACTTATTTGGAGAAAAACTTGTGTAGATACGTATATAAATTAAACATTTATGATCGATAAAGTCCAATTTCGGTAGGACATTTGTATGGGGGCTAGGTGAAATAATGAACAGATTTCAGCCATCTTCAATAGGCTTGGGCCTTTGGCAGAAAAAATTATATGTACCAAATTTTGTCGAAATATCTTCAAGATTGCGACCTGTACTCTGCGCACAAGGCTTACACGGACAACCAGCCAGACGGACGGACGGACGGACATCGACTCAAATGGGATTCTGAGTCGATCGGTATACTTTAAGGTGGGTGTTAGACTAATATTTTTGGGAGTTACAAACATCTGCACAAATCCAATAAAAACAAACACAAACTACGAAGCTAATTGGCTTGTCTGCAGAAACACCAAGAATTTTTTATCGGGATACTCATAGTCCATCACACTAACATCTAGTATATTGGGGCACCCTATTCAACACTTTAACTTTATCAATCCCAGGCAAATTAAATTTTGATGATTCAAACAGTTCGCTGTTTAACTTTTTACACGTTTATCTTTTTGCTCGAAATAATGTCAGAAGTTTTAATTATGATGTTAATTTTTGGGAATAAATAGAAAAATGATATTCGCTATTTGTTCAAAAACTACATCTCCGAATGATTGAGTATAAAGATTTGAAGAAAAATTTATATATTCGATACTCAAAACTTTAACTTCACTAATGCCAGGAAAATTAACTTTTGATTATCCAAACAGTTTGCTTAACCTTTAACTCGTATGTATGTCGTTTTTAGTTTGATATCTAGAAATGTTTATTTAAAACCCGGTGCGTTCAGTAGAAATTCTGAGTCGATCTGGGGAAATCACACTCACATCCACAATACGAAACCGAAATAAAGAATTCATTATCCGAGTCAGTTTGAGTTTGAAAATGGGAAAGACCGAAGAAGTATGAAAAATGATAGAATCACGTTTTCTTCTTATATCCATCATCAAAAAAGATTGGAGGTATATTGATTTTGTCATTCAGTTTGTAACACAACAAAATATTTGTCGCAGACTCATATTAGTATATATATTCTGGGCCCTCATAAGATTCTAATGCTGGGTATACACGATACTAATTTTCGTACTTATCGTAGTATGAGTTGAAGTACGGTTTTCTGATAGACGTTACTACAAATCGTACTATTTCATTTGAAAAATATAAAAAATAAAAAGAATATCACAAAATAACTGACATATATTAATAAACTGTTGAAGAAATAAATTTCGTAGTATGACAGCATGAGATACGATACTAATTATCGTACTTATCGAAGCTCCAACCACAAAAAATCAAAAATTTTTGATTTTCATACTTCGATAGTACGATAACATGATACACGTTACTAATTTCATACTTGTACGATTTATCGTACGACTTATCGTAACGTGTACACCTAGCATAAGACTATCTAGCTGTGTCCGTCCGTCTGTCTGTCCGACAGTCTTGAAAAGTGGATAGGGCCCAAAGCTAGCTGGCTGAAACTTTCCATAAATACTCTCCGTTGATAAGGTTTGTTTTGTATTGAAAATGGACAATATAGATCTATGATTTCACTTAGCCCTTCTAAAAATTTAAACTCTAAACGACAATTTACAAATTATATATATGTAAGTGTAAATTAAAAAAATGTCTAAAACATTTTCATAAAATTACAAAATTTTATAGAATAATGTATATCTTGTTTAATTCATCTTAACACCTTCATACCCATCTCTTTAAGCAATCAACAAAATACATACTAATCGCAACACAAATTTATTTATCGAGGTTTTACGATTTAACAAAATAACAATCAATTCAATTCTTTTCAGTTTTTATTTGCAAATTAAAAGAACAATAAAAAAAATCATAGCAAAAAGGAAAAAAAAAGAACACGAAAATTACTTGTTGAAAACTTAATGATTTGAATTTAATTGGGTGCCTTTTAAAAATATGTCAAAGTATAAACATAAATTTTGTACATTAAACACACAGCTACTGATTGAAAGAACAGAATCATTAAGACTTTAAACAGTAATAAAAAGGAAAACACTTTAAATACATACTAAATTTAATGAAAATTAAAATGAAAATTCAATAAACAGCAAATAACCCAGCAACACAGTTGATCTAAAATAAATGGATTTGAAATAAATTTCGGTTTTAAACTGAAACTTTTGAATTCATAGAACCGGAAATTTTAAAAACTAAATATCAGCTTATGTATGTTATTGTATAACACATAGGAATATTAATCACAAAAATATATATATTCTGGGTCTTTATGCAATTCTAAGACGATCTAGCTATGTCCGTCCGTCTGTCTGTGTGTTGAAAATACGATAGGACCCAAAGGAAAGGAGCTAGCTGGATAAAATGTTCCCCAAATACGGTCTATTAATAAGGTTTGTTTGGTATTGAAAATGACCAATATTGGTCCTTGATTTCATCTAGCCCCCATACAAATGTCCCACCTGGAATACTGTTTAAGCAGTCATAAGCATTATTGTTAATTACTCTGAAATTATACAGTAAAGTTTGGCAAGTTTTGTCCCTAGTACCCATACAAGGTCCCCTCCAGAAAATGAATTGAACATTCATAATTGCCTTATAATAATTAATATTGCGATGAAATTGAATATAAACAAGTTTTGTATGTACCTAAATCTTTCTACCAACATTTGAGAGGATCGGTCCATAATTGAGCCTAACCCCCCATACAACCCCTATATCAGAAAAGCATTTTATTGTCACATATTGATGGTGAGTGTAAAAGATTCGGAATGGCCGAATATAACACTCTTGCTTGTTTTAGTTTAGTCTACTTAGATCTAGTTGTATTAACTAAACATTTGTATGCTGGGTTAATCGTGTTAATAAAACTCGCAAGTAACTACATATGTATGTATATTATTATAGAAAATTTAAACAAAACATTAAATAATAAAATAATGCAGTAAAATATTTCAAATGAAATGCTTTTCAGCACTTATTCAAATGCAGCAGCACCAGAAACTAACAACAAAAAGTTTAACTAAATACAAAATAAAATTAGACAAAAATAACTAAAATACAGAAAAGTACTATAGAATATGAAAATAAAATTATAAATTTTAAATGAATTTGTACCTACATACACATATACTTATATACATCTGTCTGTGGATTTTAGTATGTATTTACATATGTATGCGAGTAGATAATGTTTAAAGACATAAATGCAATTTTTTTCTTTATTAAATTAAGCTAAATAAAAATGGCATTATTTAAATTTGATGCACTCTATAAAATGATTATATGGGTTAATGAAAACGTTTGGGAAATAATTTGAAATTTTGGCAATTTTGTAATATGATTTTGGAGAGCTATGGAAAATTAAAATCTAAGTGGATTCAATGAAATTAACTAAATTTTCTATAAAATTTACTTTATTAGCAATACTTATAATTTCTATTAAGATTTTTACGATACTGCAGTATTTATCATCAATCTGAAGACTTTTGAATTTCTTCTCAGATGGGGGGGACCCGAAAGCTCTAAAGAATCTTTAAATTTTATTGAGCTATATCAACTTGTCGTTGTTTTTGTAATAGTTCCACTATTGCCGAAAGTTCTTTACTGGGAAAAAATAGTTGATGCATCTGTCGCTGAATTCACAGGAGCGATGATCCAATTGTACGCGTAGTGGAAATTTCGACTAGTTGTCGATTAGGTTGCTTTGCAGCCTTTGTATAATTATCAGTCTAATTTTAATTTATCTGTTACAAACCCAATTAAAAACAACTAGCCACTGTACCTTTCTACACAACTTAACTCTGAAACTAGAGATGACGTGTTTTAAAACAATTGAGTTCTCCATTTCGACAATTTCGGTGAAGAGTTTATCGATTCTACGGATTTTGTAATGAATCCAAAGACTATTTAGTTCCCTCTTGGCAACCATCTATTGTAGCATTCTGATGTGGCATCCGGAAGCTCAAAATAATCAAAGATGTTTCCTGACTGATACAGCTGTCGCTGAGTTGACAATATTTGATCGAGTGGACTCAGATCGTTCGATCGTTAAATTCCAGGGTAGCATTTTCAATTTATGTATTACAAACCCAATCAAGTATATATGTCAACTGTTTAACTCCCTATGTCCCGATCCACACTGTGAAACATTTGCTGCAAAACATTTTTAAATTCTCTTTTGAAACTGCATTCGTGTTCACACAGTGTTTTGCTTTTCAGTTTTTGACATTTCTGTACAGAACGAATAAATGTAGATGACATACTCAACAAAAACTTCATGTGCATGAAACAGAGTACCCTTTTCTATTCCTCTTTCCACTTTCATCAACAAATTAAAATGTTTTGGAGCAAATGTTTCACAGTATGGTTGGGGACTATACAACTGAATGCTCAAAGTAGAGTTCAGGGTTTGTGCAGCATTGTCTTAAATCAATAAAGTTCTTCATTTCGATGCAAATTTCTACGATCCTGCAGATTTTATTATCAATCTAAAGATTATTTACTTAGTATCTTTTCTTTAGTCTGATATTCAAAACAATGACAAAATTGTCGTTGAGTTGACATACTTCGACCGAGTGGTACTCGAGTCTTTTTCCCATCTAAATGTGGAGGAAATTTCGACTTGTCTTCGCTAAGATTGTTTTGCAGTCATTATTCAAGTTATAGGATAGTTTTTAATTGATATTTTTAATTTAACTACCACAAAGCCAATCGAAGAGTTTTTAAATTTTTACAATAATTTGAAATGTTTCTAAAGAGCATTTAATTTCAAAATCTATATGTTCGTCAAGTTGGATTTAAAAAAAAATGAAGTCGGACTTTCTAACTTATAATCAATCTTTAAATACAGATGATTTAAATTCAAATTTATAGAGTGCTTTGAAATCAAATGAAGTGCTTTTGAAAATCATTATGAACATATCATGGGAATTTCTTCAGTATTTATAATGTTAATTTAGTGATTGTGATACAAAAGTTGCCGAGTCACCACAATTGGTTGGAGGGTAGTCAGTCAACTGTGGCCTCATCTTAACATAGCTCTTACTGATTCATTACTTAATAAGGTTAGTAGACATGTATAACTCAAAAGCCCCTGATAACAGGACACAATCTCATTGGACGCTAGGCGCAGCAACTGGGTGTTAAGTGCAATATTTATTTTCGGAGCACAGTGGTGCAAATGCTCAATCTAGCCGGAAAAAAGTATTTTTTTAAATGTTTCAAAAGCAAATTTTTTGTATGGTAATATGTTGACAAGTGTCCACAGTACATAACGTCATATTTTTTTTCTTTGAATAGCTGCACTAGTATTGATTCATTGCTTCAAAAACAAGTAATTACTTCTTTGTTAAAAAATTAATATTTCAAGTGGCATTTAACAGTGCAAGTGAAATTGTCGTCAAAAAAAAAATAATAAGAACATTTAAAAAAAAAAATTGTTGGTGTAATTAATATAACAAAGGTAAGAGTAAAAATTTCTGTTTAAAGTTGTCATAAAATATGTTTTATTTAGAAAAAGAAATGCATGTGTGTTTTAAATGCGAAATTTTTGTTCAATGTCCAAATTCTATTAGAATTTCAAATGGTAATTTAACAGAGTAAAGCTTTAGTTTTTATGTTGTCGTCATCTAATTACTAATTTTTAAAAAATTAGCTGCCACTTTTTGCCTCAATGATTTTTATTTCATTTAGAGTTTAACATGTCCATTACAAGAAAGTAGCTTAATTTTTATTTTTAAGGTTGGCGTGGCATTTCGCTCACTTAAAATTTTTGAACGAAAGCTATCCTTTAATTCCTTCCACACATACAGAAAGACGGTGTGAAAATTTCAGGAAAATCGGTCCAGCCGTTTCGCCGTCTATAGGCTTCAAACAAACCCACAAAGAAAAAATGTTCATACAAAAACACACATTCATGCAAAAAAATTTTTTTCTCAAATTGTTTGTATTGATGAAATCTATAAACGTACCAAGTTTCATGTCGGTACGGCTTTTCATAAGCGAGTTATGACTTTTTTCCGGCTAGATTGAGCATTTGGACCACTGTGAGCTGTGGTGATGTGAACAAGGAGGATCTAGTTAATTTCTTTAAGATGCCTTATAAAAATACTTAATGACATGTCAGAGTCAATGCTGACTTTGCATCCGTACAAAAACCTCGAACATTTTTATCAGATTTTCAAAAACTTCTAATTTATGGCACTGTTCGTCGGAGAATCGTTTGGAGAGGATACGAATGATCTTCATAGAATTGACTTTATTTGATGAACTGTAACTGTTCTATCAAACATTGTATTACAGATTTATATCGAGATTGAGTTGATTTTGCATCTGCTTGAGCAATGTTCTGATTCTTACAATCAGCGTTATGTAAATAGGTGGATATAAACTGCTTCTCTCCGGAATAGAGTAGGAGTAATCTGGTGGATGGTTTTGACAAGAAACTATGTATATAGTAATGAATATAAGATAAACTCTGATATTATGTTCGGTGTCATTTCTTAGAAACTTGAGATAGCTGGCGGTTAGAAACTATTTTCAGTGTCGCAATGTTAATCGGTATGCAAATGTTCAAGGTTAGTTAGTGCAAATTATGGAGAATTTTGGAGAAATATTTTCGAGCTGATAGCTGTGATAATGGATCATTGGACGGATAGTAGACTGGACTCTAATGAACATTGTGAAATTATAAGGAGATATTTTAAAGGATTTTGTGTTAATAATCTTCGTGATGCTATGTAAGTTGACAAATTATGCTTTTATAAGAATGAATATTTCATTGCAGTTTATTGGTTGCAATTCGTGAAAAAGATCATTTGTTAAATTAAAACCATTGATGAATTTAAACAACCTAAAATGTTTGATTAGGTAATATGTGTCAAGCGATCTATTTTTCCAACAACTACATACATAAATTTTGTGTGACGGAAGTAGCTGTTTTTGACGTAATCGAAAATTTTGACAGCTAATTTCTTGTTTTGTGGAACATGTTTTGTTTTGAGTGAATTTTTTGTCTGTGTTGACAACGTAAATTAATGTTCCAGCTTCCTCCACAACTATTGACGTTGTGTTTAATTTAAAAATTGGTGTTATAATAGCCAAATTCTAAATAAAAATTTATTTTAGATCTTGATCTAAAATTTAGATTCTAAATTCTTTATGTGCTAAGAGTTATTTCAAAGTATTTTTTTAATTACTTATCAACACAACAAATCAAGTTCGCAAAATCCAATTTCCAAAATTCATTTACTTTAAGAACACTGCTGAGAGAAAGGACTTCATATCTTATATTTACAACAATACATTAAGAACATTCCTAAATTATTAAGCCATCCCTTAATAAAGTTAATAGCGACATTATGGGGTTATGACTGTTTGTTTTCATATATTTTTAAACTTTTTTAAATCGACTTCAAGTCGACCTTTGCCACCATAAAATTGTCTCCCTAATATGAATGCGAATATATGTTTCTTTAAAAAAAAAAACTACACTATTTACAAGCTTCTGTAAATACATTTGGCTGCTTATCTTCGTCATGTGTTCCTGTTTGTTTAAAATGGATTTAGGGCACAACGGACGGATTCATTTTTTTTTGGCATAATATGTAGTCTGGTAGGAAATTTCTGAATACTTTGTATATTTTAACATGTATAAATGTAAAAACAAAAAAATAAATATAACAACATTTGTACTTAAAATACTTATTTTTTACATAATTTTTCTCTTTGTTTAACTAAAATTTGTTAAAATTCTTTCAATCTATCAATCAAAATAAAATTCCAAAACTTAAGTTTTTTATTTTTTATTTTAATACTTAAAAGTGTAAATAAATATGTACAAAAATATTTCACTTTGCAGGTGAAAACCATATTTTTTTTTAATTTCATTATCTAAAAAAAAAACATTTTGAAAATATATGAACAAAATTAAGACAATTTGAATACAATAAATTATGAATGCTTGAAATAAAGAGAAAAGAAGAGGTGCTGTTAGTGTTATGATGCCCCTTTGCCGCCTTTTCACAATCCAAACGAAAAACACGCTGCTACAAGATACAATATGAATGATTCACATGCCAATCAAATGTCAATGTCAGTTTAATCATCGAGCAGAGTACGCTGTCGATTTCTGTAGTTATTGTGGATGACGTGCCACAAGAGGAAGAATTATCATTGAGATAAACAACAACAATTTTTTGAAAAAGAATCACTTTTGCTTTTTTTTTTTTTGTATTTTATATTAATTTTCTTTCACTTATTTCACGCTTTTGCACCTTTCTGAGTGGGGAAATATTTGTCATATAAATAAATTTCTTTTATGAAGTGTAAACTATATTTTATAGATGTATTTTTTTTTTTATTTAATTTTTTTATAAAGGCAAATTTGTTTAGATTATTCATATCAACTAGTCCCGTGGCTCAAGGGGTTATAAAGGGGCATTAAAAGGAGTCACATTTCTGGATGAATGGCAACGTCAACAAACCAAATTGTTGAACTTGGGACGATACCAATCCACATGATGGACCAATTCATCACGAAAAAGGGTGGATTTTGGGCTGGGGACGTAATCGGTTCATATTGTGAGGTTGTCTTTTGTCAAAAGTCTATGCGAATAATATTCCATATATAATAGCATTGATAGACCTTTCAAACGAATGAAAAATGTTGATGATCTATTTTATTTTAAGATAGGAAGCTCTTAATGAAATACCCTTTAGTAAACTTTTAACTACGGAGGTGCTGGTAAGTTTCATAAATATGGCTTGTGGTATAATGTATAATGAACCTCTTTTGTTAAACAGAATAAACATTTTTATACCCACCATACAAAATTAGGGGTATTTTGTCATTCCGTCCTTATGAAATTTTAAGACGATCTAGTAATGTCCGTCCGTCTGTTTATTGAAAACACGATAGGGCCCAACGGAAATAGCAGGCTTGCTGAAATTTTCAACAAATACTCTATGTTGATACGGTATTGTTACATTTTAACCTTTTTAAAACGTGGGTTTATTTCCTTTAAATAAACCGGATACTTTTGATTGCAAATATAAGCCGTTTAGTAGTTTAAAATTGTAACAACTCTTTATTTATTTAAAATGTACAACAACAACAGTTCAAATAGTCATACACGTTTATCAATTCGCAGAAATGCACACACACTTTTTAATGTACAAACTCAAATGTACACGACAGTTGATGTTAACTCTAACAGCGCCTATAATGAACTCAACTCACGACTGCAACCTCTGCCACTATTTATATACACGCCATCTTTCGGGAATCTTCTACAATGCTCTTAACAGACAAACTAGTATGTTCCAATTCCAGAGCTTTTGATGTTATTGTTAGCAGGTTAAACATTTAGTGTTGCCATACTTATAAACAATGCTAATAACCGCATGCTATCAATATTGTTGATAAATAGAAGCTTCTACTGATGGACGTGTTTATAAACATGATGAATGCTGTAGGTAGTCGTTACAGACCGTTAAATTCACATCGTTATTGCAAATTCGTAACAGTATGTTTTGTATTAAAAATGGGCAATATTGCTCCATGATTCCACCTAGCCCCATACAAATGTCCCACGGAATACTTAATATGTTGATTATGTGGCAATCCTGATAAAATGTTTAACAAATTAGCTCTAAGTACTATGAACATTTGTCCCTAGTCCTCATACAAGGTCCCTTTCAGAAAATGAATTGACCATTTATAAACCGCTTATAATAATTAATATCGTGATGAAATTTTACATAAACAAGTTTTATATGAATCTAAATCTTTCTACCAACTTGTGTGGGGATCGGTTCATAATTGAACCTACCCCCCATAAAAACCCTATATCAGACAAATATTTTATTGTCACATACTGATGGTGGGTATACAAGATCAGCATGTCTAATTTTAAAGCTAAATATGAAAAATTCTCTGTAACGAAAAAAAATCGAAAAAAATAGCTTTTAATTTTAAAAAATTCGCTAGAATGAAATGGTAGTTAAACCGAAGGATATTTGCATTAATTGAGGAAAATTTTTAGAAAGTTTTTAGACAATTTATGTTTCAATATCCTGTGTTCAACAGAAAGGAATTTTTAGGAAAATATATATACAACAAATCATATGTCTGATACAACAACAAAATACATTGAATAGCATGCATTTTGTTGTTGCAAGAGTTATGATTTTGACTTAGGCCCGTTTTCTCAATGTATCGATAAACTGCCTGTTACTAAATGTCGACATAAATTTATTAGGCGGATAAACTGTCCGTTAACAATTTTGGTTTTCTCAATATACCGACAAAAAACATTATTTTCAGTTGGCAATACCTCTCAAAATATATGTGGAAGTTTTATGTGGCCATCAACAGTCGGAATCTTTTGAAAAATTCATTATCCTTCATGTCTGCCAGATAGTAAGGCCTGGAATGATAAACTCTATCACCATTCACTTGAAACTCATGTTCTTCGGGTTCATCCTCCATCTATTAAACTTTTTTTTTATAAAATCTATTTAATTTCGTTTACAAAAACACAAACAAATGAAAACTATGAACAACAGTCAGCTGATAGAATTTATCTGTTCGATAAATAAATAATTGGCAGATGAGGTCGCGTTAGCTTTTCGACAGAATAGAAGCAAATGAGACATTGAGAAAACCAAATTTCTTTAATCTGCAGTTTTTCGTTGGGAAAAAAGATAATCACTTAATGAGAAAACGGCCCTTAGGTTTTTGAAACTTATGTTTCGTCTGTATGTTACCCTATGCATAGGGTGATCGGCCCGGTTTTTAATAACCGGTTATAACCGGTTTGTTTGGTTAAGTCTGTTTCGGTTTTTTTTAAAAGCTCACAGTTCGAATATCGAAAAAGCCGATAAAAAATATTCAAAATATAAGACATTTTACTAATACAAATGTCACAAGCGATCTGGAAAGCTTGAAAACTTAGTCAGTGCTTTGTTAACTATATGTTCCACAAGTACACTGAGTAAAAGATCATTTTTAATGTCTAGCTTCATAAAAACAAAAGCAAAAATCGATATATTCCAAAGCATTTAAACTGTTTTTTTTTTCCTAAGAGATTATTTTAAAAGAAGTAATCAAAATTAAAATTAAAAAGTATTTAAGCGTTTTTTTTTAATATCTACTAGGATCAACCGGTGGTCGAAATTCGACCACTTTTAAAACGCTTCTTACCACTTTTATGGAAAGAATTTTGAATATCGTGAAAAACATGTGAAATTTATGTTCCCATGAAATATCCATTTCCCTCGAAGGGAAAATTGCTATCGTGATATTCCCAAGAACTTTTCATTCACAATAGTAGATTTTGTTCATAACAGCTGTTTATTGTTTACAAAATTCCATCTAAAAATTTCACAACATGGGAACAAAATTCATGAATGAAAAATGGGAAAAGGGATCATATTTCATAAGAAATATTGACTGGCGATAAGGGTGAATATTTTATATTGTTTTATATCTAGAGACAAGAACCTTTTAAACCATATATGTTTCATACTGTAGGTACTTAGCACAAACAAATGTGTGGCCTATTTATATCGTTACCTTAATATAGAAGGGCCCTAACTCGTGTTTTTTAAGTCGAGATTTTTTATATCATGTGACTAGTTCTAGGTTGTTAGTTCACAACTGGTAATTCTCTTAAAAGAAACTGTTGCACTTTTTATTACTTTTTTTTTTTTTTTTTTTTTTTTTGAACTAATGTCAATTTAATAATAATTATTAACAGAGAATTCAAAGCATAAAATTTAATATAGTTTCTAGACTGCCCATAAATATAGTTTCCTAGTTGAATTTATAAGTTTTTTTTTTTTTTTTTTTTTAAATAATTTTAAATTATTTTGTTTACGACTTTTTTATTACTAAATTTAACAATATCATAAAGTAAGAAAATGTTTTCTTATTCTTAAATTATTTTTAAAATCGTTATACTCGTTTGTGCTTATATCCACAACACATTTTAAATTTATTTATTTATATTTAATTTTTATGCGCTATAATAAATCATTTGCCACTTTAAAAGATGACAAATATTTATTTAATTTTATACAAAATTTTGAAAGAGAAAGAGAGAGATAGATAGAATAATTGAATAAATTAATGTGTTTTAAACAGCAGAGTTGCAATTATACTAAATAAAAAGTAAATAAAGTAAATATTGAATGAAACTATGAATACACTACTTTATGTTTAGCTATGAAATTATGAAAATAGTACACAGAGAAAACAGATTCGTGATAGCAACCGAATTTGTTGCCAATCGAATGATTCTACCTTAGTAAACGAATTTTACAGTTGTGACTACAACATTTTAGAAGGGGTAACAAAAGTTTGGTTGCTTCAACCGAAATTTCTAAAAATGTAGACAAAGTTGACAAATATTGCATTTTAACTCCTGTAGATTACACTTAACTCAATTACGTTTAACAAAAATTTGTGTTTTTATAATTTGTAATTATTTACAGAATAAGAATAACTGTAGTTATTTCGGTAACGGTATTTTAGCAGTAACGGTAGTCGAGTTGAAAGTGTATTGTTACGTTTTTACCTTTTAAAAACGTGGACAGAAATGCTCACAAACTTTATAATGTACAAACACACATGTACACGACAATTGATATTAACTCTAACAGCGACAATGATCAACTCCACTCACAACTGCAGCCTCTGCCACTATTTATACACGCACTGCCATCTTCATCCGAGTAGTCGAGATTGTTCTTAACGGTCAACTAGTATGTTCGGTTTCTAGAGCTTTCGATGTCATTGCCAGCAGCCCAAACATTTAGTGTTGTCATACTTACAAACTATGTCAATGATGGACGTGCCTTCAAACATGATGAATGCTGCAGGCAGTCGTTACATACCGTTGAATTCAAATCGTCATTATCGTCATAGAAACCAATATTACCTTAACAGAAACAGAATTGTAAGATATAGTCATTTGCAAAGTTGCTTACCGATTTGAAATGGTTAAAAGGTAAGAGGGCTGATCCATAAGTCCTTAATTGTTTTACCCTTTTAAAGGTAGTCAATGTGGATTATATCGCGTACATCTTTATTAGCTGACAAACCCAACTTGGCCTAATTTGTCGCCGATTTACCCCGAGAAAACCACTGTTTTGACTGTTGTTTGGTCCCTGTTGCGTTGTGGTGGATCCACTTTTCGTCCAAGGTTACGAAACGAAGCAAAAACTCGTCGAAATAGTGGTTAAACAACGGCAAAAACTCCTGGGAAGTTGTCACACGATTGAGATTGTGGTCGATTGTGAGCAAATGTGGTACCCATCTTGCAGTAAGCTTTCTCATACCCAATTGATCATTCAAAATTGAAACCACTGAGCTGAGATGCCTATGGCTTCCAATCTCAGATCGCCCAATACCATATCGTGAATTTTTTCAATTGTTTCAGGTGTAGGGAGGACTTTCGGCAGTTTCCGTGCACGGTCACAACAAAATTCAGTAAACTAATTGTTTACCATTGATATTGATGGTGCAGAATTTCCGTAGTATTTCTCAAGCTAAGCCTTGGTATTAGTGATGTTTAATGAGCATAAAAAATTCACTTTTTTCCATTTTCGTTACGTGTCCAATGGCTGTCAAACACGCAGTTCAAGCTGAGTCAACTGACAGAAGCTGTATTGCCCTTTCAGATAAGAGGCGAGAAATAAAAAACGTCACGGACTTATTGACTTGACCTAGCAACTTGAATGCTAATTTCGATTATTTCGGTAAGGGAATTTCAGCGGTTATGGAATGTATTTCGGTGACGGTATTTTAATAATAAAATTACCTTTATTATTAAACCACCGTCACCGAAATATATACCTGATTTATATTAAGTATTAATAACAAATGATGGCAGTTTAGAGGTAACGGATTATTCGCTAACAGTATTTTAGCAGTAATGGTAGGAATCTAGCTGGAAAAGTATTTTAGAGGTAACGCTGACTTGGTGATAACGATACAAAGTAATTATGTATAATTTATATCAATCACTGGAAGTGGAACGAACGACGTCAAGTCCACGCCCGTTCGGTATCAATTTTTCATTGTCAAATTCACCCCAACATGTACGATGATTGACACCATATGGGGTCATATTGTAAACGGATGTGGTCATTATCTCGCAGTTAAAGCTACTCATTACCAAATTTTAAATATTTGTCTTTATTTATTATTAATAAATTTGCATTTATTATAAAACCCACAATCTTTAATACAAACAAAAATCCAAACTCATTATTTCTTCGGAAAAATAAATTAAAAATGCCTATATTATAATTACCAAAACAATTTATGAAAACTAATAAATTTTATATCGAAATTTTTATGAGAATAATGACACGTGAAAATACCAAATATTTAGAAAAAAAAAAACACTAGAATAAAAATAAATAAATATAAAATACACTAAATATTTATAAACAACATGTGTGCGAGATCATTTTACTACAACAGCAATAATAAACCAACCAAAAAAATTATTAGCAACAAAAATATGGTTATTAATAATAAAAAAAAGAATCACCCGCTGAATGACGAAAATTTTTGAAGGCATTATTTTTTTTTTTTTTGTTATTTTTTGTAGTCAAAAATTCAAATTTTGAATATTTCATAATTTGAAATTGTGTTTTTTTTTAATGCTCATGTTTTGTTTAGAATTTCCGGCTTTTTGCTGCAATTGTCATTAAACTCTGTGGCCCCCCCCTTCAACTGGCAATTTTGTTTCAAAAACCCAACACTGGCCATATGGCAAAATATGTAGAGTGTTTGAAATTAATTCTGCCAAAAAAATTTTAACAAAATTGTACTTGTTTTTTTTTTTTTTGTTTCTTTTAAAAATAATGACATTATAATAACAGTAATATTTTTATGTGTATAATGAAATTTATGTTATACAAATACATAATGAAGGCTACACAGATTTAAGTGGGTTAAGTAAATTTTGCACAATGGCCTCAGATATTTGACAATTTGCTAGAATGACTGGAAAATAATACAAGTAAGAGTGCTATATTCTGCCTTGCGGAATTTTATATACCCTTCACCAAAGTATAATTTAAGATAAATATAAAAAACAATTTTTGGTGAAAAATAGGATTATGAA
Source organism: Calliphora vomitoria (assembly GCA_942486065.2). Taxonomy (NCBI): domain Eukaryota; kingdom Metazoa; phylum Arthropoda; class Insecta; order Diptera; family Calliphoridae; genus Calliphora; species Calliphora vomitoria. Next base: position 20,643,765 of record OW818029.2, read on the forward strand.
AAAAAGTGGTGAAAAAATCGTTTTTATAAAAAATGTAGAAACTACAAACTTAAATATACCCCTGCCACTCATGGTGAAGGGTATAATAATAAAATTAAATAATTTTTTCATTAGATTCTAAAGTATAAATAAATTTCAAACAGACTACGCACTTTATTACTAAAGAACAGTGAAGTTAGATTTGTAGCCACGATCACTTACTTGCCTTTATAATTATAATTCCTTTCCCTTTATAATTAAACCGTAGCTAATCTTGGATCAAAGGAAGGCCAAATTCAATTGATCCAAGATTGGCTACCTTTTCAAAACGGTATAATAGTAACGCTAATGCTAATTTCGTCACCTAAAATGCAAAACAACGTATCATCAAAAAATTGGAAATTAATTTTATTATTGATTACGATTCACTGCATAATCAGTTTTGAATGAGGTCAATTATTTTTTTAGTGAGAGTGTTTTTTTGTTGTAAACATTAAAATCAAAATTCATGTTTTCTCGTATATTTGACAAGAAAAAATTGGGGTAAATACGGATTAGAAAGATCAATCAGGTTTTATTTCTGAAATCTCATGATTGGCCCTGTGTATTAAAATAAAGAAGAGAAGAACAAAAAAAAATAAAACATTCAAAGCCGTTTTTCTCGAATCGACTTTTTTTGAATTATGACGTTGTTGCAGCAAATGAACGATATGTGTACAATTTTTAGCTTTTATTTTAAAACATTTGTACAATATAAATGTATTCATAGTATAGGCCATTGTTAGCTATGACTTTTTCCCATCTTTCTGTCAACATATGGATTCAGAGCAAAAAGAACTGCTCATCCTTTAACAGGTATTTGCAAAATGTGGCCGAGCGTTGTCATGATGGAGTATTACGGTTTCATGTTCTGGCCTCATATTGTGGTCGGTTTTCGGCCAATGCTTGCTTCAAACGAATCAGTTGCGTTCGCTACAGGTTTCCTCAGATTTCAGCAGCTCATAATAGATAGGACCCTTTTGGTCCCAAATACAGAGCATTACTTTACCGCCATGGATATTTGGCTTAGGTGTGGACTCGGCCTTCACATGGCAGGGCTTAAAATACGATCTCTTACGCTTCGGGTTATTGTAATGGATTTTGAAATTGTTGAGTTTGGCAACAATCTTCACGGAATAATGCCTCCAATTCTTGGTCTTCAAACTTTTTTGGCTGGCCTAGGCGATCAAAATCAATACTTCTGAACCGAATAAACCATCTGTCGCACATTGAAACTGATGGAACACATTCAGCATAAGCTGTGGTGAGTAATTGGTGTGCATCAGCGGCATCTTTTTCTTTTTATACCCTTCACCTTCGTGAAAAGGGTATATATAAGTTTGTCATTCCGTTTGTAATTTCCACAATATAATTTTCCGACCCTATAAAGTATATATATTCTGGGTCCTTATAGATAGCAGAGTCGATTAAGCCATGTCCGTCTGTCTGTCTGTTGAAATCAATTTTCTGAAGACCCCAGATATCTTCGGGATCCAAATCTTCAATAATTCTGTCAGACATGCTTTCGAAAAATTTCCTATTTAAAATCAGAAAAATTCGTCAATAAAGAACGGAGATATGAGCAAAAATCCGAGACAACCTCTGAAAATTTCATCAAAAAAAGACAATTTATTGCATGCTTTGACAAAAAAGCAACAAAACGTATGTTTGGATGTGTGTTGGTTTCATTGCTTTGCGTATTTTTTTTTTTGTGTTTGACAAAAAAGCAACAAGACGTATGTTTGTATGTGTGGTGTTGGCTTCATTGCTTTGCGTATTTTTTTTTTTAGGTGTTTGACAAAAAAGCAACAAAACGTATGTTTGGATGTGTGTTGGTTATTGCTTTGCGTATTTTGTTGTATTTTGGTGTTTCGTTTCGTTTGGCGTTGTTGTTTTTATACCCTTCACCTTCGTGAGAAGGTTATATATAAGATTGTCATTTCGTTTGTAACTTCTACAATATAATCTGTTCGTCAGCAATTAAATGTAAAATTTTTAAACGTTTTCTTGATATATTTAGGATGCTATACGCTGAAAGTGGTCAATTAATGCATCCACATCAAAGGTGAAGGGTATATAAGATTCGGCATAGCCGAATATAGCATTCTTACTTAAAGAACAACAACAAAACTTTGTTGTATAATGATCAATAACCAAGTGAGCATAAATGACAGACATTTACCCTTCAAAATGACATATAAGTGTATCCCGCATCTTTAATTTATACACCCAATATTTTATTTATTTAAATTTCTAAAAGATCAGTAATGGTATTTACGATTATATCGATAACGGTAGCCAACCTAGAAATAAACTCAAGATGTATTTAGTTTTCATAAATTAAAATAGTTTTATATTAACGGTATTATAGAGGAAACGGTAATTTCAGTTATTTCGTTAACGGCATCTAAGAGGTAACGGTAGTCGACTTGAAAGGGCATTTTAAGTAGCCAAACATGAAAAATATTGAATATTCCTGGAATTTAATGTCATTTGCCAAAAAGTCCATCAAATTAATGATGCTACCATTAGCAAGTTTCTTGAAAACACAGGCAGGCGCCTGTAAATGTAGAAATTAAATCACAAGTACAAAACAACTTGTTTTCACACATACATATGTATCATCAGGAAACAAACACAATTTTTTTCACTTTGTAAATTTGTTTTTAACCAAAAACAGAAGACAATAAAATATTGTATTTTAAATAAAATGTGATTAAAATTAATATCTATTTTGTTAATGTGTTATTCATCTTATTTAGTGCTTAAATCCCTTTCATGTTTCAGTGACAAATTTATAACAAAATACTCCCTCCCACAATGAACAACTAAATGAACAAATAAATTCAATACCAAACAATAAATACTATAAAAATCTTTTAAAAAAAAAAAAAAAACCCAAAACATTTAACATAAGAAAAACAACTACAAAAATTAAAAAAAAAAAAATAAAAATAATGATGAATATGCAGGTGATGCAAACAATTAGATACAAAAATGTATTTTTCTCTGTCTATATATATTTTTTTTTTCTCTTAAAACACACAATTTTGAAAATAAAATAACAAATAAAACAACATTATGTATCAACTAGCAAATTTACTTGAACAAAAATAAATATTCAAAAATTTTAAATTCATATTGAAAAAACAACAAACATTTATAAATGACTTCTAATATTTTTTTTTTTATGAATTTTGTGTTGTTTTTACTTTTTTGGTTTATTTTCATTTTTCATATTCGTAATATTAGTGAATCATTTTTCATTAAATTAATTGTGCCTACATGAATCTGAAATAATAATAAGTAAGTATGTATACAATTTGAAAATACCTTACATTTCACTCTACTAAAAGTCTGAAATAGGTTGCAAAATTATGTTTATATACGCCAAAGTCTTAAGTTCAAAATCCATTTAGATATGAATCATAATCATTAATGAATTTTGTATACATAATATCGGTTCTGCTTGAGTTGGCAAAGATTTTTCTTATACAGTTTATTATGAGTGGTATTAACATCATCAAGTCTAATGATTAAGACGGCTTTGTCTTGTCAAATTTTTGAGTGAAATATTTTATTAGCTAATTTAATTAAATTGTTATAATTTTCCACTATTCACTAGGAAAAGTTTCTTTTTAAATTTCAAATATAAAAAATTTACAGAAAATACTACAGCGCACTATAGGTAATTTCACCCATTTTTCAGGCAAAAAGTTAGGTTTTGCACTTTAAAGAATGCATTTTTTGTTGTTGGTATTTGATAAAGAAAACATTAAAGCTAATACCGGCAAGATTTGTTTTTGTAAAAAATTAACTGCGACTGCTTAGCAAGTGGTTAAAGTCATTAGCGGTATTCACAATCTAGAGCATTTGTATTGTAAATGGTGTATTTCTGTATATTTTGTTAGTGTAAAGTAAAAATGCAATGCATACTGAGATGCAAGAGCATTTGCACAAGATTGTGAACTACGCTATTGTTGGTGAGCAAAATGTTGAAAGCAGTATATACGGTGCAATTTAGTCGAATTTTTAAGTTTATTTAAATAGATAAAAAAACAAACATAATTTTAAATTAAATACGGAAAATAAAAGTTATAGTAAGTGCTTAATAGTTTAAGAAATGGAGTTTGTAAAAAAATAGTTTTTGGCGAAAAACCTCATACTTCTGAATAACCTTTATAATTAATTTTATAATTTTTTCTGAAATATTAATTTTGTATAAGCTTTTAAAAAGTTTAAAAAATCAGAAACGTGTTAAACGAAGAATTTTGAGTATAATTTGTCAATTTCATGTTGCATTTTTTTGAGAAATATAATTTTTCGTGGCAGCCTCCGCTTGCAAAATAGCGAACTTGCGAATGTTTGGTTGGATGAGCAAAAGAAAGAGGAGAAGAATGCTGTTGTTTACAATATTATTGTTGGAAAAGTAGAATGCGGCAATGTTCTGAATGAGGAATCGGATTATGTGATGGGAAAAGTACGAATTTTTTGTAAGAATATCTCAGTTAGATATTACCCCCCCCCCCCTCCCCGCCATATTGGCTCCGCCATTTTGAAACTGAAAAATGTTACCTCAGATTCGAAATCCGATTTTCATGTAAATCAGAAGACATTTTAAAATGTACGCCGCCATTTTGAATCTGAAAAATTTTCACCTCATATTCGAAATCAGCAATCTTAAACACGCCCGTATACCGAATTTCATGTGAATCAGAAGACATCTTAAAATTTACGCCGCCATATTGGATCCACTATTTTGAACTGTTACCTCAGAACCAGCAACCTTGAAAACCCCCGTATACCGATTTTCATTCTTGTTCAGTGATTCCTTACTGGTTTGGCCACAAAATTGGACAATATTACCTTTAGTATAGCGCACAGTGGGGCAAATGAAAAAAAAGTGGAAATAAATCTGTAACTTCTAAACGAATAACTCGAAATTTCCCATGGCTATAGAGAAGGTGTTGATATGTTTAAGTTTTGAACTTGGGCTTATAACACAAAGGGGGGACCGAGCCACAGTGCCCCAAAGTAGGGCACCTCGGGTATATCAAAAATTAAAAATGATGCCAAATTTTTGTTGGCGATCCGATTTGAAAGATTTTAAATATATGGAATTTACTCGAAGAGATCTACAGTAAACATTGCTTTAGTCATATTTTATCTCTTATAGTTTACTAGTTATTCGCATTTGAAAAGAAAAGATATACATATTATATATCAACGTGTAGGAAATTATGTACATAATTTTTAAAAGTTAAAAAAATTATAGCTGATTTTTCTGGAAAATTTTAATATTTAAAATGCAATAGTTTTGTTTATGTATCGTTTTTAATGAAATTTTACACTTATATAGAAACTTTTGATCGAAATACAAAAGTGAAAAAGTAATTAGTGAATTGTTTTTGACAATCCCATAATTCCCAAATAACTTTTAAAAAATCCAAAAATTGTGATTTTTTTGATTTTTGAATCTATTGAAGGCACCAAGCTCGGGGCTATGAAATTATGAAATATTAAGACATGATAGGAGACCTTGTGCCCATTGTCCAATTGATTTCACACAAAAATTGGCTTTTGGAAGCTTCTACATAACTTATAGAAAAAATCTGTCAGAAATACTTTCTGAATGTACTTCGTTAATTTAATAATCCAAATCGGTTCATAAAATACTGAAAATATCCAGTTTTCGGTTCTAGTGAAATTTTTAAAAAGTTTATCTTGGAATTGACCAAATAACTTTTTAATAAAAGCTCGACATAGAATTTATAACCAGATATGAGCCGATCCTGTTGACACTTGCTAAATTTTATTTTGTGGCTAACAACCGTAATATAATTGTGCTTAATAATGTGACATTCGAAAGTAGGCCTTATATGGAAGCTATGGTAACTTATGGAACTTAATTTGTTGGTGTGATTTTCGCTTTTATACAACTTATTTTGCAGAAGTTGATTACGTTAAGGTGAGGTGAATTTTTGTGATCTTCTAATCTATATATATATAATGAGGCTTCCGAATCAAAACTGTGTTTACACATTAAATTGGAGCCTCTTATCTTTATAAATGCTGTTCTACAGAACTGTGTGTTGCAAAAAAATAACTAATCACCCAGCAGTTAAGCAAATATTCAATGTATTCTAGAGTTTCCAAAAAAAACCAATGAATTTCAAAACCGCGGTTTCGGTTTTAAAAAAATCGAAAACCGATCGGTTTCGGTTTTTGTTTCGGTTTTGTGATAATTTGGTAAATACAAAGTGTTATACTTAGAAACAAAATCAGCTGATAATATAGGAAATGATAAACGAATTTAAATTTTTTAAATTTTCTATAATATTGAACCTAGAATCAGGAAATTACTTTGATTTCAAACTTGACGTGGGTTCTATTGTGGAAAATTGGTACTTTTTCTTCTAATGGTAAATATTATCTATATCTATATAAATATATAAATGTCTTTGTAAGTTAGTTTGTTTGTTTGTTTGTTTGTTTGTTTGTTTGTTTGTTTGTTTGTTTGTTTGTTTGTTTGTTTGTTTGTTTGTTTGTTTGTTTGTTTGTTTGTTTGTTTGTTTGTTTGTTTGTTTGTTTGTTTGTTTGTTTGTTTGTTTGTTTGTTTGTTTGTTTGTTTGTTTGTTTGTTTGTTTGTTTGTTTGTTTGTTTGTTTGTTTGTTTGTTTGTTTGTTTGTTTGTTTGTTTGTTTGTTTGTTTGTTTGTTTGTTTGTTTGTTTGTTTGTTTGTTTGTTTGTTTGTTTGTTTGTTTGTTTGTTTGTTTGTTTGTTTGTTTGTTTGTTTGTTTGTTTGTTTGTTTGTTTGTTTGTTTGTTTGTTTGTTTGTTTGTTTGTTTGTTTGTTTGTTTGTTTGTTTGTTTGTTTGTTTGTTTGTTTGTTTGTTTGTTTGTTTGTTTGTTTGTTTGTTTGTTTGTTTGTTTGTTTGTTTGTTTGTTTGTTTGTTTGTTTGTTTGTTTGTTTGTTTGTTTGTTTGAGCATCACGCCTAAACGGCTGAATCGATTTTATTGAAATTTGGAACGTAGATAGATCCTTACTTGGAAGCGTCAATAGGCTATAACTTTTTTCAATACTTGGACCAGAAAGGGGTAAACAGGGGGAAAACCGGTAAAATTGGTACCTTTAGTTCTTAAACAATAAATACTAAACGGCCGAAACGATTTTATTGAAATTTCCAATATAGACTACAACAGGGGTAGCGAAGCGCACCGGGTCAAGCTAGTACATACATAATAGTTGGCTGATATGCTTTTGAGTAAAGAAAGAAATTCATTAAAAAACTGTTAGAACATGATACCGAATGAGTTAGAATTCAAAAAAGTTTACTCAAATGGTACCTTTCATTAGCACTTTCTATAATAATGGACCCAGATGATGGTGAGTGGGAATATAAAATGTGGTTCTTTATGGTACTTTTTTATTCTAATAATACGTTTCGAATGAGCTAGCATCTACATTACAATGCATCAATAAGCATGAAACTAGAGACATGTTATCCTGAATTAGTATTAATTCACAAAGGGAGACTTAATAGTACTATTTCTTTCTTCCAATGGGGGTGGCGAAGCGCACCGGGATAGCTAGTACTCCATACTTTTATCGGATATTTGAAAATAACTAAGTTTTTGTTACAAAAATTTTGCATTATTTTTAAATAAATAAAGAGTCATTTGCAGTTTAATTGTCAGGAAATACTCGTTGAACAATATTTTTAAATGAGTTTTGTGTCATTCTTTATTAACCGATACATCATCTAAAGCAATTATTGTAATACAATTTAAAAAATTTAAATCTTAGGATATTTTTACCGATCTTTTATTAGAGATATTGGATGAATCATTTGATGAAAAAGTTTGTTTCTCATTTCTAAATTTTGATTTTTTTTACTGAATATAGATTAAAAGTAAAAACCGAAGAATAATTTTCGGTTTCGATTTCGGTTTTAGGCCTTGAAAACCCGCGGTTTCGGTAAAAACCGAACTGAAAACTCTAATCTATCCCTTATAAACAGTAATTGTCACTCCAATTGATATATTTTGGGTAATTTGACACGTATGTACTCTAATCTATCATGAAGATAATTACCATTTAAGTTTATTTAAGTAATCTAGAGTGAAGTCACTTTAAACGTTAATTGTGTACTGCATTTTTGTATGTGTATGTAATTCGTACAAACTGATTATGTATAAATTGTGTTGATATAATTCTCATACAGTTTAAGTAATCTTAGTGTAGTCACTTTAAACGTTTATTTTGTACTATACTTTAGAAAGTAGTTATTTTATCCACACATTCCTCCCATAACTCTCCAATAGAGTTATAAAGTTTGTTTACAAGCAATCGGTTACTAGACTGTTTATGAGATGCATTTTTAAATGACTATTTGAGGTCAATTAGCATCCGCTTGCAATGTACATGTTAAAATAACATGTTAAATACTAACATTATAACATTATAATGATCCAGCTTAGTCCTTGAATACCAATAAATAAATGTACATGAATTGAAAATAGTTATTTTAAATTCAAACAAAATAATGTTAACTAAATCATTAAAAAGCGGTTTACTGCAATAATGAGTTCTTTCTTTTAAAAATTTAAATTTAAAAAGACCCCTTTCACATTAAGCAATTAGTTGCGCAAGTCTTCTGCTCAGAAATGTTACTGGTAAGGTGGGGTTAAGGAGAATAACATTTTTCAAATTTGAGTTCCGACTTGCTTGTTTGATCTTTCATTCTTATTTTTTAAAATGAAAAACAGACTTGCCCAACTAAATTGCCTAATGTGAAAGGGGGGTGAAGTAAATATTTACATGTGTACCTAATGTAGGGTATTTACAAAAAATTATGTTTGAACAACAACACAAATAAAATATTGTAATAAAAGAAATAATAATAATAATAAAACATTGAAAAATAATAGATAATAGAAAATAAATCTACTTACCGAATTGATGGTGGCCATGATGGAAGTTGAAGTGATGGATTTGAAGTACAACTACAAAATTATTGATGATGATGTTTGGAGTGGTTGGTGGTTGTGGTGGAGATGATTTGAATATTTTTTTGTTTGCTAGTGGAGCCTATTATTTTAGCTTGATGTTGATTTATTTTTTGGACGATCGATGGAAATGATGTTTGAAAATAAATGATGAAAAAAAATAATTTCTTCTTTTTAAATTTAATTTTTTTTTTTTTATTTAAATATTTTCATTTGATACGTGGTGTTCGTGGTGAATTGATATTTTGGTGGTGAATTGTTATATTTTTGCTAATATTTTTATATATTTTTGGTGGTGGTTGTGGTGATCGTGGTGGTAGTGGTGGCTGAGAGGACTGACAACAACAACATAAATCAAAAAATCTGCAAATTAATAATAAAAAGAAAGAAATAAATTATAAATAAAGTAAATCAAATGAATTTTCTTTTTTTTTTAAATTAAAAGCATATAAAACATAAAACCTATTTATGTAAATTAGATATTTTTAAATACTATTTTTTTTTCTCAATTTGTTTTTATTTTTTATTTTTTTTGTATTTATAATTTATTATTTATGATTAAATTATGGCAAAAAAACACTCATTCATATTATTTTATAAATACAATAATATCAATAACAACATTATAATAAATTTATTTTATGTTTTTTTATTTAAACATAAAAAGAAATATCGAAAACTATTTATGTCTCTGATGAAATCTAAAGAATATGAAAAACAACACAGACACACTAAAATTTTATATATTTTTTATTTTTTTTAAATTCCTTTAAAAAAATGATTCAATGTGCAAAATTCTTATTTTAATTTTTGAAATATGGTTCAATGGTCGTTTGCAGCAACGGTTGCTTAACTTTGTAGGTCTTGAACGGTGGGCAGCAGGAGTAATTATATTTGTTTCTCTCACTAGGAAAAGCGTCACATAATTAGTGACGCTTTAAGACTTTGATGGACGAAATTAATAATAAATAAACTTAATTTGGTTGACATTAAAAAGCTACTCACTCATATAATTATACACAAATTCTTTATCTTAAGTATAAACATTCATTTATTTCAGAAAAAAGTAGGAATCACATCATATTCATAAATATATTAGATGTCTTAGTTGTTTATAAACAATTTGTTAAAAATAATAGCAGGGTAAATTTTGTAATTTTTACACTTTTCTCCCATATTTATAATACATTTTTTACAATTACTTATCAACGGTTTAAACAACTATTTTTGTACACAGAAAAAACCGATTCGTGATAGCAACCGAATTTGTTGCCAATCGAATGATTCTACTTTAGTGACCGAATTTTACAATTGTGTCTACAACATTTTGGAAAGGATAACAAAATGTTAGTTGCTTCTTTATCAACTGACTTTCTATTGATAGAACCGAAAAATTCTATGTTTGCAACCGAATCATTTGATTGGCAACAAATTCGGTTGCTACCACGAATCTATTTTTTCTGTGTATATGTATGTTTTGTTTCATAAGCCTTTGATACATTTAAAAATGTTTAATTTTGAGATAAATTATACATGACACCGAAATATTATTTAATAATCACCCCTATCGCGAGTCAATATGTCACATGAAATGTGTTCCCTTTTCCCATTTTTCGTTCATGAATTTTGTTCACGTGAAAAAATTCCCCATGTTGTGAAATTTTTAGATGGAATTATGTAATCATAGACAGCTGTTACGAACAAAATCAACTATTGTGATTGAAAAGTTTATGGGAATTGCACGATAGCAATTTTCCCTTCAAGGGAAATGGATATTTCTTGGGCACATAAATATCACATGTTTTTCACGATAAGGGTGAATATCTAATAGACATAGCTTAAGGCCTTGCTGCTATAGCTATATATACATTTAGTATATACATTAATGTGTTATCTAAAATATAAATAAATAAATAAATCTAATAGACAATTATATTAATATGTTTAAAATCTATATATGGAGGTTTTCATCACAAGTAACACAACTTTTAAAACCGATGATCTTCTGATCGGGATAAAATTTGCACCAACGTGCAAAATGTCAAAATTTTATATTTTGGGCAAACAGGGGTTTTTTCATCCATGTAACTTATTACCTATTGTTCTTAGCAAAATTAGTCCCAAATAGTATAGATAGCTATTTCTTCAATCTTTCGAAAAAATTAAAATGTTTGACTTATTGTTTGCTCTATCAAAATAAATGTGTTGTAACTCAAGAAATACAATTTTTTACTTTTTTTTTTTGGAAAACTGTTTTTGATTTTTTTTTTTTTTTTTTTTTGTTCGCTTATACCTTTCATCAAAGTATACTTTGAGATAATGAAAGAAAACAATTCCTATTCAAAAAAACTGTTAAAAAACTTTTAATTGAATCCTAATTTTTATTGAAAAAAAAAATATTCAAAAATTATTTTTCCCATTGTCGCACAGTGGGAAAAAACCCTAATTTAGTGGAATTAAATTCGTAGCTTTTAAACGCTTGGCCAAATTAATTTCATTTATATGGAGATATTGCAGGAAAGGAGGTAAGCTAATAAAGTAATGCAAAATGGGTACTGCTACTTCAGTAGAATGAGCGGGAGTGGCTGCTAAACTACACTACCTCGGAAGAAATTCTATACTACTTATTTTCAATTGTAAGAAATTATTTTATTATATCTTTCAAAAATTTAAATTTTATAAGTAATTTTATTTATAGCAAGTAACTATTTAAATCTATAGATTTTGGACATTTACCCAAAGTTTTTTTTCCATTTTGCGCCACTAAATTGTTGATTTCTCCCACAGTGTGTCGGTCTAAAATTTTATGGTGAAATCTACGTCATTGGAAAGGTATTTGAAATGTCTATCATCACTAGACGACGGATTTATATGCAAATGCATGTTTTTTTTTTTTTTAATCCAAATACAATGTAGACTAATAGATAGATACATCTATACGAATCGCACATTTTGCTGTAAAATGGCATCGAATTTTTAGTGCATACTTTTGCATATTTTACTCATATTTTTATTTTATTTTGTTATATTTTACTTAAAAATGCATGTTTATATGCATATTATCCCAATTTTTATTAAAATTATTATTTTTAATTTTTATCGTCATTGGCCTATATATTGTCTCGACAAAAAGTTTATTAACGAATTTATTTTAGAAGTAAGTAGCATCAATTGTTGTCGACAAACTTCTTTCAAAACATTTTGCTACAAAAAATTTATAAATTGTATCATAACCATTCATATTTGTTTCATTGTACGCGTAATTTCAATTTAAAAGGGATTTCGTTACCAAAAGATTTTGTTACATTACATACACGGTTACTGCTCTTCACAGTCATTTATTACGAGATGGAAATTAAGGTTGGATACTATGTACTATACAGCAGCTCCAACCATCGCATGATGGAGGCTCTTAAGATTGTGACGTTAAACAAGTATTAATCCAAAGATATTAGAATTAATATATCAATCACTTTCTCAGAAGAACATTAATAATTTTAAAACTTTAACTATTTAAGTGTTAGTATAATTAAAAGCAATGGTCCCCATTTTATAGTGCTTTCACGCTGACTAACAACACACATATTCCTATTCTCGTTTGTTTAGTCGTCAGTGAGACAGCAACGAATGCACATGCTAAGCGGATGAATTGCTGTTTTAACATGACCTCTGAACAAAATATTTGAATTGTTTAATACATGTTGAACTTTTTAAAATCATTGAAATGTTGTTTCGTTTTTTCCCTCAATTTACTTCAGATTTTAAATGATTTTAATCGAAGAAAAATATTCTATTAATATAAATTTCCCGAAAATTATGAATATTTAACTCTCAATTAATAAGCTATGATAATATGTCACAGGCAATTTGATTAATATTGTTGACTTCATTATTGTTAACAAAGAAACCCTGATAAATACTGACATCTTTTTTTTAGTTCACTAAACTTTTCTTTCAGTGGAGTTCTTTCGCTCACCAACACATTAATGAACTTAAAACAACATAATCGATTTTCCATGTATTGCACAAATCGAATTTGTATCTTTGCAAATAAATTCATTTATATTGGGTGGTTTTATAGAACATTTTTGAAATTTATTTTAATTTAAAGCATGACCAATTCATTGCCATTTATATAGTATTCATATGCCTCAAAATGATTTATGAATAAATTATGATGTTAAATAGTTTTAACAAATTTTCACACCGCTGCCATAAAACTGCCATCATTATGCCCACACCTGTCTATTTATAAATGCATGAGACAATGATCTATTATAAGTGCGAAATGAAATGTTAAGTAATATTGAAACGGCAATATTGGAAACAAAACAAAAAAACAATTAACCCACTAAAAGTATAGGCATTTAAGAAATTATGAATTTATAGATGTTTTAAACTTAATACAATATATATTATTAAATTCAAATACCAAATTTATATTCTTAAAATTTCTTTAAAATATACACATATTGGTTTAATTTTTAAAAAACTTAAAACGTAGATTCAAATTTAAACTAAATGAAATTTAGTCATATATTTTATTCTAAATTAAAATATTCTGAATTATTGACACAAGTTTTTTTATACTCTTTACATATTTGGTCAATTCTCAAGGTCTCTTATCATGTCATGTTGTCATAATGTCCTAATATTTCACAATGGTTTTTATTGCTTTTCAAGCAAAAACTGTCCTAAAATTATACTACTTTCTATTCTATGTTTATTATGTTATCATAACGAACCAGCAGAGACCAACGCCGAATGCCTAAGAGTCGGTTAAACCGAGTCGCTGAGTCGTATTATATTAGGACATTATGGCAATATGACTGATAAAAGACCTTGTGAATTGACCAATTGTTTTCAATTAAATCGAATAGCTATAACCCAAATTAACACCTTACGCCCATTAACAGGTTAAAAGCCCACTGAAAATGAGAAGAAAAAAACACATTAACGTGGTTTCTTTAATGATGACATTGAATTTGAAATGTTGGAAAACAAAAATACGAAAAAAAAATCTTTGAACCACAAAAAGAAAATTGTTTTTTATTTTTAATAATTTTGACACACAGAAAAACACTCATACGCCACAGTGTACGGAAATTATATTCAAATGAGAAGTGGAAAAACATAAAAACTGACATGTTTTTAAATTAACTTGAATTTTTGTCATTCAGATATTTTTATACTAAAAAAATAATACGTTTTTTAATGTTTGTATTAAAAACTAATTAACATTTTAAAGAAATAAGTACTCAAAAAATGAAATAATGATAAATGTAGATAGATGTGCATTTAAAAAATTCTTAAAATTATAAATAAAATCTTATGTAAGCGAATTACAAATGTTGTTATTAAATGTTGATTCTTTATAAAATAATCATAATACTCCAAATCATAGAGAAATACACATAGAGCGGAAACTCTCCTGTCAAAGACCTAACTCAGTTGTCAAAAACCAAAGTGCTGTGAATGTATTAGTAAAAAAAACTATGTGAAAACAAAAACAACACTCGTATGTGTGATAATTTTAAGTAAAATTTTTGTTTGAGATTTTTTCTAGTTTCAGCTCTTGTTGTTTCTCTATGCTACAAACAGTGAATATATTTTTATACCCCCATATTGAGTTTGCCAATCCGTTTGTACCATATCGAAATATTGGTAAAAATCTAAGACGATGTCCGTCCGTCTGTCTTTCTATTGAAGGCACTATAGGTTCTCGACGGAAGGACTTTGGCGGATAAAAGTTTTCCCAAATATATACTTTTTTCTTCTTGTGTTGGAACTAGGAAAATAGGTTATGGGAGGAAGGAAAGAAAGAGGAAGTAGTGTTTGTGGACATTCGATTTGAACTTTCCCACATTTGAAATGACAGGAAACACTTCAGCGGGAAGTTTGTTCCACATACGTACAGTACGGCTAAGGAACCAATTTTCCCTGTATTGTGTTGTGCGGTCCACTGGCCGCAAATTAGGGAACTTATTCCTAATACCCGCAGATTTTTACGTAATATACGTTTTATGTCAAGAACACATGCCTTTGTGGTCGATGTGTTCGTGACATAAAACGTGTATTACGTAAAAATCTGCGGGTATCAGGAACAAGTTCCCTAATTTCATCAGAACACATTTCATTGTAGTACCGATAGAACAATGAAACGCAGCCCACATTGTGACGGTACTCCAGTGAATCAATAGAGTTGGACATCCTACTGTCACCAATAATCACCTTCGCCCTCTCCTGTACACGGTCGAGCAGCTCCTTTGAAGCACCGGCCCATACATGGGAGTTGTATTGCATAGTCGCTCGGATATAGGTGGTGTAAATAGTGAGGAGATCAGAGGGAGTGAAGTAATTCCAACACCGTTTCAAAGACACTTAAAAAATGTGTTTAGACCAGCGGACATCACATTGTATTTTCATGCTCAGAACAATTCCACAATATTTACACCATCCATAAATACAGATAAAGCAACATTGTCTGTCGTTCGTTTTTGTGTCAACATGCAACATTGAGTCTTGCGAGCGTTGAAAGCGACTCTATTCGTATGACCCCATTTAGAGATTGTCACAAGGTCCCGATTAAGGAAATCATTCATGTTTTGCCTCATTGCCCCAATCTACGACAGACTTGGTCTATAACTGAATGAATATGAATGGCAAATGTTGCTGTCATCTGCAAAAGAGTAGAAAGGGTTGGAAGTTTGAAGTAGAAGGTCATTTAGAAAAATAAGGAATAGAGTAGGAGAAAGAAACAGAAAAGGAGAAATTTAGTTTGCCCTACGGTTCCTACGCGGGAAAAAATTTCCCTGGTTGTTTTGATGGATTATTACGGTTTCATGTCTGTCCTCATATTCTGAGGTTTTTCATCCAAAGCTCGTTTCAAACGAATCAGTTGCGTTCGGTACAGGTTCCCTGTGATGGTCTGGATAGATTTCAGCAGCTCATAATAGATAGGACCCTTTTGTTCCCACCAAATACAGAGAACCTTAGTGCCATGGATATTTGGCTTTAGTGTCAATTCAGCTTTCTTCACATACGATTCGGTGAAAAAATTATTTCCATTTATAGCGTTTCAGACATACAAAATCGGTTTTCAAGATCTCTTAGCTTCAATTCGTATGGTAACCAATTTGCCTGCTATCGAATTAATCCTGCTGCTCGAAATTGCTGTTTGAATAGTTCCCAATGATTTTGCAAGCTCTTGTTGAGTTTTACAGTAATCTTCAGGGAGTAGTGCCTCCAATTCTTTGTCATCAACCTTTTTTGTCTGGCCTGGGCAATCATTGCCTTCCGTATCGAAATCATCACGTCTGAACAGCACAAACCATCTCTCTCTATTCACTATAAGCTTTAGTGAGCAATCGGTGTGCTTCAGCGGCACTTTTTTTCAAATTCAAGAAGTAAAGCAAAACTTCCCGAATATGACGGCATTTTCGAAACCAAAAAAAAACTTAGTTGTTTACACTATAATGTTCAATAACTAAGTGAGAATAAATGACAGATATATACTCTTTAAAACGACATATAAGTTATTAAAATCAGAATCCGTGTTCATTTTTAAGTCATGCACCCAATATATTGGAGATGGACTATGCCAAATCTAACATTTTTATTGGTTCTTTTTGTTAAATTACAATATAAATTACTACTATTTAAGTTTTCCTTTTAAAATATTTACTCTTTTTTTATTAATTTGCCACATTAGCCCACTAAATTCCTTTTAATTGCATTTGATTGCAGTCAATCAATATTTTAATTTTCTCTTTCTCATTTTTTTTATACTTTTTTTGGTTTTGCGCTTTCAGCGTTAAATCTAAACACATGTCAAAAACTATTAAATCAGATAAATGTGTTTGTCATTTGCAACAAATTGTAAAATATTGGCACTTTATAAATCAAATGTCAAAAGAAAGAAGGCGAAATATTATGCAGAATTACTGTCAACCGCAATAAATCAATCTTAAAATAAAATCTGAACAAACATTAAATATAAGTAATAAAACTCTTTAAATAGTGCAGAATATTTAATGCAATAAGTATGTAAAAACATCTTTTGAAGTATAAGCACAAGATTTATGGATTTCAAATAAGATGAAATTGAAATGAAGCTTTAAATGAATATTTGTTTCAATATCAAAAGCTTTAGTTATTTTTAATTTTAAATTTTAATGTTATTATTAAATTATTTTTAGCTAATTTCTCATTGACTAATTTCTAATTTCTCATTAGATAAATATGAAAGACATTTTGTAAAATATTTATTTTTTCCCATTATACACCATTAACCAGTTTAAAATATCAATTTACGCAATATCTAATGAACAGATGCAAATAATATTTATACATAAATATTACACAAACACACATAGATATTAATGTATTTGAAATAGAGAGTCAGACAGTCAGACAGACAAACCGACTGTCATGCAGCCATTATTTTGTTATTTTTATTTATTTTTCTTTCAAATAATTTGTTATTGTTGTAATAGTTGTTGGGTATTTTTGTTTTATATTTATTGGCGTCTAATAAGTATGTACCCAGCAGTTTGAAAAGTGCCAATTGGGAACATTACTTTTTTTCTCAAAAGCTGGAGGAGTATTCGTACTATTGAATTTAATAGTGTTACGTTTTTACCTTTTAAAAATGGGGGTTTATTTCCTTTAAATAAACCGGATACTTTTGATTGCAAATAAAAGCAGTTTTAGTAGTTCAAAATAAAACCAACAACAGTTCAAATATTCAATCAGTGTCTTTATACACGTTTATCAATTCGCAGAAATGCACACACACTCTATTACGTACAACCTTAAATGCACAAGACAGTTGACAGTGACAATGATAAACTCCACTCACGACTGCAGCCTGTGCCACTATTTATACACGCACTGCCATCTATCGGGAATCTTCTACAATGCTCTTAATGGACATACTAGTACATTCGAATTCTAGAGCTTTCGATGTTAATGTTAGCAGCTTAAACATACAGTGCTGCCATACTTACAAACAATGCTAATCAACCGCATGCTATCAACATTGTTGATAAGTAGAAGCTTCTACTGATGGACGTGTTTATAGACCGTTAAATTCAAATCGTTTTTGCAAATTCGTAACAATAGTGAAGTGTTATCCAGAGTGTGCCAATCGGCCACCTGCTATGACATCCCCGTGTTAAATTCCAATAACGTTGCGAGTGGGTTAAAAATTCACTAGTGGTAGTTCTAATGAACTAGTTCAATGTACTGCAGGGTAGTTGTTGTAGTTTTATATCTTAGAACTATACCAGACATATAATAAGTGTGTAAATGGGGAAGGATCCCATATTAAGTAAATGACTATAGTAAACATGTGATGAAAAGCTCATCCACAAAGCGATCGTATTAAGTATTCGGTTAAGGAATACTTGATTGAAAAACTAAGTTGAAACTAAGTTCAGTTTTACATTTTTGTCAATTTGAGTAAAATTTCAATTAATTGCTGTAATTTGAGTTTAAATGTTAATACTTTTAATTCAATATTTCGCCAATTCGCAATTTTCAATAATCTAACGATCACATGTGGGACACTATCACCAATTTTTAGTGATCTCCATCACCAAAGAGCACGTTTACAACATTCTTTTTAATTACAACAAAGATACAAAAACTAGCAACAAAAATAACAAAAAAAACAACAATAAATACTAAATACATGTACATAGCTATGAATATTGCAAAAAAAAAGAAAAAAACTCAACTACATCATAAAAAATTTAAACAAATCTTCATACAACATAAGGGTCCAAATGTCTAAGAAGTGATTTTCATTTTCAAAAACCTCCCCTAACCCCACTCAAAACAAAACCAATGCTCCTTCCTCAACACCCTTTGCTAGCTCTTTCCTGCTAGTTGTGTTTTTGTGTTGTTTTTTTTTTTTTGCAGCCAACAGTCGACA
Organism: Calliphora vomitoria; assembly: GCA_942486065.2. Lineage (NCBI taxonomy): Eukaryota > Metazoa > Arthropoda > Insecta > Diptera > Calliphoridae > Calliphora > Calliphora vomitoria. The sequence continues at coordinate 20,662,728 of OW818029.2, forward strand.
ATGATGATCATGTACGAAAAATGTAGTCGATCGCGACAACAATTTGTTAAAAACAGACGAAACACAAAAAACAAAAACAACAAAACATTCAAATAATGTTTGGCTTCGTGCCCACTAAAACACCGAAGAGATGTAACAACAACAACAACAGCAATAACACCAAAGTGATACTACTTTTAGACACAAAAATTAACAAACAAAATTTGTATGTTTAATAAAATATTCTAACGTCAGCGTATGGCAGCATAAATACAACATTAAACTAATATAATTCATTTAAAAAAGTATCAAAAACAACAATAAAAAATTAAAAGAAAAATAAAATAAAATTCATTCCATAGAGTAACCCCCATTGGTCACCTTTTGCATACATTTCACGATTTTATGGCAACATTTCTCACAACTTTGTTGTATCGCAACATTTTTGTTAAGCGTGTTGTTTTTTTTTTTATGCGTGAAATAAAAATTTGGGAAATACGCGCGTGACAAGAAGCAACAACGAATTAGTAATGCCCTACGAAAGAGAATGATAATGAAGGAGGCATTGTTACAGACGCATCCTTTCCTTAGGGACTTCCGAAAGTTGACAGTTGATATCGGCCATTTTGTTGAAGCTACATCTGCCGAATTCACTGTCACATGTTCAGTTTGTTTTGACAAATCAAATTATTCATCTTCTACGATGAGGACCATTTCTGGATGAATGGGTACGTCAATCAACAAAATTGTCGAATTTGGAACGATACCAATCCACATGAGATTCAAGAGTCCAATGCATCCCGAAAAAGTCACTGTTTGATGAGGCTGGCAGCGTCATCGGTCCCTATTTCTTTAAAAGCGACGTTGGCCAGGCCATCACCGTCTACGGCTAGGGCTATAGGTCGATGAATACCAACTTGAATTATATAGACACTAACGATGATGTAGTTTCAACAGGACGTGCTACGTGCCACATAGCTCATGTCACATTGGACATTCTGCAGTAGCGATTTGAGGTCATGGTCATCTAACGTGGATTTGACCCCCTTAGACTTTTTCTTGAGTAGTTTTTTTAAGTCGCATCCCATCAGTCAAATTAAGCCTGATTTATGCTCCAGAGTCATCGAAAATTGGACATTTGGAAGCGCGTCACCAACCACGATGTTATATTCAATACATTATGACATCGATAGGTCTTTCAAAGGGATCAAAAATTTCGATCACTTTGTTTTATTTAAGTTAATACTTTAGGAATTTCTAATTGTATATCAGAAATGTCCAATTTAATTTTAGAAATTTCCTGTCATGTTTCAGAAATTTCCTAATTGTATTTCAGAGTATATGTTCTATTTGTATTTTAGAAATGTCTAATTGTATTTCAGAAAATTCCATTTGTAATACAAAGAATTCTAATACAAATACAAATTTAAATAGAAAATTCTGAAATACTTAAGGGGCCCATAGACACATACTGCTGACACATACTACCGATGAACCCTTCGTATACGTGTGTGATTGATATTTTACTATACACTTAAAAATCATCATTTAAAAAAATGCGTTTGAGAACAAAAAAAAATATTATTTTCTATTTTTCAGTAACTAAAACGTCAAATTTAAAAATTATATTTCATAAAAATGTAAAAATTTATACTATTGTTCATTTCAACAACCGTCAGCAGTACGAGTTCATTTCAAAATCAAAACTATTTTGATTTTTCATACTGCATTGTCTGTGTGTCGCATACATAAACAAAAATTTAAAATTTACCAACACATGCTTATTGCATGTGCATGAGCAGTATGTGTCTATGGGCCCCTTAATACTAATACTAATACTAATACTAATACTAATACTAATACTAATACTAATACTAATACTAATACTAATACTAATACTAATACTAATACTAATACTAATACTAATACTAATACTAATACTAATACTAATACTAATACTAATACTAATACTAATACTAATACTAATACTAATACTAATACTAATACTAATACTAATACTAATACTAATACTAATACTAATACTAATACTAATACTAATACTAATACTAATACTAATACTAATACTAATACTAATACTAATACTAATACTAATACTAATACTAATACTAATACTAATACTAATACTAATACTAATACTAATACTAATACTAATACTAATACTAATACTAATACTAATACTAATACTAATACTAATACTAATACTAATACTAATACTAATACTAATACTAATACTAATACTAATACTAATACTAATACTAATACTAATACTAATACTAATACTAATACTAATACTAATACTAATACTAATACTAATACTAATACTAATACTAATACTAATACTAATACTAATACTAATACTAATACTAATACTAATACTAATACTAATACTAATACTAATACTAATACTAATACTAATACTAATACTAATACTAATACTAATACTAATACTAATACTAATACTAATACTAATACTAATACTAATACTAATACTAATACTAATACTAATACTAATACTAATACTAATACTAATACTAATACTAATACTAATACTAATACTAATACTAATACTAATACTAATACTAATACTAATACTAATACTAATACTAATACTAATACTAATACTAATACTAATACTAATACTAATACTAATACTAATACTAATACTAATACTAATACTAATACTAATACTAATACTAATACTAATACTAATACTAATACTAATACTAATACTAATACTAATACTAATACTAATACTAATACTAATACTAATACTAATACTAATACTAATACTAATACTAATACTAATACTAATACTAATACTAATACTAATACTAATACTAATACTAATACTAATACTAATACTAATACTAATACTAATACTAATACTAATACTAATACTAATACTAATACTAATACTAATACTAATACTAATACTAATACTAATACTAATACTAATACTAATACTAATACTAATACTAATACTAATACTAATACTAATACTAATACTAATACTAATACTAATACTAATACTAATACTAATACTAATACTAATACTAATACTAATACTAATACTAATACTAATACTAATACTAATACTAATACTAATACTAATACTAATACTAATACTAATACTAATACTAATACTAATACTAATACTAATACTAATACTAATACTAATACTAATACTAATACTAATACTAATACTAATACTAATACTAATACTAATACTAATACTAATACTAATACTAATACTAATACTAATACTAATACTAATACTAATACTAATACTAATACTAATACTAATACTAATACTAATACTAATACTAATACTAATACTAATACTAATACTAATATGTACTAATTAAACACTTCTGAACTACAAATGTTATACAGTGCAAGCTCGGTATTCGCAACTACCCATTATCGAGACGGTCCGGTTCTCGCGACTGGTTCTATTTTCGCAACTTTTATCTGTTTTTAAAATTTGATTACAATGTCTATAACCAAAAAAGGAAAATCCCGCCTTCTGATATATTAATTCTCTTGAATGATTTTGATCTTCAATTTTGTCAGTTTATTTGTGTTATTTTTTATGTAAATACACCTCTTAATATTGGAAAAGTTCAACATATTTTAAAGCAATCGATTTCTCAAAAATTAGATTTTAAAAAAAAAATTTAAAGTGGAGATTCCATAAAATCGTGCGCATTATAAAGCATGAAAATTCATTAAAAAAGTTCGTACGTACAACAAAAAGTGGCCCTGGCAAATGTTTCACCTTAAAGAAAGCTGAGTACCCAAGAATGGAAAAAATGCTGTATAAGTAGTTTGTAAAACAAAGGGAAAAATGTTTCAATATCAGCAGCGATTTTATGATCAAAGTATTCCAAAATTTATCAAACCAATTCAGGTTTCAATGCCACTGAAGGATGATTGAAGAAATTTAAGTGTCTACATGAAATTAGATTTTTAAAAATTACGGGCGAGAACTTGTCTTCGAATCCGAATGGATCAATATCATTTGTGAAAGAGTTTAAGGATGTAATGGGGAGCAAATGGAATTATCAGGTACGGAATCGGAGGATTTATAGGATAGTGGTCATGAAGAAACTAAATTAAAGTGGACGATTGTATAACATCGATAAACATATGCATACAATGGGCTTTGAAAAATGATAAGCCGACAACAGCACTATATGAACTACGTGATTCAGCTTTTATTTTCAAAAATAATATGGCAAAAAAGCAACTCAAATTCTCCAATTTCTTTTAAAAATTTTAAAATGTAAATATATCAATGAAAACAATTCTAATTTTAAAAATTACATACAATTTTTTAATAAAATGTTGGGTTCTGTTATAGCGAATATTAGTCGCGAATACCGAGCTTGCACTGTATTATGAAATACAATTAGAAATTTCGTAACAACAGTTAGAAATTTCTGAAATACAATTATAAAAAACTGATTTACTATAATTATAAATTTGAATTGAATGCATAAATACATGATGAATACTTGATTTCCAATAAAAACCATTACTAAACTAATTCCATGTAATGCAAATGGTAAGTAGTGGTAATTGAAAATCATATTATTCCCTAAAAGCAACTCATTATAAAATTGTAGCTAAGAGTAGTCGTAGTATTAAACCCAACACACTTTCATGCTTGAGTAGGGTAACAACATTTTGTAACGCAACTTATTTTTCACCAAAATGTCTGCCTTTTGGAAAATTTAAATTTTTTTTTTTTTTTTTTTTTGACAAAAATAAGTTTTTGTTAAATAAAATATTTAACATTTTTTACATATTAAATCATTTCGAAAACATAGAATGGCGTAAACAAAAGTCTTCATGCCTTAGTTCTTTATAAACATATGTAGATGTTTTTTTTTTATATTTTTGAGTTATTTTAAAAGCGATATTATTTTATAATTTGCTGACACCTAATTAAATAGCATTAAATTATATTATACTTATAAAAATAATCTTAGTTTTAAGAACATCCCTTTATTATATACACTTATATACATACATGTATATTGTTCAAGATCACTAGGGCACTGAACGGTGGGCTGCGATGTAAAAATGAATGAAATTTGTATTTGTGTAGGTACCAAAACTAAATTTATAATGTTCCCTAAAATTAAACATAAGCTAAAAGATAATTAATGAAATGCCCTAAAATCGTACAATATATGAGGAAAATAAGGTCTACTAAAGGGTTTTCAAACAAGAGCTGTATGCCATTACTAAAAATGGAACGATATACGCTTCAACAACGCATTAAAATTATTAAAACTCTCTACAAAAATGGTGAAAATTTTGCAGTCACAGTTCGCAAAACTAAAGCATTTTTAGGTCGTCGTGAAGCACCTTGTCGGACCGCAATACAGAAATTGGTGGAAAAATTCGAGCTGTTGGAACAAGTTAGTGATGTAAAGCATAAAACCCGTGCACGTCGCTCAAGAACAACTGAGAATATTGCTGCTGTAGCACAAAGTGTTGAAGAAAACCCAGGTTTGTGCATTACTCGCCGTTTTTTGAAATTGGGCATTCCACAAATGCCATTACACCGTATCTTATGGTCGTAGTTGGATGATATATGATACGGCGCTACGTGCCACACAAGCAACGAAACCATTGCTCTTTTACGGAAAAAGATTCCGGACCGTGTTATATCTCGAAGAGGTGATCACAATTGACCACCGAGATCTTGTGATTTAACACCTTGCGACTTCTTCCTTTGGGGCCACGTGAAAGATAAGGTCTACGCCAACAGCCCAGCGTCGATTCAACACTTCAAAGATAGAATTCGTGAGGCTATCGAGGACATAGGGCAGCCACTTTGCGATTTGGTTATGGAAAATTTCATGAAAAGGATATGGTCCTGTATGCGTGGTCGTGATGGCCATTTGACTGATGTTGTTTTTCATTATTAATGGCATACCTTCCTCTTTATTATGAAATAAACATCCGATCATTTATCTCAAAAAATGCCAATTTTCTTTGAATACCAAAATAATACCTATTGTTGGAAAACCCTGTACAAATGTCTTCTGAAATAAATTCGCTTCTAAGATACAAAAGTCTAAGATCAATTGTAAGTGAGATAACAAAAGCATATACATATATTCTGTATAAGGCAGAGGGTGAAGACATAATTTGTATATGGTGAGTTCCCACTTGAAAGTAGGTTTGTTTTATTCTATTTAAATCATTGCTTTTGTTTTCCCACTTACAATTAATCATTTATTCTCTCGCATTTATTTCAGAAGATCTACTAACATTTATTTTGAGATCGTTAACAGTGTGCTGTGTAATTTTGAGTTTCAATATTATTGGTGCATATTAATCATTTTTATTATTTAACTGTAGAACTTCCGGTTAAACCGGAAACACATGTAATTTCCTAAGCAAATGAAAAAATTATCTAAAGATGTCGGCTATCAAGATCATAAATTACAATTGGAAAATAATTTATTTCGTTTTCCAGTACAACTTTTCTTTCAGCAGGTATTAAGCCATCAAATAAAAGTTCCAAAAAAAAAACTCATAAAACTTTTAACGTTTGTCCATCTATGATCATAAAAAATTATGAATTATTAAACAATAAAATTTGAATGAAAATTTTCACTATGTTGTTGTTGGTTTTTATATATTCATTCATACAATTAGAACAAAAAAAAAAAACATTTATAGTATTTTATTAATTGTTCTCTACTCGTGCGAGTATTTAACAATAAACAATTTAATTTTCTTCAATAAATTTTTTACTTTTGCAAAAAAAAAGATTCATGAACAAGAAGAAAAAAACCCGTATAAACAGAAGCACATTGGGGTAAGTGTTGGTGTTTTTTTTTCAGCTTTTTCTCAATTGAAAAATATTGTTTGAATTAAATTTTGTGTATTTTTTCAACAACAAATCGAGCATTTAAATAAACATCATAAAAAAGATTTAAGTGGACATGCTGAACAAGCTGAAGACGGCCACGTAAGTATTTTATGTAGCAAAAGTAGATGAATGGATGGATGTTTGTTTGATGAATGCAATAAAAACGGCCAAAAGCCAATAATACTCAACTAAATCGACCATTTCGGCCACTAAATATATACATTTTTTTCTTTGGGGTAATTTTGTATCCATTTCATTTCTCAATTGTATTTTAAGTATGTTGTTCTGTTGTAAAAATAAACAAACAAAAATTTTAATGTTTTAATAATAAAACAACAAACAATAAATGTACATTTTGATATATATATTTTTTTTTTTTTGTCTATACCTGCAGCTGGAAGAGGCAAAACACCCAAACCCAGTTGCCATAATTTTCAAAAAAAAAATACTCTGTCTGGCTTTTGCAACAGGTTAGTAAATTATTTATTGCATAAAGAAAAAACGATATACTTATATACATACATATTAAACGACAGACATCAAAAATGCTTTTATTATTTTCTAGAAATTTTTAATTTCTTTTTGTTTTATTACTACGGGCAGGGGGAAATTGTAAATCAAAAAATTTACAAAAACAAAATTTGAGTGATAATGTTTGGTTTGGTGGAAATTCTATGAAATATAAAATAAAAACTCATATAAAATGAATTTATTTATAGCCAGGGAAATCTGTTTAAATAATAACATGCCATAAATTAAAAATCGAATCGAAGGCATGAATCATTCGATCAACAACATCATTTTTTGTATCGATAGTATAAAAGAGTTTTTTATAATTTTCTCTTGAATATCAAAGTTGTTATTGTGAAACGTACAGTGGGGTAGTTTGCTAAATAAATGGTTATAATAAAAATAGAACTTTTGTTTAAAATTTTGTACGTCAATCAAATTAGAGCAGAAAGATGGGTCAATTTCAATTTTGTTACATACAGTGTATGACAAAACTAACTTACGACAAACTAAGAAGAACACTATGCATAAATGTAAACAACGAGACAGTTCGTAGGGTCCAGGGAATCTACAATATGAAAGGTCGTGTGGCGAGGAACAAGCTACTTATTTCGGAAATTAACAGACAGAAGAGCTCCATAAAAATAAAACTTTTGAGATTTTACAATCTGTATATAACAGAGACCGACGAAAGCAAATACAAAATGTTTGGTTCAGATGGGAGACGTAAGGTTTGGAGGAATGAAGCCATAAATAAAAGAAATATAAAAGCAACGGCTTTAGTCATCAAAATTAACTTTTCACAATACCAACACCTTCTCGAAGCAGATCCATTTTTCCCCATAGAAATCATAAATGTGCAAAATATTTTTGTTCTCTCCAAAATCTATTATTCATTCTTTTCTGCCATTTTTAACACAAAGAGGAAACACATATAAACACGTATTCATTTAACAAATAACATTTATAAATTATATGAAATATTTAAAAATCAATTTGTGATAAAATATTTGTTACGGCATTATCGAACACTACATTGCCAAATACTGGCAGAAAACAACAAGTTGAGCTTATACTACGAGTTGTTTTATTTTCATACATTAATTTGTAAATATTATACATCAGTATATAGGAAATTGAGTCGTCTTTAAAATAATATATAAAATTCAGAATTATTTAAGTACTTATAGAAGACTTAACTTTATTAAAATAAAACAAAAAAATGAAATCATTTTTTTCACAAAAATTTATAAATCTGTTTTGCCATAAAAGTGCTTTGCTATATTTGTCATATACCCGATTTATTTCAGTTCACCCACTATGATACGATACTAAAGCTAAGTACACACGGTTGTCAGATTGTATAATATTGTCAGAAAAATCTTCAGAAAATGTCTAACAACCGTGTGAACTTACAATTTTTGTCTTACAACGTTGTCAGAAAAAGTATTGTCAGTACATTGTAAGACAATATTATTGTCAGACATCTGACAATCGTGTAAACACCTTACGTTGCCATTGCCATATCATTGTAAGATCATTGTTAGAAACTTTTTATTGTCATATGTGCGAAGTTTATCCATCTGACAATGGCATCATTGTCAGATAAATTATTTCTATTGGCAACACTGTACATATGTATTTAAATAAACAAAAGTGAAGCAACCATGTGAACTGACAATTTTTGTTGGCAGATAATTTTATTGTTTGACAATTGTCTGACAATGAAATTGTAAGGTTTTCTTACAATCGTCTAAACTGACAATTTACCTTTTGCTAATAATATTTCATTGGCAGTATGTTGCGAGCACATTGCCAGATCTAACAACATTGTAAAATCTGACAACCGTGTGTATGTAGCTTAAGTATTGATTAAATAAGTAATGATAAATTATATTTTGTTTGCCAAATATACCTCACAATTTTAAGTAAATGTGTTTTTATTTTTCATCTGCATACATCCTTTTTTGGGGTAGTTGAAAGCTCATAAAGAAATTACCGTTTAACCCGGTAATTAAAAAAATCGCCAAAAATACAATTCAAGCTCAATTTAAATAATAAACAATACAACAAAAATGGTGAAAATCTTGCATTCACAGTTCGCAAAACTAAAGCATTTTTGGGTCGTCGTGAAGCACCTTGTCGGACCACAATACAGAAATTGGTGGAAAAATTCGAGCTGTTGGAACAAGTTAGTGATGTGAAGAATAAAACCCGTGCACGTTGCTCAAGAACAACTGATAACATTACTGCTGTAGCCCAAAGTGTTGAAGAAAACCCAGGTTTGTGCATTCCTCGTGCTATGCGCTCTCGGGAGATGATTAATGATTTCTTATGGTCGCAGTTGGATGATGTTGATCTGGATAACGTTTACTTTCAACAAGACGGCGCTACATTCCACACATTGCTCTTTTACGGGAAAAGTTTCAAGACCGTATTTTCTCTCGAAGAGGTGATCACAATTGGCCACCGAGATCTTGTGATTTAACACCTTGCGACTTTTTCCTTTGGTGCCACGTGAAAGATAAAATTCGTAAGGCTATCGAGGACATAAGGCAACCACTTTGCGATTTGGTTATGGAAAATTTCATGAAAAGGATATGGCCCTGTAAGCGTGGTCGTGGTGGCCATTTGGTTGATGTTGTTTTTCATTGTTAACGGCATACTTTCCTCTTTATTATGAAATAAACATACGATAATTTATCTCAAAAAATGCCATTTTACTTTGAATACCAAAATAACACCTCTTGTTGGAAAGCCCTTTATAATGTTCCATTGGTAGTTTTATTAATTTTTTTATTTTTTTTAACTATCAGCTGATTTGGGTACGTTCAATTAGTGAGTTGATTGAATGCTCGCTTCAAATGAATCAGTTGTGTTCAATAACTAAGTGAGAATAAATGACAGATATGTAACCTTCAAAATGCCATACAAGTTATTAAAAACAGGTTCCCTGTGATGGCCTAGTCAGATTATAGCAGCTCATAATAGATATGACCCTTTTGCTCCCACCAAATACATAGAATTACCTTAGCGATATGGATATTTGGCTTTGCTGTCGATTCGATTGGTTGAATGGGCTTTACATACGATCTCTTACGCCTCGGGTTATCGCAATGGATCCATTTTTCACCGCAAGTAATTATTCAGTGCAAAAATGGTTTTCTTTTATAGCGTTCAAGCATCATTTCGGACATGCAAAATCGTCTTTCAAAGTTGAAAATGTTTTGAAATTGCTGATTGAGTAGCTCCCAATGATTTTGCAAGCTCTTGTTGAGTTTTACAACAATCTTCATGGAGTAATGCCTCCAATTCTTGGTCTTCAACATTTTTTGGCTGGCCTGGGTGATCTTTGTGTTCTGTGTTAAAGTCACCACTTCTGAATCGCATAAACCATCTCTTGCACGTTGAAACCGATGAACCGACATTCACCATAAGCTTTGGTGAGCAAACGGTGTGTTTCAGTGTTTTGAATCGTTTGAAACAAATCTATATCACAAACAAGTAAGAGAGCTAATTCGGCTGTGCCGAATCCCTTCACCAAATTATACTTTAAAATAAAAATTTTTAGGTAAACAAAATAATTTTTTTTTTCAAAATTGTTTTTCAAAATTTAAAAAATAATAATTTTTCAAAATTGTTTTCAAAAAAAAATTTTTTTTTTTTTCAGTCTTTATTTATTTTCAAAATTTTTTTTTTAAATTTTTAAAATTCTTTTTACTAGTGAATAAAATGTATGACAAAACATTTTTTTGCGGAAAAAAAATCAGGTTAAAAAATATTTTTCCCGATTTTTACCCATTACTATAGCCTTATATAGATCGTTGTAATGGACTTTAAAATATCTATCATTATATATGCATATTGTCTAATGACTTAGTAATCCAGATATAGATAAAAAATAGGCCAAAAATCGAGGTTTTTTCCTTATATCTCAGCCACATGTGGGCTGATTTTCTCGATTTTAAATAGCAACAGAGTCGGAAGAATTCCCGATATATTGATGTATGAATCAAGTTTTTAAGTTATTTGGGGTATTCAGAAAATTGATTTCAACAGACACACAGACGGACATGGCTTAATCGACTCCGCTATCTATAAGGATCCAGAATACTTTATAGGGTCGGAAAATTGTACTGTGGAAATTACAAAGAGAATGACAAAGTTATATACCCTTCGCACGAAGGGTATAAAAATATCCGCAAAATGGAGTATTTTGATAATTTATAAGAATATATATACCCGTCGTTCCAAGTTGGAGCATAGGTCCGCTTTCTTATAATGGTGCATTTTTAATATTTTATATTATTAAACCTATCGACCGAGAAAAATGTTAAATAAATTTACATAATGTAGTTTATCAAAAAAAAATATAAAATTCTATAAAAAAAAACACTAAATAAAATCAAATTCCATTTTACAGCAAAACAAATTTGAACAAACCCATTATAGAACAATAACTATAAATTCCTTTGTAATTTATCAAAGTTTAAAGATCATGCTAAAAATATTACAAAAGCGAAACAAAAATAATAATTATAAGCAACCAGAAGAAATATTATTATTATATATATTTCATTTTTTTTTAATCATCACAAACCAGCCATTACAAACCCTTGTTTTCTCTTGAGGGTAAAATACACTCATACAACGTAAATATTTTAAATGATGGACATACACACTGCCATCAACGAATTTGCAATCCTGCCTTCTTGCCCATTTCATTTGTAATGTAGTTTGCCAATGGCTGCATGTGTCCGACGGGCTGTCTTTACTTGTATCTGTTAAAGATGTCTGAATTTGAACTGTCGCCGATTTACGCTTGAGGTACTTGAGGCGTCACACACTTTGCTCATTGATGTGGTCATAAGGAATATTTATTTATTTACATACATACAAATATTTTTCTTTTCAAAAATTTATTTTCAAATTTCGAAATTAACTTTTTGGCGTACTCGCATGGCTACGACTACATATAACTAAAATTGTAAATTTATTTTGTTATTTTTCTTCTTTTTTTTTTGTAATTTTCAAAAATTCATTTGTTGGTGTGTTGGCAAGTGAGTCAATATAGAGAAAATTTGAAATTCAGACAAAAAAAAAAAAAAAACCACACAATATTGTTGTTATAATTTTGCTGAAGGCAAATCATACTATGGCAAATAAATAAAATAGAATTGCAAACAATATTTTATTCTATTTTAAATAGACAACAAAAACAACAAAAAAAATCAACAACAAATATTTTTGATTAAAAACACTTTATTAATTCAGAATGTGCGGTGTATAATGCCTGAATCGTCTTTGTCGTACGTCTGTCATGTAACAATTGTATTGTTTTATACTTATGTACATTCATACTCATACATATTTATGTACTTGTAGGTATCTGAGAAAGAAAAAAAAAAAAAGAAGATTTCTGCCATCATCATCATCGTCAGCTTACACAACTGTACTTTTTATTCGCCATTGTTCTTTGTGAATATGTATGTATGTGTTTGTATGTGTGTGTTTTTTTCAAAAAGTATTAGGACAATATTTAGCAAAATAATGTTGAAGATCATTTTCATCAGTAGTTCTTAGTAAAAACATTCATTATTCACATTTTACACGATTTCCTAGTGACGTACATATGTTTCTTCAACAAATAGTTTTGATATTGGTCCCAATTCGGAATATATATTTATGAATATTCTGCATACACATCATAACATAGTTTTATGATGGCTTTGAGAGTTTTCCAAATAAAATTATTATCACTTTCCAGTAAAAACTTAACTTACAAATAAACTGATAAATGAGGGGAGTTTGACGATTAGAATACTTATAAATAAGTACTTTTTCCAGTAGAATATAATACTGGAAAAAATACTTATTGTTACGAATGTGCAATGACGATTTGAATTCAACGGTCTGTAACGACTGCCTGCAACATTCATCATGTTTATATAGCGGTCCATCAGTAGAAGCTTCTACTTATCAACAATGTTGATAGCATGCGGTTATTAAGGAGTGAGATCGAAAAATTCTTAACATACATATATGTTAATAAAAACGAAACCACTAAACGTACATTTTTAATTGTTATTTGATTGAATTTACAAAAAAATATATATATATTTATAGTTTTAAGCACTAGTGATGAAATTTTGAAAATTTCTCGGAAACCCTTCCACTCACGTTTTTATAGTGCTTTCTGTCATTTTGTTCCAACAGGTTGTCCATCTCCGTTTAAAATCCACCACACTTTTGGACACCTTTTTTGTGCTCTTCAATTCTCTTTTAACAAGAGCCCAATATCTCTCCACTGGCCTTAACTCCGGGCAGTTTGGAGGATTTGCCTCTCTTGGTACAAATACCACATTACTGTTCTTGTACCACTCAAGGCCTTGTTTACCATAGTGACAGGCTGCCTTCATAATGTGTCCACTTATTTTTGACCTGACTTGGCATCCTGTCACTTTATGTAAATTTCTGTATTTATAGAGCCCGTTGTAACAAATGTTTGGCTTTTTTGCCGCAACTGCATATTGTTTGCCATACCAAGAACTATTTGGGAAATTTTGTCTGCTTTTGGGTCCTAAACTTTTCTTCAACATTCCCTCGAGCATCAGCAACATAAAATGTTTGACCAGGTAGTTGCGAAAAATCTGCCAGAACATACAGTATTGGCCATAACTAAAGCACCCCCTCAGTGAATTTTTTTTTTTCTTATTAAATTTTTATTATGTATTATTTTCAATTGTAAATATATTTACTATACAAGTTCTCAATAGGATTGAGATCAGGAGATTGAGCAGGCCAATGAAGAACTTGAATCTTATTGCTCTGTAGCCAAGTCTTACAAAATTGGAGGTGTGCTTATGATCGTTAACCTGTTGCAACCTCACTATAAGTGGCATTTCTTCACTGGCATAAGGCCCCATTACATCTTTCAATATATCACGGTACATGAACCGATACATAATCCCATTAACTTTATGAAAAGCAACCCCAGACCATTACCATTGCCACCTCCATGTTTTATTGTTCCTTTGAAATACTTAGGATTTAGTCTTTCTACTTTTCGTCTGCGTACACGCCTTATTCCATAGGAACTTTTTAACTTGTATTTGGATTCGTCAGAGAACAGTACTGTCTTCCGTTTTTGGACACTCCAGTCGATGTGGGCTTTGGCAAACTCCAGTCTAGCTTTCTTGTTCTTAGCTGATATAAACGGTTTTTTTGCTGGTCATCGGCTGAATAATCGTGCTTCTACTGCTCTTCTACGGATTGTTCTTTCGCTAACGCATAATCTTAAACTTGTTCTTACTTGACTAGCAGATGCTGTGGGATCTTTTTGCATTGCTACTTTGATAAAGGAATCAACATATCGTGTGATTTTACGAGGACGTCCTCCAGAATGCCAGGGTGATATACGACCAGTTTGCAAAAACTTTGGAATCAGCCGGGAAATAACTGATCTGTTAATTGAATGTTGTTTTTTCAATTCATGCCGTGATAAGCCCGGCTTCCAGTGTTCAATAAATTTAATTTTAAATTCACTGGATTACTTGTTCCTTGCCATCCATTTTTTTTTTTTACAATAAACTGTATAGAACTTAAATTATACAGACTACGCCTTCCTTTATTTTTATCTTCTGGAATTTTTAAATGCATCCGTTGTGAGTGGCGTTAACTGACATTGCAAATATGCAGTAGCATAGTCAAATTTTTAAACATCTTATAAGGGGGTGCTTTTGTTTTGTCCGTCGCCTTTTGTGCTTTTGTATGTTTTATTATTTTAAATTAGTTGTTCATACAATTATCCTTTCCTAAATGAACACAATATGAATATTAACAATATAATAAAATATATACATAATACATCCCAAAAAAACCTTTTTTATCCAAAAAATTATGATATGAAAAAAATCCATTGAGGGGGTGCTTTAGTTATGGCCAATACTGTACGTTTCGTCATCCATTAGGCAGCAAGAATATTTTTTTTAAACTTGATTTCAATTCCGTGCTCTGTTTTTGGCCTCTAATTTTTTAGGAGCGTTCCTGTCAGAGACTTTTTGAGCCTTGTATGTTTTTAAGCCTGCATTAGCTTTAACTTTTCGTACCAAATAGTCCGAGTACTGAGCTAACCGGGCTGCTTTCCTATTTTTTTGGTTTTAGAAACATCATGTGGACCATTCCTTCTACCTGAACCAGGTTTTATATCAACGGACAAGTTCTCCCGGTACTGTTTAATAACATTGGAAACAGTTTGATAGCAGACCTTTGATTGTTTGGCCAACTTTTTGTAGGATCAAGTTGGGCTTTGTTGAAAATATTTAATAATTTTAGCACGCACTTTTTCTGGTCACTGCTTTTAATCAGATTAACAACAAATGAATATAATTGACATTAAACATAATAACTGACATGCTTTACAAAGGTAACTTGATATAAAATCTAATAATACTTGGGTTAAAAGTTTGAATGAAAAACGTGTGTTAAAAATTTTTCGATCTCACTCCTTACATTAAACACCTAATAAAAAATAACATTTTAGATGTCAAAAGTAGTAAATGACTTTGAATATTGTTTGAACTAAGCCATACTGAATCAAAAATCAGTTAAAAAAGTACTTTTTTTAATTCGGAAGTATTAAAAGACTTAAAACTCCTTGTGTAGAAAAGTTTTTTTGAATCATATTAAACATCAAATTAGAAATTATTGCATATTTTATTTATCATAATCAATCCTCTTTGTGGATTATATCAAGTACCAATTTGTGCTAAAATCAATACAAATTTTATACATATTCTAGAATTCTGAAACAAGCTAACTTTATTTAATATCGGCAGTACTTAAATTTATCTTAGCGAGAGTTTCAATTAAGATTTCTGGGTTTGATGAATCCGAACATGAATCAAGATTTTTGTACTTTGTTTAAGAAAATCCATACTTACCGTAACATTGACACCGCTCCATCCGGCTTGATTTAAGTACGGATTATTCAATTTATTTTAGTGTAGAAAATAGTTAAGAGTCGTAACTTCTAGCTATATTCATAAATTTTATTTATGGCAAAAATGAGTTCTATATCGCAAAAAGAAATATTTTTATAAAATATGTATTGCTCAAGGAAATGGTGTTTGTTAAAACATAAATATGTATTTCTATTATTGTATTGTATCTTTACTTAAAACATACCATTTCTATTGTATTATATATCTAATATAAAACATTTCAATTCAATACTATTTCAAAATGTATGACAACCATTCAAAATGCATTAACAACCAACAACCTTAATAAAATATCTTACAGTAAACACCCCAACTTCCCCCAAAATCCACCTAAACAACATGATTTATATCTATTACAACATTTTGTATACGTTAAGAATTAAATTTTTGTTTTTACTCATTCTTTCGTTTAAGGATGACTCGATTTTTATAACAAAACTGAAAATTAAACGCAAAACTTTTAAACAAAATAATAAATATTTTTTTTTAGATTTTATTTGTTTTTGTCTTTAAAATTTAATTTATAATTAATGTTAGAATTTTGTGCATTTTTTTTTTATTTTTTTTTTTTTGCTAAAACTTTTGTGCAATAAAATTTCATATAATGATTTTTGTCTGCGAACAAACGTACTTATTTCTTCTTAGTTACGGTTTAATTTATCTCATCAAATTTAGTGTAAAAATTTTGCATTGTTAAAAATTTATTTATTTATATTATTGCAAAATATTGCAGTGTACATTAAAAAAAAAAAAAATAAATAAAAATTAATTCATTTCTGCTTAGTGACTAATAAACAACAACAAACAAATACACATATTTGTTTAGTTTTTATAAATATATAAATATTTTCTTGTTTATTAAAAATATTTTTTAATTAGTATGATTTTTTTTTTGTTTCAACAATTTAAAGCCATTTAAATGAAGAAGAAAAAAAAAACTCAAATGTATTTTTAAATTGTAATAATGTTTTGTTATTATTTAAATTATAATTTGTATTTCTGTATGTTTGAACAAAATAAAAAAACATTGTATATAAAATGTGTATTTGTCTGTAAAATATAGATCGAATGAATGATTCATTTACGCATGATATATGCAGACAGTGATGGACTACTGTCTTAATTTCTGACATACAAAATTATTTTTGATATAAATTTTTTTTTTTTAAATAATTTGAAATGATAATGTCTGACATTTTTGATGGCACGCGTGCTTTGAAAGTTTTTTCATATATAAAAAATTATCTCATCCAACAAATTTTATAAAATAGAGTATATTTATGTTTGAATTCTTCGTTTTAGTTATTAAGAGCGTTAATGAAAGGGTCTCGATTAACACGTTTTGAGGGTGATCATCATCATGATCGTGTTTATTCGCTCCAGAGCGACTTTAGAGTGTATAGTGTAAAATCGATCGTTATTTTGTACCAGAAAACAGTACTGCTGTTCGGAAACTAAAGCGGTTGTCAGATCTTACAACGTTGTCAGAAAAATGTTCACTAAATGGTTAACAACCATATGTTTCAACATAAGTTAAACATTTACTGAACATTTTTATAACAACGTTGTAAAGCAAGTCGCTTGCGGAAGAACTTCTGCAAGTATTTGCTGAAGAGTTTCCCCTAAAACCGAAACATACTGAAGTCTGGATAGAATAAAAGCATAGAACGGAAGGAGAGAGCAATAAAATGGAAAAAATTACTATCTTTTCACACATACGGGTGATACAATAACTAAATATATGCTCATGAATTAGGTTTTTGACAACAGACATAGGTTTTTGGCTCTCAGTAACCTACCTAGTTGTCATCTATGGAAGTCTGCTTCCACACAATGTGAGTACAGCTTGCAGTAGAGTTTGCCTTTTTTACGAATGACAGTATAACAAGATAGAGAGCTATATTCGGCTGTGCCGAATCTTATATACTCTTCACCAAATTATACTCTAAAATAAAATTTAAAAAAATAAATTTTTTTAATATTTTTTAAACTAATTTTTTAAAATTTTGTTTTTCGAAATTGTTTTTTAAAAGATTTTGACCCATTGTAGGTCCAACTTACTATAGCCTTATATACATTGTTGCAATGGACTTTGAAATATCTATCATTAGATTGTCTATATTTATGACTTAGTAATCAAGATATAAAACAAAAATAGGCCAAAAATAGAGGTTGTCTCGGATTTTTGCTCATATCTCCGTTATTTACGGACGGATTTTGCTGATTTTAAATAGCAAACTTCTCGAAAGCATGTCTGACAGAATTATTGAAGATTTGGATCCCAAAGATATCTGGGGTCTTCAGAAAATTCTCACGAAGGTGAAAAGTATAAAAATATCATGTGGCAAAATAAGTGGCATCTTATATAGTGTATATTTAATTAAAACTAAACAACATATAGAAAAAATGAAACAAAAAGAAGTTTCCAAAGTAGATTACTTGAAGAATTGCGGATCGAAGATTCCATGTAGCTGAAAAATTTCTTGAGAATGTCTAATGATGATTTTGAATACATTTTATCTTTAATTCAAACAAGTATTCAAAAGCAGGATACTAAAATGAGATTGGCTATACCTCCAACAGACCGGCTTGTAGTTACTCTTACAAGAAAACACAAAACAAAACTGAAAACAGAAGAGAATACCACAAACCGTTTACCCGACTTCTTCTGCAAGTCTTCAAAACACTTGCATGCAACAAACACGTGTTTCCACATAATTGCTGCAAGTAACTCCTGCAAGCCGAGACTTCCGAAAGTCTAATACATGTTTACACGATAAAAAAAACTTTTGGAAGCAACGTCCGCAAGAAAACTTGGTAGTGGTCACACGGCCTGACAACCGTGTATACATAGCTTAATATTGCAGGATCATTGAAATTTAGACATGACTGAGTATTAACGACACTCACACGTAGAGAAAAAACAACATATTATGATAAGATTTATGATTGTACTCAAAACATATTATGATCCAAAGCAATCATAATATGACCCAAAGTAATCATATTAAAACCCACTGAAATTTATGATTTTATATTATGATCCAATGAAATCATATTATGATCAAAAGTAATCATTTTCTTATTAGAATTTATTTTTGGGAATAAAATATTTAATTTTAATAGGTTTTAGTTTTAACGTTCTAAATTCCCAATTAAAATTTTATTAATAAATTCAATGAAATTTATTTATGTCCGCTATAGGAAAGCTAAATTTATTATACAAATAAGAATTACAGACACTCAAAATATACTTGTAATAATTTCATAGCTTAGACAAACACCAATAATAAACACTAATGCAAAAGCATTCTGCAAATGGTAAGAACAAAACACTATTAAAAGTAAACATATTTTGTTTGCATCTTAAACATATTATGAGTACGCGTTTGAAAACTTAACATTTAATGGTTGTACATCATGTTATATGTTTACCTATTTATCATTATTTTAGTTGTTAGAAAAATAATTATGTTTCGGTAATTGCGATGAAAATATATATGTTTACAGTAAATAAAATATTGTTGAAATTATATTAAAATAACAATAATATGTGTACGACAACAATATGTCGTTACAAAGAACATAGTATAGTTGTCGTAACCATGCTGAACCATGTTTTTTCTCTACATGTACATACATTTCTAAGCATTACATACTCTATAATTGAATAATCCAAAGATATCCTGAAATATTTTTCTTCGCAATTTGTATTTAAATATCAAACAATTTTTTAATTTTAAATTGAAAATGATTGAATGAATAATATTTTATTCTAAATTGCAAAATGTTCTTCATTCTAATAAAAACAAGGAAGAGAGATATATTCGGATGGGCCGAATCTTATATACCCTTCACCAAACTATACTTAAAAATTTTTTTTTCCAGTTGTTTTTTTTTCATTTTTTGGAAAAAAAATTTTTTCGATTTTTTTTTAAATTTTTTATATATAAATTTTCTTTATTTTTTTTTAATTTAAAAAATTTTTTTTTAATATTTACCGAAAAAAACTTTTGGTGAAAAAAAAATTCGGGTTACAAATTTTTTCCCGCTTTTGACCCATTGTAGGTCCAACTTACTATGGTCTTATATACGTCGTTGCAAAGGTCTTTGAAATATCTATCATTAGATATCCATATTGTCTATATTAATGACTTAGTAATCCAGATATAGGTAAAAAAATAGGTAAAAAATCGAGGTTGTCCCGGTTCCGATTTTAAATAGCAACCGAGCCGGAAGAATTCCGGAGATATTGATGTATGATTCATGTATGTAGGTTATTTGGGGGCTTCGGAAAGTTGATTTCAACAGACAGACGGACAGACAGACAGACAGACAGACAGACAGACAGACAGACAGACAGACGGACATGGCTTAATCGACTCCGCTATCTATAAGGATCCAGAATATATATACTTTATAGGGTCGGAAAATTATATTGTGGAAATTACAAACGGAATGACAAATTTATATATACCATTCTCACGAAGGTGAAGGGTATAAAAACAAACTTCTTCTTCGATTCATCGTGACTGATGACAAAAAGTAAATCTATATGGGGCATTTCATGTCAAGTGAACCTTTTTTAAATATAATTCATAATACAATTTATTCAATTACAATTTGAATGATTAAATTTTTGTTAATTCAAATCTAATACAAATTGAATGAACATATCTTTTCTTCATTCAGTTTTTGTTTTGCATTTAAAAATAAATTGAACAAAATACTTGTAATAGATTTGAATTGACAAAAAATTAAATCATTCTTTGAGATAAATTGATTTTGAAAATTGAATTAAGAAGTCTTTCGAAACTTTCTTTTCAATAGATTTTGTATTTTTATCAAATCTTAATTCATTTGATTCATTTCATCAAACGAGTTCAACACCACTTTGGGTTGATTTCAAGTTAAATCATGTTTCTCAACATTTCTATTTCTGGAGACTTCTAGTTGTGAACAATATTGTTTAACAGAAGTTAACATAACTGTGGACATTTTTAAAATAACTGTGGATATTGTTAACATTTCACTGGAACATTACAACATTGAATAAAAAGCTATGAGTTGATCATTGTAAAAGTAATTTACTCCGATAATGATAATGCTAGAGATAACCGGAAGATGTCGCTAGATTATGCTGGAAACATCTAGAAGGAAATGCAGTGTCAGTCTAATTTGAAGCACCGTTAAGTTACCCAACAAACCAAAACTATTTAGAAATCACTTGTAACAAGCTTACTAACATAATCCTTAAGCTTAGAAAACTGTTGTGATTACAATTGTAAAAGTCTTATTAAAAATTATTTAATAATGAAAACTGAACCCTTGTGATAATATTACATGTCTGTAGTATAGTAAGCTTGAGAATATAAACAAATAATATTTGTACACGTTGTTTCATAAGAATTTAATTTTTCTGAAATTTATTTATTAAGTTTTATTATTTTAATAATTAATTTTTTAAAAGTTTTAAACTTTTTAAAACACTTCACTCTTTGAACAAAACACTAAGACTAAAAACTTCAACAAATAATACAAAATTCAGGTACGTGTCAAATAACGGGATATTATTCTCAAAAACGCTTACAAAACTATTGCGAGCATAAGTCATTTGCAATCATATTTGTTAAATTGTTATATAAACTAAGTGTATAGCAATTATTATTGTAGAAAGTATTGACATGTGAAGCATTTTCAAAACACTATTTAAATAGTTGTAGGAAAT
This sequence comes from Calliphora vomitoria, assembly GCA_942486065.2. Lineage (NCBI taxonomy): Eukaryota > Metazoa > Arthropoda > Insecta > Diptera > Calliphoridae > Calliphora > Calliphora vomitoria. The sequence continues at coordinate 20,684,863 of OW818029.2, forward strand.
CTCTTATGATAAGCTTATTCTACAATTTAGTTACATTTTGCTTAAGAAATGGTTTGTTGGGAAAGCTAAATTAACTGTCCTACAGTGAGCTGTATAAGTGTATTTGTATATAAACACATTGAGACTATTTAAACTGTTGTAGAGTAAATTTGAATAAATAACGAGTTGTTACAATTTTAAACTACTAAACTGCTTTTATTTGCAATCAAAAATATCCGGTTTATTTAAAGGAAATAAACCACCGTTTTTAAAAGATAAAAACGTAACAATATGTAACATTCAAATCGATAAATTATTTTACAGATATCATCAACATTTGGTATATATGATTTGTAACAATATTTGAATTATATCATGGGTAGAGCACTAAATTTAAAGCATTTCTTCCTGCTTACAAAACAGCACAGACGCGAGATTCTTTAAAAAGTCGGCATATTCCATTTTAAAATAATATTTTTACACTTATTTTTATACTAATTAATTTATAAGCATAAATTACTAAGTGACATTTTGTTTATAAAAATGATTTTAATCGAAATCTTAATGAATTTATTAATCATCTCCATGACATTTTCTGTCCGGCTGTTAACGGTTTTTCAAAACCCCTCAAAAATATTAAAAAAAAAACAAACAAACACGCTTCAATATTTATCAAACCATCTACATACAATAAATATTTTGCGTTATTATTTTTTTTTTTTTTTCATCATTTGTTTTGAAGATTTATTTTTATACCAGAATTTTTTTTTTTTTAAATCTTAATTTGATTTTAAGATTTATCACAGTGTTTTTATTTCATTTGTCTGTGTTGGAATATGTGGTAGTGGTAGTGATAATGTTGGCTGTATTAGATATATTTAATGGATTCTATGCTATTTGTGAATAAAAACAAACAGAAATATAAATAAAATATCAAATAGAAAATATATAAAGTACGAGAACATACATACAAACACATACATACAGTTAGAGACAGAGATTCAGCATAAACTGTATGGTCACTATTCATCATTGGTTATGGCCACCTGTCGTTGTCTGTCGTTGTATTTTTTTTTTGTTCTTGTGTTTCATTCTTGGTCAAAAGTACGACAGTATTATTTCGGACCTATACATTAGGGTGTCCTCAAAAAATGTTGTTGATGTTACCAACTGAAATTAAAGTTTAATTCATTCTAAGATTCCGCTTCTAATTCATTCTAAGATGTCCTGGTTGTAGAAAAAAATATAGTTTTACATGTTTACTGTAACAATATTAAAATTTTTACAAGATTTTTTTTACAATATTATGGTCACAGTAATTATTTATATGATTGCAGTAACCATAATATGGTAAAGTTACGATTCATATGTTTATATATATGATTGCAGTAATTAAGTATATGTTTGTGACAACTTTTTATATGATGAAGGAATTATCATATTATGTTGTTCGCGGATTATGGATTTCATAGAGTGAGAACTACATATTATGATGAATCATTAATCATGAATATGATTACCATAAATATATATGATTGCGACAATCATGTGAATCTTGACATTACCATAGAAATATTGACCATAATATTGTAAAAAATTTGAAATGGTTACAGTAAACTATATTTTTTCTCTGGATTAAACAAACTTCCATTTCAGTTGGGAACATCGATAACTTTTCCTCCATTTAAACGGAGCCAACCTAATATACATAGTATGTATATGCAAATGTCTCTGGGTAAACACTGCTGCTGTTAAAGAGAAGCAGCCAGTTTATTAAGGTTTTCTAAAGAGGAATTTCTTACAAATTGAATTCATAAGCGTAATTAAAATCTTAAGAAATATGTATAAAAATTACTCACTGTTAAACATGTTAGGGCTGGCAGAAGAACGAAAGAACTGAACTGAACTAACAAACGAAATATTTGAATGCCTAATTGAAAACACACTTTTTCGTTATAAATATACGAATATTTTTAAATAAATTCTTAAATATTGAAAATTTTAAAATTTGTTTTATTAAAAATAAATAGTTTTTTCTTTAAATTTTATTTATTTTTTATTCGAAATGTTACAAAGCAATTTTGTAATACACTTACTCTAAACTTGGTGGTGGTATGTAGGAACCACAACATATAGAAAATTTTACTCATAAAGAGTGAGTCAGAAAAAATGGTGACCGATAATAAGTACGTGAAAAATATTTAAAACTTTTAAAAAAATCCAATATGGACTTTCAAAAAAAACAGCAAAAGATCTGAAGGTTTATCGTCACACTGTTAACAATGACATTAAACTGTATAAGGAAGACTTGAACATTGAAAGGAAACCTGAATCTGGAAGAAAAATAGGTCTAACAGATATTAGTAAGGCAAAAAAGTTGAAGAGCACCTAAAACTTCTATCACAAAAGCAACTCGTAAAGTTAAATGCTCTGATTCTCTTGTGCGCAGAACCAAAGCGAATGCTGGCTTAAAGTCGTATTGAAGTTCAGAAAGTTCCAGATTGCAATGTGGTAAAAGAACGAAGAAATTGAGGTAAAATTTTATGAAAACCTGTTGTGTGATGGATGATGAAACTTATGTACTGGGAGACTTTTCACAAGGTCAAGATTTTTATATGGGTGATGGACGAGGAACAAAACCGGACAAAAAAACACACAAAATTAAAAAAAAAAAATTTTAATTTTTTTGAAATTGATTTTTAAGTTTTTTTCCAATTTTTAAAAAAAAAAAAATTTAATTTCAAAATTTATTTTTTATTAATTTATTAGTGAAAAAAATGTATGACAAAAATATGTTTTTTGTGAAAAATTCGGGTTAAAATTTTTTTCCAGATTTTGACCCATTGTATTTCCAACTTACTATAGCCTTATATACATCGTTGCAATGGACTTTGAAATATCTATCATTAGATATACATATTGTCTATTTTTATCGAGATATAGATCGGAAGCATGTCTGACCTTCTCACGAAGGTGAAGGATATAATAAAGAAGGAACAATAGTAAAGGTATCCCACGAAGCAACTACAAAATCTTTAAAGGCATGATTTCTTAAAAAAAAATGGATAAATTTATAAATACCGAGTAATATGCCAATATTTTAATGTTTAATTTGAATTTGTACATTACTTAAATAAATTTACGTATTTTTGAGAATTTCTATATTGAACGGTTTATGTTTTATTTAACTTAATACAAATATAAGTTTTTTCTGGCTCACTCTTTAATTTTGTCTTAAATTACGCTTATATAATTCCATAGAGAATTATACATACACATAAGACACTCCATTTAGTCAAACAATAATAAATGAAATTATATGTAAGAGTTAGGTTTTTGACAACAGACTTAGGGTTTTGGCAATTGCGTGTCGTCTCTATGTTACCCTGTGGTCCCCCTTTCTTTTAAGCTTTCGTTAGACACATCAATACAATTATTTTCTTATTTTATTTGTATTATTTTGTAAAATTGCATACGTTGAGACGAACCTAACACAACACAATAAAAATAAAAATAAAATTTTCTTTCCAATAAATAAAATTCTACATATTGAAATAAATTGATGTGTTTGTTTGTACTTGAATGTGACAATAAAAAATTGTTTTTTTTTCTAGCCTATAGAAAGCAAAGATCATAAAAACAAAACAGTGGGACAGAAACAGTGTGTTAAACTTTGTTTTCCCAAATGTCCAGTCTCTGAGGTAATTTTGAGAACTAAATTAAAGTAAATTAAACGGAATTTTCTAACTTGCTACAAATTTAATGTGGAAAACTACGAGTACCATTACAAGAAAGAATAAGTACCATATATCGTCCAACTTTATAGATACTCACTCACTCAGGATCATGTGTAAAAAACAAAAAAGTACCACAAGTATATGTTTGTGACAACCATTTATATGATGAATAATTTTATCATAATATGTAGTTCTCCGATTATGATATCCATAATCCGAGAACAACATAATATGGTGAATCCTTCCTGATAACAATGGTTGTCACAAACATATACTTATGTACTGTAACCATATATATGGTTGATACAATCATGTGAACCGTAAATGAACCATATTATTGTTACCTCAATAAGATTTCCTGTATAGATCACAGACGGGTCACCTTCCATAATGGATACTTTCCCTTGGTATATTCAATATCTATTGAGATAGATCCAAGTCCGCGGTTGAGATAGAAGTTAGCTTCTACATTTCTCGCTTTCGGAAGGAGGTAAGTTCTAGATCTCGTTCATAATGAGGGTACACTATGATACACTGGAAGTGTTACTACAAGATATGCAGCAAGACAATATTTAAATATAGATTGGTGTATGAAAACCAGGTGTTCCTGGTATTCTAACCTAACCTATTCAGCAGATTCTCATTTGCAAAACATAAAAATTGATTGGTGGGTTGGTGTTGAGCTTTCATGCTGTAAGACCAGATGGTATTTTCCATAGAGAATAGACATAGAGCGGAAACTCTTCTGTTAAAGACCTATCTCTGACCTATAGTTGTCAGAGACCTAAGTGGTGAGAATGTATTAGTAGAAAAAACTATGTGAAAACAAAAACAACACTCGTATGTGTGATTATTTTGAGTAATTTTTTTGTTTGAGTTTTTTTCTAGTTTCCACTCTATGTTTCTCTATGGTATTTTCTCTGACTACATGCTCGACATTGAGAGTTATATGTCGCCTATGTGACTGCCGTATGTCGGCGTCTCTAATGGGACTTTCACGAGATCGGCTACTGGCTCTGGATGCTGTGTTGATAGGACACTATTTGATGAGTGCACGTGCGAGGAGATTGAATCTACTTTAAATGATTGCTGTAACAGTTGTCATGATAAGAACGAATAGAATTTGATATACCACCTCCTACGACCTGTGCTGGCATCTCTGCACGACCGGACATAACTAAAGGCGGAGTATGTGGGCGCCCCGACAGATACTCTGGGTATATCTGCAGACAGGCAAAAAGCTTCGCAGTTTGTGTTTGATTAAAAAAAAAAATTATTCTAGAAATGGATACGTTTATTCGAACAAGCAAACGTCCAGATTGTTGAAGCCGAACATTATCCTTTTAAGGGATCGTACTCCAGATAGGAGGTGCGCAAAAGTAAATTCTCTCACCAATACACTTACTCTCACCAACACATTCAATTCTTTATTTTGTTCAGAGCACCTATAAACAAACAAATACAAAAACTGAAAAAATAAAGAAAAAATCATACACCCGTTGCGTGAACAACGACTGATTTTGACGTATTAACCAGGTGGCAGCGTAACTACAACAATACAAGAACAACAGTGTGTAAAACCTTCTAAACTGCCAAAAAATAAATTCAGAAATACGCACTTTTTAAAATTAAATAGTTTCTTTTAGCACTTTCAAATATTTTAAGCATAAAGCGGTAACAAAAACTCACTTTTATAAATATAAAATAATCTTTTTACTCTTATAACAAATTTAAAAATTTTTGTAAACACGTTTTTGACATTTCAAATGGTACAACATGAGTAGAGAAAAAAATAGTCAGCTGGCGTTACGCTGCCACCTGGTTAAATATGCCTTGCTATGGGCTGCGCACCTATGCTCTAGATGCAAGAGCCTTAATAGATTCATGCATTTGAATGTAATCGGGAACGAAAGTTTTTTGTGGTAAGTTCAAACAAAATTCAAACAATATTTTGATCCAAAACTTTCGGTTCTATATATTTTTTAAATTTTATACACATAAGTTTCCTATTAGCAATAACTATTTGTGACAATTTTTAAACATCATTTTCAATACCAAACATTTCAACAGAGAATATTTGGGGAAAATTTCATCCCTCTAGTCCCTATCGTGCCTTCAGACGGACAAAGCTAGAACTTAATAAGGACCCAGAATATATATATACTTTTATGGGTCTACGACCAATATTACTATGTGTAATCTTCATATTTTTGGTAGTAGGGGAAAAAACTACCTATTTGTTGTCTGGTATTGGAAGTCAACGGCTAGTTAAGCTGATGAAAAACTCACATATCTAACAGATATCTATAATTAACTTGCTATGCAACATTTCTAAATAAAATTCAAATAATGGATAAAGCAAAAAGTTCATTTCAGTCCCACCGTTTCAACATCCTATACATAGACTATAAATACGTAACAGTTAAGCTCATAAATGTTTATGAGCAGATAAAAAACATATAATTCATTTTATTTTCAGTTAGTTTTTCGTTATTTTTTTTTTTTTTTTTATATATATATATATTATTTGTGAAAAACACACACACAACTAAAACAACACTATGTATTTAAAGGGGAAAACTAAAATAACAATTTCCAACAAGAAAAAAAAAATTGAAAAAAGTGTGAAAAAAAAGAGAAAAAAGTCACAAACGAATCAATACGCACGTGCCAAACATTTTTTAACAATGACAATGCAAAAATATAAGAAAAATAACTAAAAAAAAAAAAAGTAAAATTCTTTATAAAAACAAATACACAAATAAGCGTGCATTCACACAGATTCATGGTTATAAATAAAACATATTCAATATTCAATATATTTTTAATATACAATATTTAATTAAATTTTACACACATTTGTTGTTTATTAATTATTGAAATTACTTGGGCATTATTAATTGTTTAAAATCTATCAATTTTATTGGAAACACCCTAAAAATAAACAAATTTTCGTTATACTTAGTTTTCAAAATAAAATTTTGAATTTTTAATGTGTAATTTTTGGCAACTAATAGTGTTGTTGATATTATAAAATTAAACAATTTTATAACCTTTAGCATCACTCAAGATGAGTGGCATATATAAGTCTGTGGTTTCATTTGTAACACTTGGAAATATTCTTGTAAGTGCCCACAAAGTATCTTGATATATGTCCCTCTGTTTGTTAGTGTAAAACACGCTTGCGTCCAAAATACGACACTTAAAAGTATCGAAAGTATCGAAAAAATGTTTATAATTGTTCTAAGCTATTTGGTATTGAAAATCATCTAAATCGGTTTAATAGAAATAAAGTTATAAACCAAAATGTAAGGCCTACCCCATAAAAATGTGATGTTTTGAATGAAAACTATTTTCAAAGTACACGTTGAAGATATTGCTGCGTAGCTAGTTACTTCAAGTGCAATTATGTTGTTGTATTTCGTACAATGTTTAGTAGTAATAATAACTGTGATTGTTTACGCTTGTTTGTGTGTGTAAAAGGGCATCAATATTGAAATTTCAGGTTTAAATGCAGGGTATTTAAGATTCTCTCTATGTCTTGTTTTTCAATTACCAAAATAATAATAATTTGCTATATTTTTTTTTTTTCTGAATTTTACAGTCAATTTGGCAATTGAGTGATTTTACAAAACACATCGTTATATATTAATGTATTTTAAACAAATTTGTTTGAATGTTTACAACAACGAACATGTATTTAAATTTTTAATTTGAATGTATACAGTTTTAAATAAATACAATTATATTTGTAATGTAATGGAGGAGGTATTCATATTTGGATAGGTGTGTTTGTATAAGATTTGTATAGGAAGATAAATCGATTACACCATAAAACACAAGAAAGTATAAGTATGTATATACAAAATATAGATAAAAGTTTAAAAAAAAAAAATGTAAAACAAAACGTGCATTAGGTATCCAAGACAGAACAATTGCTTTTGGGGTAGTTTCGTGACCTCTCATAGTGTACCGGCAAAACAGCCGAATCGACACCAAAGCCAAATATCCATGTCGCTAAGGTACTTCTCAGTATTTGGTGGGGCATTTTTAGACCAATACTTCACATACAATCTCTTACGCTTCGGGTTATTGTAATGGATAAATTTTTAATCGCAAGTAATGATTCTGTGCAAAAATGATTTTCTTTTATAGCGTTCAAGCAGCATTTCGGAAATACAATATCATCTTTCAAGGTCTCTCAGCTTCAATTAGTATGATACTAGATTTCCCTGCTTTTGGATGTATTCTGCTACTTGCAAACGTTGAGTGTGACAACAATCTTCATGGAGCAATGCCTCCAATTCATAATCTTCAAACTAGTCCGTGTCAAAATCACTACTTCTGAAGCCCACAAAAAATCTCTCGCACGTTGAAACCGATGGAACACATTCACCACAAGCATTGGTGAGTAATCAGTGTGCTTCAGCATACGTTGGTACAAAATTCGAAATTTTCGAAGCGCAAAAAAACTGTTGTTTACACTATAATGTTCAATAACTATGTGAGAATAAATGACAGATGTGAACTTTTCAAAATGACATCTAAGTTATTTAAAACAAAAACCGCATTCAAAAGTTACACGATCTATTGTAAATCACGCATGTTTCTAAAAGAAAACTTAATGCAAATGTGAGTGAAATAAAAATTAGCCGATTTAAGAGAATATGGCACCCATCAGCCATTTCCAAACTTAAAACACATAGTTTAACTATGCTAATAGTTAATAAGATATAGCAAGATAAAGAACGGCACAGTGCCCTCTTTTATGAAAAAAAAAAAAATAATTTTTGGAAAAAGTTTTCCTCGTTCTAGGAACTTTGGGATTTAAGTGAAGACAATAGCATATGTTATCAAACCATTAATTAAAAGACCTTTTGATCTATATAAGCTCAAAATTTTATTATGATATCGTAATCCGTTTGAATTTTACGCTACATCGAATTTTGAAATTTTTTTTACGAAAAATCTCTAAATCATGGAATTTTGGGGTTTTAAGGCAAATTTTATTATGACGATTAATAGACCACATTGTTTTGATTAAAATGTTAATCCTCTAGTCCTAAGGCTTTCAATAATGACAAATACTACATAGTGCTTAGAGATACCATCCAGAAGATTAACAAACTTCACTTTATTTTGAAATTTTTAAATTTCAAAAATAATATTTTTTTATAATCGGAGCTTTATGTTTTAAGAAATGTTTAGATACAGTGGCTCAAAGCCAAACTCGTACACTAGGAATTTTTTTATAAAATCAATACTTTGTATGGAATCCTTTTTCTTGAATAAGCATTTATGGTCTCTTAGGCATACTTTCCACTAGTTTGCAGCAAACAGTGGGATCAATATTTTCCCATTCATCAGTAAGAACTCTTTTCAATTCCTATTTAGAGGAAATGTGGTGTTGTCTCACTTTATTATCGAGGTAGCTCTAAAGATTCTCGATGGGGTTGATGTCAGAGCTCTGGGCAGGAGTCTCCATTACATAAGAACAAATGTACAACAACGACGACCTGACATTCTAAGCTTTATGCATATGATCGTTATCCTGGTAGAAGTAGTAATTGTTTGAAAGACTTAATTTTTGCTTTGATAATGGCAATTCCAGTTTTAAAATTTCTAAATATATTTTTTGGTCCACTATGCCTATGATAAAATCAAGAGAACCTGGACCAGTTGCCAAGAAAGACCCTTAAACCATCAACGATCCACCACATGTTTTGGTAAGAGCTCCTCATTAGCCTTTCGCCATAAATATGGTTTTCCATTAGAGCCAAATATATTAAATTTTCTCTAGTCTATGACCAACACATCTTTCCAAAAAGAAAAAACCTTTGATTTCTGTAGTTTGGCGAAGTTTAAGTAGTCCTTTTTATTTCTCTTGTTAATAAAAAGCATTTTTCTAGCCATTATACCTTTCAAATTCGCTCTATGGGCGTAAGATTGGATGAGCATGCAAAGAGATAATTTTTACACGCTTTGACAATATTTCGCTCTTCAGCTTCACAAAATATTTTATTGTGCGCTTTTTTGGTTTTATTTTTTATTTGTTTTGAAGTCCTGAATCGTTTTAGAATATATTGGATAGTAGAATGACTGCTTCCCAGAATTTTGGGAATTTCACGAAGATATTTTCCATCCCCCGAAAGCTTTACAGCAAGCTTTCGGGTTTCTTCGTGTGTTTGTCCGTTTTGTCTTCCAATTGGATATTTTCTTGGATAAAACTTAATAATTTAATGAAAATATTTTAATTTTTAATCACTTTACATCCAAAGGCACAAAGCAAAGATAAATAAGGTTCGCTGTACGAGTTTGGCTCTTATGTTTTTTAATAAGATATTTAGTTAAACCGCCCATAATTTCTTACCTTCGAACATTTGTCTAAATTTGTCTAAATACCCATCCGATTGAGGACAATTTACCCAATAAACCCTCCATACATTGTTTTCGTGTATCATTTTTAAATAAGCTGCGTTTTAATATTAAAAAAAGTTAGGTGTACGAGTTCGGCTTTGAACCACTGTAGATCTGAAATTTGTCTTCAAAATTGCCTTAAAGCGGCGTTTACCTTAAGTTTTCCTTCAGAAAATTATACTATTGAAATAAATTTTCTAAAGACCCCAAATAACTTAGAAACTTGATTCATACATCAATATATCGGGAATTCTACTGGCTCGGTTGCTATTTAAAATCGAGAAAATCGCCCACAAATCGCTGAGATATAAGGAAAAAACCGGGCCAAGCTCGATTTTTGGCCTATTTTTTATCTAAGTATATCTGGATTACTTAATCATTAATATAGACAATATGGATATCTAATCATAGATATTTCAAAGTCCATTGCAACGATCTATATAAGGCTATAATAAATTGGACCTACAATGGATCAAAATCGGGAAAAATATTGTTTAACCCGAATTTTTTTTTTTTTTCCAAAAAAATTTTTTTATTATGCATTTTTTTCGCTAGTAAATTTAAAAAAAAAAAAAATTTGAGAAAAAAACTATTTCGAAAAAAAATTTTTAAAACAATTTTGAAAAAAAAATTCTTATTTTTTAAATTTTGAAAAAAAACAATTTTTGTTTACCTAAAAATATTTAAAATTTGTATATTAAAGTATAATTTGGTGAAGGGTATATAAGATTCGGCACAACCGAATATAGCTCTCTTACTTGTTCTTATTAAATTTGCCCTATAATTCTTGAGTATACTTGTTATGATTGATCAATATTACTTATACGTGCGAAAAATACAATTGTAACGGCGAAAAAAGCATTAAAATGTAGCTCGAGTACTTTTTTGTTTAAGGGGACTTTTCAGTCCCTGTCTTACACTACATGAAATATTCAACTTAATACCAAACCATTTGTTTAAACAATCTACAGTGCCACAAAACATTTGAAATGCCTAAATAATAAATCATATTCACTATAAGATAGATGATGAAGATCTTTAAACATTTTTCATTACATATTTTGCATGAAAACCACAAACTAACAAACAGCAACAAGGCAAACAAAAAATGCAACATTGTGTTATTTTTGAAATATTTTATTTTCATTTTAATGTAACAATTTTTATTTTGTTGTTCTTGTATTTATAGCACCATTCGGTTTAACCTTGAATTTTTGTTGTTGTTTCAAAATAATAATAAAAACAAAAAAATAATCTCAAATACTCTGGTTAAAGAATGTGTTTATGTTGTCATTATTTTACTAAAATTTATTCTAAATATTTTTTGAAAAAAAACCAAATAGAAAAAAAACATAGAAAGCAACAACGACAACAACAAAAATGATATTTTAATTTTCTAATGCCACTCATAAATTTTCCGCAAATAAAAATAAAAAATTCAACAAAAAAAAAAAAAAAACTGAAAAAAAAGTTGAACACAGTAAATGGAATATAAAATCATCATCAACAATAATAATAATAAAAAAAATTAAAAAACAGTGACTAAAAAAGAGGAATAACTTTTTGGTTCAGTTGTTTTTTTTTTTTTTTTTGGTAGATTCCAAGCATCGCAAAATAAAAACGATAAATTTAAATTTTTTTTTTAAAAATATGTGTGATTGTGTTTTTTGTTTAAGGTGTCAACACAGCAGTTATAGGAGACTGTCCCGAACTAATGATTTTACGTATCATTTAGGGTGACAACTAGATACCTGACTAGATATTTTAAGACGTGTATTTCCTAAGCTGGGTGCCAGCTGATGCTTTTGGGTTACAATAAGACTGTCTGATAGCTGGTTTTTTGGATTCATATACCGGTTACATAAAATCAGTCAGTTGGGTGCCCCGATAGACTACACGATAGTGTGTTGGACTATCAATCTGGGGGTTGCGGGTTCGATTCCCGGCAGAGACTCTGGGTGTATCTGCAGACAAGCAAAACGCTTCGCAGTTTGTGTTTGTTTAAAAAAAAAAAAAAAGTTAACTTACTAGCTACCTAACTGGTTACTTGATCAGCTACATAATTAGTGATACCCAGCAGTTCTAGGAGACTGTCTTTACACGTACATGTTCTAAGCAGGGGGTCATTTGACCCTTTTTGATTACAACGAGACTCTCTGGTAGAAAGTAGTCAGCGCATTGGATTCACATACCGGTTACAAAGAGTACTAACTACCTAACTGGTTACTTGATCTGCTTCATAACAAGTTATTTTAATACGTACGGGGGCTAATTGTCCTCAAATAGTTAAAAAGACATCTCGTAGACAGTCCCACAGATGATTGCTGGTAAACAAACCTTCCCCCGACAACTCTGCAATATATTACTTCTGGTGGGTAAAATAACTACTTTCTAAAATGCAGTACTAAACAAACGTTTAAAATTACTACATTATTGGTTACTTAGAGACACTTAAGTGACAATTGACTTCAATGGGATGTTAGTATATTTAAGCATAAAAAAATATACAGTATGAGAATTATATAAACACAATTTGTATAAAACCAGTTTGTGCGAATTACTCACAAAAAAGTGCAGTACAAAATATACCTTTAAAGTGACTACACTATAGATTACTTAGAGATACTTAAGTGACAAATGACTTCACGCTTGATTAACTGGGACCAATTGACTTTTCTCTGCACTACACAGAGCGCATACGTGTCAAATGATACAAAATACATCAATTAGAGTTAGCTAAATGATCAGTGATTAGTGACACTTACTGTCTATAAGGGATACATTGACTACTTGCTTAACTGCTGGGAATTGAAGCGGATACTTTTAAGTGTGTACTCGTATGTGTGTCATACGAGTGTATGTCATGTTGCAACCTAAAAACCAAGTTTGCAAAAAAAAAATTTTTTATAGACACCCTGCAATTCTGGGATCTTGTTAAGGAATGTATTATTTATCTTCAAATAACCATCATGGATTACCTAACAATTAACTTTTAGGGCTTTTAACATAAACTTTTTATAACAATTTTGATGTTTCTTGATATATTTATAACTGTCTTAATAAGGTGTAACAAACTAGGGATTTTGTGAGTAAAAGGTAATGTATAAGGAACCAATTGCTACCCTGATCCTAACAATTAAAAAATACTAGGAAATTAAGTTCATTCTGAATACCTGTGACAATTACCTACCCTTAAAACTGCAGAGCCAAATGTAGCTATGGCCAAAAAACATTTGTTTTTTTTGGCATAAAATTTATAGAAATTGGAATAGTTAAAATATGCAAATAATATGCAATATAAAATTGTTTTATTTTTGGTTTGTGCATATACTTTTTTCACATCATGAATCCTTTAATAAAATATGAATATTTAAACTACAAACGAATATTTTTAATCAAACATTTACAAGGTTAGAATGTGTTAACCAAAATGTGTCTGTCCAAAGAACCTGTCATGCGTGAACATTTAAAAAGTGAATTTCTAATGTAATCGTGTATCAGAGGCATTACTACGTAATTCGAATTAAAATGGCAAGACTTTCGAATTAAAATATATTTGGCATACAAATTTGAAACAGAGCTTCGAATTATTTAGTTAGTAACAAGTAAGAGTGTTATATTCGGCTATGACGAATCTTGTATGCTCACCATCAATATATGACAATCAAATTTTTTTCTGATAGGGGGTTATATGGAGGGTAGGGTCAATGATGGACTGATCCTTAGAAAAGTTGGTGGAAAGATTTAGGTTCATATCAAACTTGTTTGATTGTCCAACTTGTCCAACTTCATCACGTTACTAATTATTATAAGACAATTATGAGTGTTCAAGTAATTTTCTAAGGGGGACCTTGTATGGGGACTAGGGACAAATGTTGCCCGATTTTCGCCATACTTTACAGTATAATTTCAAAGTATTTAGAACTAATTTATGCAAAATGCTCAAACAGTATTCCGCGGGAACATTTGTATGGGCCATTTTCAGCCAGCTGGCTCCTTTCATTTGGCCCCTATCGTAATTTCATCAGACAGACGGACTGACATAGTTAGATCGTTTTAGAATCTTATGAGGACCCATAATATAACGTGGGTCTGCTACCGATATATTGATGTGTTACAAACGGAATGACAAAATTAATTTGTTTTTTGATGGTTGTTACGATTTTAGTCTTATTGATGCAAAAATTATGTTTAGTAAATATTCAATTTATAAATCAGCAATTTCAAGATAATAGGGAGGTTATATATAATCTCAAATTCGAAATTAGTCCTCGAACTGTTAGACGTTACTGCTTAAATACAATTTTTCAACAAATATTTCAACTGGTCGAGACAGCAATGGAATACGTTCACTATTCGGATGAATCCAAATACAATTTAAAAGGCAGTGGTGGGAAAACATTTGTAAAATGGTATTATTAGTAAGCAAGTATAAGAGTGTGAACTGTTTTGCAAGGCAAGGTATGGGTGCAATTCACATCATAAAATATACTATGAACATTTTAAACAATTTTATGTATCTATACGCTGAGGAAAATATGGTCCTAGTTTGAAGATTTCGGCACGACAATGATTCCAAATACTCCGAGTAGTTATAATTTTGTTGTAACCAACACTCAGGGGATACCCCTGTATATGCAGTGCATTGTGTTGATGTTAGGAAATTAAGTTATGGGAAGGAGGAAAGAGGGAGTAGTGTTTGTTGACGTTTGACTTGAATTGATAAATATTATATTCCGCCGGGAATACGTTGGCAGGTAGTAAATTCCACATACGTATGGTTCGACCAAAAAAAGAATTTTCCCTATAATGTGGCGTGCGGTTGATACTCAAGTGTATAGCAAATTGGTGTGATCTGCATGATAGTCGTGTGCTCCGAATGAAAGTGCGCGTATTAGGTATGATATTACTTATGTCTGCTGAACAATACCCGCGATAATATCTCTAAAATAAAGACAAGCCCACATTCCGACGATGTTCAAAAGTATCGATAAACCGGGTAACAGTTTCATCACCTATAAGATCAACCGCCCTTCTTTGAACCCGGTCCAGCAGCACTAGACTTGACCTTGCAGCTCCGGCCCATAAGTGGGAATTATATTCCATCTTCGGACGAATGAAGCTAGTGTATATGCGATGAAGGTCGGAAGGGGAGAAATATGTCCGACATCGTCTCAAGAAGCCCAAGCACCTAAAAGTTTCCTTCGCAATCTCGAATATATGATGGTTCCAACGGAGGTCTCACTGTATTCTCGTCCCTAGAATCATAAAGTTATCTGAAACTCCAACAGTTGCGTGGAAGATAATATGTTGTTGAAAAACAAGCATAACACAACCTTTTCGATTTAAAAGAAAAATGTATAGTCCCGGCGTTTTGCTGGGTCAGGTCTAGGAATCGAGATATAGTGATTTGAAAGTCATAAAGCAATTACCCTGCTCTTGTGACCAAGATGTTGCAATTCTTCCAGAAAATTGAAATAAACTTGCCTCTCAAAATTCACTTCTTTCATTACTTCAACATCTCGAATACTGCAGCAAGCAGCTAGCCTCTGAGTAGGATGAACATGAAGAGCGCTTCCATAAAGTGGCCATGCCCATGGAAAAGCGATATAATGGCAAAAGATGAGGAGAATACAATGGGAGTTTCCGCCGAGGGTATGTCACAAAATTGAAGTTAACTGATTAATTAAAAACAATTGATTTTTTCCAGATGAAGACAGATCCTCATCATCACACAAGAAAGTAAAGACAGCAAATAAACGAATAGGGTCAGATACTTTTGATTGAACATTTTGATAATGATTTTAGTTTGAGTTTTGTTAAATAACTTACAAAAAAATTATGAAAAACTGATTTTCCAGGGTCCCACTAAATGAAAACTAAAAATACCACTTTTATTTATTGACTACGTTGTAGCCGGCGCACAGAGGGGCCAAATATACAAATTTTGCGGATTAATTGAAAAAACAAATTCAACTGACAATTCAAATATGAAACGGTATTTTTATAGTCACATGTTGAAATTACATATTGTGAGAAAAAAAACCTAAAAAAGTGATAAAAAAAACTTAAAAATTTGCGCAAATAAATACTATTTGATATAAGTAATTTCAAAAAATTAATAAATTTAATTATGCAACCATTAAGTTCAGGTATTTATTGATATGTTTTGGTTAAATTTGAATTACTTGTGGAAGTAGCTTTGTTATTAGTTTTTATATTGGAAGTGCAAACAAAAAATACATTTTATCAGTTTAAATGGAAATAAAGTTACTAGTTAGGCTCAGCTGGGTGGAGAATTTAATATAATTTAAAAGTCTGGACAGTTAAGCGTTGTTTTCCAAAAAAAATTAGGTTGCTCATCGCTGCGCCTCATAAGTTATATGTAAATTGGTAACAGCTTAGCCCCGCTAAGTCAACCAACCAAAATCACTTTTCGATTCTACTAAACGTTTTATCGCTGTCGTTGTTGTTGTTGTTATTGTCATTGTTTTTTGTTTTATAAGAGATGTGCAAATGTTGTGATTAATAATACGAGAGTCACGTGTGAGTCAGGCCTGTACGTGGCTATATTCTTGTATTATAATGAGATAAACAATAATAAACTTTTACCAATTACTTTTCTTTATTTCAGTTAAGTTTAGTTTTCCATCTGTTGAGATTCTAATCGTGAATGAATAGCATGGGGGATTTTAACAATTTAATTCTCACGCACCCACGCTTGCGTATGCTTGCTTAAAAGTAATTTTTGTGATTATTTTTCTTGTGGAGAGCCAATTGTCAATCACGTGCACATCTGTACTTTCAATGAACTCTTGTAAATGAGTTAAAAAAATCATTGAAAATCATTTCTTAAATAATTCGTATGCGAAGTCTTTTAGTGGCAGGTGTTGGGAAAGATCTTTATTATTCACCCTCCCACTACCAGTTAATCATCATAAAACAATATGGTCGTATTTTTTTACCAATAACATGTATAAATTTAGTATGTCTCACTGATGTTCTATAGATATAGGAGAATTAATAATTCATTTGTATGGGGGGAACCCGATTCCACCCTCGTATACCTTTCCGATTTTGGTGGAAGGTGTAATTTGTTTTTAGACTTACCCATAGCAAATTTAATGTGCATAACTATTATAGTTCTATAGATATAGCACAGTTAATAATTATTTTATATGGTTGGTAATTGACTTCCCACTCTTATATCCCTAAAATTTTGTTACAATACGCGGATTGCTCTAAGAGCTACCCACGTAAAATTTGGCGAGCGTCGCTATTAATAAATCCGCAACAAAGGGCATTTGACCCCACTGTGCGGCGTTGAGTTTAATAGTTAAATTAAATAGTTAAATTTTTAAAAGTTTCCCTTGTATTGTTAAGTCCCAGTCCACACTGTGAAACATTTGCTGCAAAACATTTTTAAATTTTCTTTTGAAACTGCATTTGTGTCCACACAGTGAAGTTTTTGCTTTTGTGTTTTTGACATTTCTGTACAGAACGGAAATGAACGAATAAATATCGACGACATAAATACTCAACAAAAACATGTACATGAAACAGTGTACTCTTTTCCATTCCTCTTTCCCTTTCATCAGCAAACTCAAATGTGTTGCAGCAAATGTTTCGCAGTATGGATGGGGACTAACATTTTTCCAACATTCTGTTTAAAATATTAATTCCCATACATTTATGCATCTAAGAAACGCCTGTCTAGTTTTTCATATAAATAGGCGTTTTTCTCAAGCGAAATTTATAAAAAAAACACATTTTCAATACAGTGAATTTTAGTTTTAATCAATTCGATCGAGAATGATCAGTTTTTGTATGTATAAGTGAAATTCATTTTAAACTTACACATTTTACTTAATAAAAACTTTATTAAGAGGCCTAAAAAATAGTGTTTTTTATAAATATTATTCCCATATGAATTAATATTTCAATCAACCAAATTAAACAAAAAATTGTATGATTTCAGAAATATACATAATTTCAATTACCTCTTATACATGGGTAAATGCCTAACTATTTAATTTTTATTTTCAATATGTATTTAGTTTTCGGTTTGTACTTTCAACTTGACCAAAATCGTATAAATTTTATTAACAACTTAAAATTTAATTACTTTATAATTAATGTATTTAAAGCGAAAACGTAAGAAATAATTATAAAAAAAAAGAAGGAAATGTAGAAAACGTTTAATTACCTTTTAACATTATTGATACCGAATACTACGGTTTATGGAGCTCAGGTGGTATGCGAGGCAGTGGCATGCTGTGCCTCAAATAGGCGCAAGTACGTTCAACAACGTACGCACCCCACAACGCACAAACGCCCAAAACGGCAACCGAAAAAAAACGAAACGAAACAAGACGAGACGAGACGAAACAGCACTTGAACTGATGGGGGGAGAGTGAGTGGAGGTTGTTGATAATGATGCTTGCTTGCTGTTGGTGGAGATGGAGGAGATGCTGTTAGTGCAGCAGGCAGCAATATTAATGCTGCTGGTTTATTTTTCTTTTTTTTTCTTGTTGTTGGCCTGTGGTAACTTAAACAGCAACAACAACTCTTAAGAAAACATACATTCTAAAGAAACAAACGAATTTCTATTTATTTTTCTTGCTGTAGCTTTTGTTGAGGATGATCGTGGGGGTGGTGAAAAATAACGATATTTTTGTTATTTTTTGTATTTTTTTTCTGTTTTTGTGTTTTTGTTCAGGTTGTTTGTTTGAAAATAACAATAATAGAGGCCGGCTATAGACGTTGGTTTAGATCAAGCATTACGACATAGACATATAAATTTTATTTAAATCTTCTTGTTGTTTTTGTTGTTGATGCATAAAAAATTAACAAAATCAAATCGAAAAAAAAAACCAAAAGAAACTTTTTTATATGAAAAATTTCGCTCTACTTTTGTTTTGTTATACTTTATTGTGGATTAATTTTTTATATTTTTTGTTGTTTTCTTTAATTGAGGGGGCGTTATGGTTTTTGTTGAAAATTTGTTGTGGCCATTAACACTGTATTCATTTGTTTGCTTCTTCTTTAGCTAATGCTGCTGCTGCTGTTGCTACTGCTGCTGCTGCTACTTATGATTTGGTTTATCTGCTCCAACTAAAAAACACACACAGGTAACATACATTTTACATGATACACTTGAATTCATTATTATTTTTATATATTTTATTTTCTAGTTCATGTTTCATTTATTCCGTATGTCTTTTTGTTTTCTCGGTTAATGGATTTCTTTAGTTAAAATGTTGTAGTTGTTGTTGTTATTATTGTTATTGTTGTACATTTGTTTTGTTGAGACTGTAAGAAATTGAAAAAGAATTTAACATTGAAATTATTTCAAATTGTTTTAAACTTTACAAACAAAAATATATATAGAAAATATGTATGTATACATCTAAAATTAAAGTTAGTATATAAATTATATTTATGTATATCAAAACATAAATATTTATACATATTTATTTTCTTGAAATTAAAATTAAAACAATTTATTAAATTGAATTTAATGATTTTTCACAATAATCATTGCAAAAATCAAGGTTGACTAGCTAGCATTAACCCAGACTACAATTATCGAAATACAAATCGACTGTTACCGTTTTATATTGTTAAAATATAAAGGTTCTTCTCCTATAATTATGTTTATTGAATTCTAGAAACAGTTTAATTCATGGTTCTTATAATAAATCAGCTGAACCCTTAGAAAATATCTGTTTTATATTGCATCTCGATCTCGATTGTAATATACAGTGTCGGACATACATGTAGTGGCAGTCCGGCTGGTTCCAATGAATTCAAAAATTCTGTAGGATATTCGACGGCTTTTTCTTCATTCATTACTGTTTCAATCGATTTGTATTTTGTTGTTTCGCCAAGCAGTTTAAATTGTATTTGCTAATTGAGCTTGTTAAAATCATAATTTGTTGGTGACAAAATTGCATGTTCCCACAGCCAATCCGAACTTTTGTAGTTGGTTGTTGGTTGCACACGCATGTTCGTTGATAGCGTTCGGCTTCTGTAGCTTCATTTCCAGTGAAATAAATTTAAAGGAACTTCGCATCATCATTGGGAAGCGGGAGCAATAACCCAATTCTATGGTACATTTGGCCTTGAACTTTAAAGGTGAGCATGAAGCCGACATCATTTGAAAGCATGAGTTGCTCTTTTGGATATTTTGAAAGAAGTGCTTGGAAATATGATTGGCGCCGGAAATGTAACTTAGAAGCAGCTCAGGCGCTGCAATGTAAGCAATGTTTGTTCATTGCGCTAATCGGTACGTCCTTGTGATTCCTGGTGTCATCATACTTATTGTAATAAAATGCCGGCAACATTTAATCGATTCTTTGTCTTGATCAAACCATTCGGAAGCGATTGGCTTCTAGTGTTTCGATACGCTGTTGAGGTGTCTCTGCAGCACTCGATGAAGATGCATTGCAACTGTTGAAACCGTGATTCTCGTTCTCTTTCCGTTTCAGCGGCCCTAGACGAAGGTGCCCTTTCGAAAACAAATTTTATTTGAATAAAACCGTTATTTTTTTTTTAAGTGGAATGCGAAGTTGATTAATGTGTTTTAAAGTTTTCCAATTGCAATCTTTTTTTTTCCTTAAATAGTATACTTATATTTTATATATTGGAGTCAAGATTTATGTAAAAAAAGTTAAGCTACTCTTTAGAGACGTGATTAATTGATGAGTGCCTTCAGGCACTCTTTGTCATTGCAGACTAGTTTTGCTGCCGCAAAATGTTGTTTAGTTTTCTTTGCTTTGATTTGCAATTTTTTACATAAAATGTTAAGAAGTGTTTGGTCGAGTGAATAAACGTTTCAAATTATCTGATTTGAGTGATGAACAATTAGAAAAGTTGATTTCAGTAAAAATCTACAAACTATACTAACTAAAACCCGACTATGTTTCAATCGCTGCAGCCCCAAGGGTGCCTTAAGGCACTCATTTAGTTTTTCCCACCTGGCAGGTAAACCATTGATTGTACAAACTTTTAAAAGGTTGTTTTTAAAATCAGATGCCCAAATTTACCATAAAAAAATTATTACCAATGATTTTAGCCATTTTTTTAGAAATTGGCATTAGAGGGTTAAGAAAACCCCACAAGAAAAAGTCTAACGGGGTCAAATCACACGATCTTGATGGCCGTTTCCCATCATCTCTACGTGAGATGACCATGCCCTCAAATGGCTTGTGCAAAATGTCCAATATAGCATGAGCTGTGTGGCACATAGAGCTGTCTTGTTGAAATCATATATATGTCGCTGGTGTTCCTACACTCAGAAAAAAAATATAGTTGTGCATGTTTACTGTAACCAATTCAACATTTTTAACAATATTATAGTCACAGTAACTATATATATGATTGTGGTAACAATCATATGGTTAATTTACGATTCACATGAATATTTCAACCATATATATAGTTACAGTAAACATGTATATGTTTGTGACAAACATTTTTATGATGAATAATTTTATCATAATATGTTGTTCTCAGATTATGATATCCATAAGACGAGAGCAACATAATATGGTAAGTCCTTCATCATATAAATGGTTGTCACAAACATATACATGTTTACTGTAACCATATATATGGTTGATACAATCATGTGAATCGTAAATTAACCATATTATTGTTACGAAGATTTATTAAATTTCGATTCCAACATTAAATTCAGGCTTAAGAAATAACTTTTCTAAACATGTATCATATTCCTTTGATATAAGATATTCTAAAATATTAACATACGAGTACTATTATAGATAAATACATTATTTTTCAAATAATGTTGCAGTTCGTGAACCATTGAAGATATTTAGATTTTAAATCAAAAGCAACACAATTTGTAACCTTTCATGATTTTTTTAACCCTACTACAAATATTATAATTTTATATACAAAAATCATCTCCATTCTCAGACATCATAAAATCAAAGCATTGTAAATCTAACTACATTACAAAAACAAAAATTCATAAATTTTAAAGGTTACCAAGAAATTTAAAAAAAGAAAATTCAAAACAATAAGAATATTGCATAATTCCCTTTTTAATTAAGTATTATTAACATATTAATCATATTCCAAAAATACTTTTTCAAATTATTATGGCTTAAATTTCATTAAGAAATATTATACATTTACATTTTATGTAACAAGATGTTGTTTTCATTTATATTACAAACTAAATGAAAAAAAAAAAATCGTTTGTGATTATTAAATAACTTTAGCAATAAATTTTCTAATATTTTTCCAAACCTATAACCATAAATACCTCAAACTATGCAATAAACTAACATTCTTAAGAAAAGCCTAAAAATATGCAAAGAAACCTTATTTTTCTCTCTAAGAACACACTCACACAATATCCGTACATAAAAATACATTTTTATTAAATGGTTTTAATTAAATTCTGTATAAATATCTTACAACTGAAAAAAAAGTAAAAGAATAATTTAAAAAATGTATGTGTGTGTTTGTATGTATGTATGTATTTATGTACAAACATTTCATTAACATTTTCTTTAACTTAAAAACAACAAACTTTTTATTCATTTTCATGATTTTATACTCGTACATAATAAAAACATAAAATTATAACAAAATACAAAAAACAACAACAACAAAGCAAGAAAACAAATCAATATTTTATACTAAAGGTAAGGTCAGACTACGCAAATTATTTGACACAAAATGTTTCATGTGTTTGATCAAAATTACATCAAATAATCCATGGCTTGATTTTATGGTCACACTGTACACATTTATTTGCCATATTTGTTTCATCTAACTACACCGAAATACTATCAAACACACGAAGGGGAAAATATATTTGTCTTGTGGTCACATTTATGGTAATATTTTTTCTAAGTAATTATTAAATAAAGCTGTAAAAAAACTTTAATTTCTTTCACCAATAAAAAATACATATCTAGACATAAAAATACTACTAGATTTGGCTTTACAATTGAAAGAATTGTGAAATTTCAGTACTTTTATTTTAACGTCAAATATTTTATGTTCCTAGTTTGAACAGAAAATATTTTTTCACGGCAAACAAGAAAACAGCTGAATTTGGTCAAACAAATTTATTTGCCGATAAGAAAACTTTCTTGTAATGTGACCAATATGTGACCACTAAACAGCAAATATTTTCCTCATTTTTTTATTTGATCTTGCAATTCATTTGCAAGATCAAACAGCGTCAAATAACAGCTGTTGCATCATGTGTTATCGCAAAAGTAGTGTTGCTATATCTTAAAATAAAAATCGCGAAATAATGAAAAAAAATCGCGAAAAGAACTCAAGCTTGAACAATTTAATAATATAATTATTAAAAGTTTATTTATTAAATTATATTATTATCAACGTATTAAAATTTGTAGGTATAATTGTACTTAAAATCTACAAAATATCCCTAATATAATTTACAATTTTGGAATTATATTGTATTTGTTTTGGCATTGTTTGGATTTTGAACTAAAAATCGCATTATTCAAACAAAACGAATGTTACTATGATGAACTTTACAATAATCAAATAAGCGAACTGTTAAAAAGAAAAAGTATATTTTTAAAATGTTGAAATCAAAGTATATACAAGTAGTCCAACTCTTTGACACCAGTACCTAACTATATATTGGACCCAAAACGAAATGAAAATGTGCTAGAAATGTGAAATAAAATTATAAAATTCTGTGTGTTAAAGAATTAACGAGAATTGAACTGTATTTAATCGAAAATTTTTTCTTAAAATATCGAGACATTTGATGTGTACATTTTTCACAAGGGTGTTGAATTCACACGGTACTCATTTATGTGAGAGAGTAATATTGAAAAATAGAGTCGGACTACTTGTTATACTTTGGTTGAAACTATACTTATATGTAGAAGGAAAAATGAAATTCATAATTGAAATTATTTTTTTTTTAATAAAAATTATTAATCGAACAGAAATTTCACCAAACTTTTTTCATTCTGAATGTTCACAAATATTATATGCGCATTAAAAAAAAATTAAGCGGATCATACTGTTTAAGAATTAATTTTTAATTGCAATCCAATCATAATATTTATGTATGTCTAAACTATTTTCTTTTGATTTTAAATTCAATAAATATTCCATACATTTGAGCAATTTTAAATTTTGTAAATAGAAAAACTCCATGTATAAAAACAATCAGACTATGTTATACGTATACAAATATAATCGCATACAAATGCAAAAAATCGCAACATAGACTTCATGTCTTCAATTAGTTTTTCTCCCAGTATGTCATTCTAGGCTGAATGACATTTATGTGAAGAAGAAGACTTCATTTATTGATGCTATTTTTTTAATGAAAATAATTTAAATAACAAATGTTCAAGAAATATTGAATATGTATTTATAGTAAAAGAATAAAAATAGTGAAATTGTGTCTTTAATTTTGTACCAAAAATATTTAAATAATCTCCTTTTATTTTTCCGCCATTCTGTACAAATAATTTTCAGTTTTGCTCTATTTGATCAAACAATTATTTGATGAAAGTCTTTGATATAGTGTGACCACACCGAAAATATATTTACTGATTCTTTTTCGCAGCAGTTTGGTCAAACAAAAAGTGAATAATTAAATTCACTATATGATAACAAAATTCAATAAAACTTTAATAAAATAATTGTTTTACAATTCGAAATAAGTGCGTTAACCTTAAAAATATTTGTAAGATCAAATTATATATTTTTTATGTATTTATATAGCTAGTGGTCACACTATGTTCACATTAAGAAAATATTTTGTTTGCCGACAAATAAATTTGTTTGACTAAAATCATCTGTTTTGTTGTTTGCTCTAAATTTTATTTGTGGTCAGATTCAGACAATGAAATATTTGACGATAATCGTCAAATATTAGCTGTGTCTGACCGTACCTTAAGAATCGTGTAAAACAATATTTGTATGTATTTAAATACATACAGTTACAACGGGGATGAAAATTTTGCTACAATTTTCGTAGTACTTTTTTATGGCGTAAAATTTATAACCAAAAAATATATAAGCATAACAATGAGTTCTAAAATAAATTTAAATAAAAAAAGAGTTTCAATTGATTCTACTTTTATGAAATATTTTTGGTACTTTATGTGTGAAAAAAGCTTTCCCTTCTTTAAATAATCTTCAGAAATATTGTTGTATTGCTTAAAAATGGAATTGAATTGGAGTTTGGTACTATTTTGGAGGCTTAAAAGTACCACATCGAGACACAGTTGCTATTTTTATACCCAACATCAACAAATATGGGGGGTAGTATATTGATTTTGTCATTCCGTTTGCAACATATCAAAATATTTGTCATTAGTATATATATTCTGGGTACTCATAAGATTCTAAGCCATGTCCGTCCGTCTGTTTAACTGCTGAAAACACGATAGGGCTAGCTGACTGAAATTTTCTACAAATACTCTCTGTTGATAAGGTTTGTTTGTTATTGAAAATGGAAAATATCAGTCCAAGATTTAACCTAGCTCCCATACAAATGTCCCTCCGGAATACTGTTTGAAAAAATTTTGCACAAATTAGTTCTAAGTACTCTGAAATTATACTGTAAAAGAAACAATTGTACATAGTCCCCATAATTCATAATTATCTTATAATAACTAATATCATGATGAAATTATATATAATCTCAAAATAAATTTTCTCTTAACCATTCCGTCAATAAATTTCTTATGAATTAATTCATAGGCTTAATTCCTTTTTACTTCAATTGTTTTGAATTCATTCCTTTGAGGACTGATTCGTTATAGAATTAATTCCTTATTGAATCATTCAAATTCTCATGCATTCAATTTCATTACAAAATAGCTTTAAAAATGTATTGAATGCTTAAATTTTTCTTCAATTAAAATTTATTACAAAAAGGATTAAAATAAAAACAAAAACGAATAAAGAAAAAATATTTTAATTCAATTTGTAGAACTGAATTAACAAAAATTTAATCATTTAAGTGTTGTATGAATTCTGTTATGAATTAATTTCATTATGATTTAAATCAACGATAAATGAATTCTATTTAAATAAAAACCTTTGAATGAAGCTAAAGTATTAGATATTGGAAATGGATTTATATAATGAATGACTGACATATTTTAATTCCTAATTAAGATTTCAGTGAATTAAGCTTAAATTGAATTAAATAATTTGAAACTCTGAAATCAATACTTTTTTTTTTGTATAAACATAAGGAATAATATGTGACCTTATCATTCAGATGGGCACCTTACTAGTTCGTGGACAGTCACTAACTAACACAAATACAAAAACAAAATAAACGACAACAATAATAAGAAGAAAAACAAATCGGTAACAGCAACAACAAAGGCGACTAAACTTCGTAAGGCTGAAAAAAAAAACAAAATTTCATAATGTTTTTGTATTTGTTTGCAAGTTTATGTACATTAGGGTGCCCTTTATTTTGCACTTTTTAGGTTTTTGCGTGCGTCATCACAACTTCTTGTTTTAATGAGTTTATAAAGTCTTAGTAAAAATTATGTATTATTTTTTCAATAGATATGGTCCAATAAAATATAGAAATGATTATTAACAGACTAATTTCATCTACTATATATGTTTAGACTTTAAGAAACTTAAAATTAGGAAATTCAGTATTAAAAAATAAGCTAGAAAATGTATTTTTAAGAAATAATTTTGACAAATGTGTCAAAATTTATTAGAACACCACCGATTTTAAATCGGTCTCCATGCTAACCCATAACAAGTACAACTGTTAACATTTGAATTTTCAATCCTCATTTTTCATGTATTAGAATCGAAAAAAAAACTTTTAAAATTTTGTAAAATTCGTTTAATAAAATTTTATCAGAAACTTCTAAACATCAAATACAAAAACTATTTTTAATTGTATTTCTATTTTTTTGGAAAATATTGCTACTTTAATCCAAAACTCAAAACGTGTAAATATTATCCGATTTTGCAAAAATCATAAAACTACAAAATAAGAGCCACCCTAATGTACATACATACTATGTATGTGCATATATTTATGAGTTAAATTCTATGAGTGAGGCTGGTAGAATTGTGGAGATATACAGTTATAGACTGAGTAAACTACACTTTAATCCATAGACAAACACATCTCTACATAAATACAATACAGTACTCTTTCATTTTGTACAATTGGGGCACAGTGGGAGTTAAAGTGGTAAATAGCTGTTATATTAAATAAAATTGTTATTACATTCTCTTAAACATGCTATAAGTTAAACAATTAGAGTTTAAAATATATAGTTTATTGCTGTAATGAAAGATAAATTACTGTATTTTTAATGCAACAAATTATTTTAAGCAAAGAAAATAAAACAAAAATTAACGTTAAGTGATTAATATTGGAGGGATCAAGTAAAAATTAAATTTATAAATCTCAATTAATCATTAGAAATCAATTAGCAATTAAAAATATATAAAAATTATTCAAATAATCGAGGAATAAATATATGTTTTATTCGAATGAATAACATTTGTAAATTTAAAATACCAAATTGTTCGATCAATAATTGTAGATTAAACGAATAGTCGTATAAATTTATGTTGATGTTAAAATTTAAAACAAAAAAAAAACATCGACATTATGAAACCGAACTACTTAAGACCTAGAAATGGGTAAAATATGGAATTTTTAAGTGTACTTATCTGTCATTTATTCTCAATTAGTAATTGAACATTATAGTGTAAACAACAAATTTTTTTAATCTTCGAAAATGAAGAATTTTGTGCAAAAAAAAGCGTTATAAGGGGGAAGTTTTGCTTTACTTCTTTTATTTGAAAAAAAAGTAACTGGATTCTTTGCCATAACCCGAAGCGTAAGAGATCGTATGTGAAGCCCAGACAACCAGCCGAATCAAGTCAAATATCCATGGCGCTAAGGTAATGCACCAGGCGTATTAACAAGGTGAGTGCATAAGATCAGCTGTTTCTTAATTCGCCGTGGATTAATGTAGGTCTCTGTCAAACTGTGTTTATGTTTACATTTGTTATTGTAAATAACAAGTAATATTTTAATTCGCCTTGGTATTGACATTTGCTCTACATTTTAACAAAAACAAAATGCCTGTTGTTTTTGCATTGCTGTATTTGTTGCCGGGACGCACTCACTTTGTTAATTGCACTGTATTGGGTGGTACTAAAAAAAGGGTCCTATCTATTATGAGCTGCTGAAACAATAATGGAGGTTAAATAAAAGCCGAATCTTATATACCCTTCACCTTTGTTGTGGATGCATTTATTGCCCACTTTCAGCGTATAGCATCCTAAATATATCAAGAAAACTTTTAAAAATGTTACATTTAATTGCTAACGAACAGATTATATTGTAGAAGTTACAAACGAAATGACAATCTTATATATACCCTTGTCACGAAGGGTATAAAAACAACAACGCCAAACGAAACGAAACACCAGAAAAAAAAAAAACAAAAACAAAATACGCAAAGCATTGAAACCAACACACATCCAAACATACGTTTTGTTGCTTTTTTGTCAAAGCATGCAATAATATTTTTTTTTTATGTAATTTTCAGAGGTTGTCTCGGACTTTTGCTTATATCTCCGTTTGATTTGGATCCCGAAGATATCTGGGGTCTTCAGAAAATTGATTTCAACAGACAGACAGACAGAATATATGCCTTTAAATAAGAATTTTATATGAAACCATAGGGAGGAAACAAAATTGTTAAACAAGGCCTTAGCTGTTCGAAGTTTGTTAAAACTTTAAATTTTGTATGGTCATGGAACACAATATAATTGTGTAATCAAATATTATCGAATGCAGTAGAGTAATGGTTTAAAAATAAATTTTTTATCAAAATTTTTCGGTTCATCTCTATAATAATCTACATAAAACCTTTTTTTATATTCTTTTAATCATTGACTCTTTTTCCCGCCCTTAACCCACTGTTTCTATGTACATATAAATATATATATTTGTTTTGTGTATTAGTATTGTTGTAGATCCTTTAAATGTTAATTTGTTTTCTTCTTTTACTTTTGTTATACTTGTTTTTATGCCTACAATTCCATGCCATTTCTTTTGATTGTTTGTTATTGTTTAATCTTTTTCTGTTCTTCTTTGTCGATTCGGTTTTGGATCCTTTGAGAGTTTTATTGTTATTACTGCCAAGTATAGCCCCTTATTGCTTTCAATTTGTAATAACACTCAAAAAAATTAAATTATTTTAAAGAATTTCTTTATTAAATGGTACTTTTACTTTGTATCGGTTTTGTTCTTGTATTTTTTTGTTTTCAAAGCCAACAAGAAAAAAATAAACAAATATGTATGTATGTAGGAAGCTGGGAAGAAGCACACAAAACATTCATTAGTTCATAGAATTTTATTGATTTTGCTAATTAAATTTCTTGTTTTTTAGTTCAGTTTTGTTTTGCTTTGCTTTGCATTTTTGCTGTTTTGCTATTTGTTTTGCTTTAACATGCCAACATTAAATATTTCACATTTCCTTCGTCACCTTAACGTTTCTTACTCCTCTTACACTTGCTGGTCCTGGCTCTCTGTCATTTTTGTTTAGCTTTATCTCATGTCTGTGTTTTTTTTTTAGTCTCGTTTTTAACTATA
This sequence comes from Calliphora vomitoria, assembly GCA_942486065.2. Lineage (NCBI taxonomy): Eukaryota > Metazoa > Arthropoda > Insecta > Diptera > Calliphoridae > Calliphora > Calliphora vomitoria. The sequence continues at coordinate 20,714,644 of OW818029.2, forward strand.
AGGTGGGTGTGTTGTAAACTGTCATTTATAGTGTGTGTGTGTGTTTTATTGTTGTTTTTTTTTTCGTTAGTTTTCTTATGATTTATTGGCATCTTTTGTTGTTTTTTTTACGATTTGTAAATTTTTATTAAGTTGTTTATTGAAATGTTTACGCTCGAAACTACTGCCATTATTATTTATTCCTTTTTATTATAATTACATATATACTTATTTGTGTATATAATGGATACATTCATACATACATGTGTATGTATAGAAAAATGTATGTGTGTGTGTTTCAATGTGTAAACTTTGGTTTGTTTTCTTGCTGCGTTTATAATTTGTTGATGGTTTTTGGTTGTTATTGTTTGTTTATTTATTTATTTTTGGCATTAAGCTTGCAACGTGCTTTATTGTGGGCCTCTTGCTTTTGTTATTTGTCGTAGTGGCCAGTGTTGCCAGAAGACTGTGCTAATGTTCCTAAAAGAAACTTGCTAAAAATATGCAAATTAAACAAGTAAGTACAGGGTGTCCGCCGGGCAGGTATACTACTTTGTTTGTTTATAATTTTTGATTAAATGAAAGAGAATGGATTTTATATTGATAAATGTTTTAATGTCGACAAATGCGAGTCCATTTAAGCATATTTTTCATTACATTCTCACACATTTCACGTGGTATTTCATTAATTTCATCACGAATATTTTGTTTGAGTTGCTTAAGCGTTTTTGTTTTGTTTGCATAAACCTTGCTTTTTTGATATCCCCACAAAAAGAAGTCCGGAGCAGTCAAATCAGGTGACCGACAACGTTGGCACGTTGTTTCTCCCAAAAATTTCACGTATGATTGATTTTGATAAAATGTTTTAACGGTTAAAACACGTTGGCTTATCGAATATTTTTCCATAATAAATTTGCCACGTGTCTACTTCACGAATGCCAAATATGGACTGTCAAGACTAATGTTTACCAAAATGGCGGCAAAACAAAGTATAACTTCCCGCGGTATATGTATATACAGGATATATGTACATATACACACATATGGGCAATTCCACGAGAATGACTACCACGACTGAAAACCCAAAAACCCTTGAAACTTTTTTTCAAGATGATTTGAATAGGAGAAAACACTAAACTATTGCTATGTGTCAGTATTTAAAGCTTATTACAACATTTTATTGGCAAAAATAATAGTTTAAACTGACTTTATTTAATTTTTTAATTTAATTGGCGTGTTTTAGGCTAAAATTGCGGTCAAAACTAAGCTCCCAATTAGAATATAGTGTGAAATGATTTTGACTCTTATTGTTTATTTGCTATTATAAAATTGTTTATTGAAACCGAATGTATATTTTCAATTCATTTTTTTAGTTTTTGTATACATATATTTACAGAATATATATTGTTTTATTATAAGAGAAAAATCTGTCACGTACGGTATGTCACGTACGATATTAAATTTTATTTATTAAAAGATCATCCAATGATTGTTTTTATTTAAATATGAAGGATTGTAAAGGAAAAATATTTCGTTTAGTGTAAGAAATTAAAAGAAAACATAACGCCTCTCACGATTCGCAAATTTTCGCATATTTCTACATGTACCTCAAAAATACTTCCGTTTTAAGTCACGTACGATATACTCTTTCGATATTTCAATCGATATTTTGGATAACAATGTTTCGAAAGAACTTTTTATTTTTTTTTTTAAATATAGTACCCTCTGAATGGAACATAAAAATCAAACTATCTTTCAGATACTCTTATTTTTGCAAAGTCTATTCCACTCTGTAGGCGTACAAATGTCACGTACGATGACATGGAATTGCCCATATATTTTTTTTCGAGATCTAAGACATCTGTTTCCATTTTTTTCAGAAAACTGTTTAGAAGTTTTGCTTAATGCATTAAAAAATCATTTATAATCTGAAAGAAGATCACACAAAATTTGGGGGTTTTCCAGTTATTGAGATCAATTCGTGTTTTCAGGAATGTGTGTTCGTTTACTCAATATTTTTTACTAGTTTTTTCAAATTTCTGTTTTCGTACATAAAAAATAGTCAAGTCTAGCAGGCATTTCACTTTTCTCTTTAACTACTTTTTTTCCGGAAAAAATATTCCTAGTAAAAAACAGTAAAAAAAATTTAAAATTTTTTTTTTTTTTTTTTGATTTTGGAACATTTGTACAATATAAATTTATTGGCCATTGTTTGCCATGACCTTTTCCCATCTTTCTGGTAACATATTGATTTCGAGCCAAAAGAACTGCTCATATTTTGAGGCCAAAAACGAATCAAGTCAATTCCGGATATTCTGTTGTAAGTTGAAGCGTTCAGCATCGATTGAAACAAATAGTATTCGGACGGGGCAAGGTCTGAACTATAAGGCGGCTGAGGCAAATCTTTCCAACCACTTCATTCTAAATAGTTTTTAACAGATCGAGCGTTGTCATGATGAAATACTATGGTTTCATGTCTGGCTGAATATTCTGGGCGTTTTTTTGGCATTGCTCGCTTCAAACGAAACAGTTGCGTTCGGTACAGGTTCCATGTGATGTTCTGGCCAGATTTCAGCAGCTCATAATAGATAGGACTCTTTTGCTCCCACCAAATACAGCGTCATGATATTTGACTTCGGTTGGTTGCCCGGGTTTCACATACGATCTCTTGCGCTTCTGGTTATTGTAATGGATACATTTTTCATCGCAAATTATGATTCGGTGCAACAATTATTTTCTTTTATAGCTTTCAAGCAGCATTTCCGAAAGGCAAAATTGTATTTTAAGGTCTCTCGGCTTCAATTCGTACGGTACCCGATTTTCCTGCTTTTGGATGAATCCTGCTGCTCCCAATGATTTTGCAAACTCTTGTTGAGTTTGACAACAATCTTCATGGAGTAATTCCTCTAATTCTTGGTATTCAAACTTCTGAACCCCACAAACCATCTCTCGCACGTTGAAAACGATTGAACACATTTACGCTTGGTGAGCAATCGGTGTGCTTAAGCGGCACATTTTTTTCAAATTGAAGGAAAAGTTCCCGGCGTGTTGCCACAAAATTCAACATTTTCGAAGCAAAAAAAACATTTGTTGTTTAGACTATAATGTTCAACAACTAACTGAGAATAATGACATATATGTACCCTTAGAAATGGCATATAAGTTATTAAAAACAAAATCCGCGTTCAAAAGATACGTCGTCCATTGTAAATCCCGGATTTTTGAAAAAATTCAATATATAATTTGTTTTATTTTTCCAAATAGTGACAATTTCCTTGGTTTGTTTACGTTTTGTATTTTTGAGAAAACTTTTTATTTATCTCTTATTTTAATAGTTTTACTAGAAATGTATTCGAACAAAGCTATTATTTAAGTTTTTACCCAAAACACTCGTAGTTTTCTTCAAGGTTAAGCCATTTCAGAATTATATCAAGCCCTAACCTCGAAAATATCATAAGTGCATAACTATTAACCTTTAACCTTTACAGGAGCACCATGTTTGTGATCGTTTGCATGTTTCAATTCAATGTAAACATACGGACGATATGCATTTACTTGGTACACCTATGAAATTTCAACAGATCATGAAAACGATACTAAACGTAACGATTTGCATTAAAAACTTAATATCGAATATATTGTTAGTTAATATATTTTCGCTGTTAGGGTTCGATATATTTTGTATGTACATATTTAGGAGAGTGTCATAGACATAGATGACAACTAGATGTTTTGATTGAGAACCAAACAATTTGACATTATTTTCCCATATGACAATTTTCTGGTCATAGTTTAAATAATATTTTCCCAGAAAATTAAATTGTTCATACGTATGAATTTAAATAAATTGATAAGCATAAAGATATTTGTTAAAATTCGCTTCCATTGTTCTTTCAGTTTGCATAAACACTATTTTTTTCCCACCCAGCCGGCACCATTTTCAATACTAAGGCGCCCTAATAATGTTGCTCATAATACTCGTAGCAACATAAAATCAAAATTATGGTATGTATATGTATGGAGGGAGTAGTAATGTTTACATTAAACAAACAAATTTTGATAAAAACATTGGATTTTTTTATTCATAACATCTTTATTAGAAAAAGCCGAATGTTGAAATTCTTGTATAAACACACACCTATCAATTTTTGGTATTTCTATTAATTAGTGAATTTCATAAATATCGATCAGACATAAAATGAAAATAATGAAAAATTCGAATACGAAGTAAATATTTCTTATGATTTGTATAAATAAGCAAGAAAATAAACAAACAAAAAAGTACTTCGACCACCGCACAATACAAAGAAAAACGAAATAAACAAAATACTCCTACACCTGTAATTATTCAAACAGATATGTACACGGCAGTTCTAGGAGACTGTCCCGCACTAGTGATTAAACCCATCATTTAGGGTGACAGCTGGTTACAATTATTTTAAAACGTGTTTGTCTTAAGTAGAGAGTCAAACCCTTTTGGATTACAATGAGACTGTCTGATAGCTGGTCTAAAGTAGTCAACGCATTGGATTCTTATACTGGTTACTAGCTATACTATCTACCTAACTGTTTACTTGATTAGCTACATTTGTAGTTATTTTAACATGTACAGGTGTTAATTGAGCTCAAATAATCAGTTAAACAGACTTCTCATAAACACTCCAATAACCCATTACTTGTAAACAAACCTTACTCCGCCAACTCTCCAATATATTACTTCTGGTGGGTAAAATAACTACCTTTTAAAATGCAGCATAAAATAAACGTTTAAAGTGACTATACTCTAGGTTACTTAGAGACATTGACTTCACGTTAGGTTACATGGAATGTCATTATACTTAAGCAAAAAGATAATAAACTGTATGAGAATTATATCAACACAATTTGTAGAAAACCAGTTTGAACGAATTACTCAAATAATTGCAGTACAAACTTAAAGTGATTACACTTTAGACTACCTAAAGACACTTAAGAGACAAATCTCTTCACGCTAGATTACATGGGATATATAAAGTAACCAATTGACTTCTCTCTGCACTACAAACGTTACATATGTATCAAATCACCCAAAATATATAAATTGGAGTCAGCCAAGTGGTCAGACACTAGTGACAATTACTGTCTATAAGGGATACATTGACTACTCTTTTAACTACTGGGTACATTGACGAATAATGATTGTCAATAATTATTCGCTAGCCAATAACATGAAATAAGAAGAATAAGAAAAAGGAAATTTGGAGGAATTAAATGAAAATCTAATAGTAGATAGATTTTTTGTTAAATCCGTGACATCTAACAAAACATTTTCACTTTCCTATGGGAAAATATATATAGCTTGTCTTAGAAGTCAATTAAATCTACATTTGACTTGTACACAATAATTCAATTTAATGACTGCTCATTTTAGTTCATAGTTCAAAAATGTACTAGGTAGTTAGCTGTTCTAGTTCAATTGCGAATCTTATATACCCTTCACCAAATTATACTTTAAAATAAAAATTTTAAATATTATTAGGTAAACAAAATTAAAATTTTTTTTCAAAATAGTATTTCAAAATTTAAAAAATTTTTTTTTTTCAAAATTGTTTTCAATTTTTTTTCGAAATTGTTTTTTTTAATTTGTTTAAATTTTTTAAAATTTTTTTTTAAATTTTTTAAATTTCTTTTTAAATTTTTTAAAATTTAAAAAAATTTTTTTTTTTTTAAGTTTTTAAATTTTTTTTTTTTAAATTTATTACTGAAAAAAAAATTATAAAAAAATTTTTTTTGGGAAAAAAAAATATTCGGGTTAAAAAATAGTTTTCCCGATTTTGACTCATTGTAGGTCCAAATTACTATAGCCTTATATAAATTGTTGCAATGAACTTTGAAATATCTAGATATCCATATCGTCTATATTAATGACTTAGTAATCCAGATATAGATCAAAAATAGGCCAAAAATCGAGGTTGTCCCAGTTTTTTCCTTATATATTTCAATTATGTTTGTAAGTTATTTGGGGGCTACGGAAAGTTGATTTCAACATACAGACGGACATGGCTATATAGACTTCGCTATATATAACGATCCAGAATATATATACTTTGTGAGGTCGCAAATGGAAAATGTAGAAATTACAAACGGAATGACAAACTTATATATACCTTTGCCACTCATGGTGAAGGGTATAATTAAGTGAGTAATTCCATGATGGATAATTACGAACTCAAGAACCAAAATGGCGTCAAAGCAAAGTTGATCATTGGATTTTTAATTTATCTCGTTTCTTTTGCTGTTTTGCTGCAATATATGACAAAACGGATTCTATAAATTAGACTTTTATTTATATGGGACTAGTTCATTTCATTCAAACAATTGAATAGTTGAATTGAACTAGTTCGTTCATGAAATACCCTAGACTAACCTACATAGATTACAATCAACATTTAATACTTTAGCTTCATTCTAAGGCTTTTATTTAAATAGAATTCAATCGTCGATGAATTAATTCATAACAGAATTTATTTAACCTTTCAATGATTCAATTTTTGTTAATTCAAATCTAATACAATTGGAATGAAACTATTTTTGTTTTTTGCAGTCAGGTTTGTTTTTGTTTTGCTTTGCTTTTATGATTTACAAAATAAATTGAAAATAAAACTACTTAAGCCATAGAAATAGAAACATTTAATTATTAAATACATTTTTGTAATGGATATCAATTCAAGAAAATTTGAATGATTCAATAAGGAATTAATTCTTTAAAGAATGAATTCTCATGAAATCCATGTTCCATGTTTTCTGTGTGCCCTATACTGACTTCACTCTACCACCTTATTTTTCTTTGAAAAGCTAGGAAAATTCAAAAAGTATTCATCAATAAACAAAAAAAAAAGTCATTTACTTAAAGCCAAAGAACAAATCAAACTAAACATAAATATGTATATATGTACATATTTAACATTCGTTACAGAATAACTTCTAAAAATATACTTATATGTGGGTAAGTGTCCTTTTTTAGCTCTTGGCATTGCATTTAAAACATAAACAATTGTTTAAAACCATTCATTATGGTAAGAGCACGAGCGTATTCCGTAAATTATCACTGACAATTTTATTTACATGTTAATCTGTTATTGTGTGATGGTCGAGGTTTCTCGTTTTCTCGATTTCTTATGCTTAAAAGACGATGGCATACTTATATATACATCTATATATATATACTATACTGTACTTTGTATATGCGAGTGTTTAACAAACCGATAAAATAAGTACATACATAAGTACTATAAAAATGCATTTCCTTTTTTATTTTATTTTCCAGCGTTTGCACACACTGTAAGTAATAAAAACAATACTCGTAATGATGAATGAGTTTTAAAACTAAACTACAGATTATTTATAATAAAATGGAGGCTGAACAAGAGCGGGAGAGCAAGCAAGCAAGCAATCAAGAGAGAAAGTGTTGAAGAGAATGAATATATGTAAACAGCATAGCACAGGAAATTTGCCAAGAAATAGAGAGAGAGAGGAAATAAAACTCGACATTTGATGAATTGAAATCAACAGCAGAAACAACTACATACATACATTGAAGAAGATGAAAAAGCATAAGAAAAACGAAGCGAGTGTTTGCGGGTGTGTTACTGCCATTACTTGCATTGATTTTGTATGTGTATGTATATCCTTAAATATGTATGGATGTATAATATACATACATATATAGACACTTGTATATGTGTGTGTGTGTGTGCATCTATATTATAGAAAAACATAAAACGCACAAGTGTAAAGGCAGATTTTCAACCATTTTGCTGTGTTATCGTTCTTGTTGTTATACACGATGATACTGGTTGATGATGATGTTGTTGTTGTTGTTTTGTTGCTGCTGCAATAGTTTATGTTGCTATCGTTGCTGTTGTTGTTGCATAAAATAAAAACCTCCGAGACGACATTAATATATATTGTATACGACCTTCACCTATTTTCCCCATTTTTTTTTTTTTTTTTTTACCAATGACTTTTATACAACACGAAATGAAACTGCAGCAACAAACTCTTCATTAACAAACAGCATCATCAACTTCATCATCATCTTCATCATCGAGGAACGAACAAACGACTGACTAACCAAACAGCCACCCACTATTGTACACACAACTGCATACATACATACATATTTGTTAGCTAGAGCCAGTACATGGTAATGGGCGATTGTGTGCTTTGTTAACTCAAACATTAATAGAAAAAGAACCTTTTAACTCTGCTTATTGCACTTACACTAGAACTTTTACTACTATGGCATTCTGCAGTCTATTAGAGAATGAAATCTTTGGTATTTAGATATTTCTTAACTGAATTGTTTTAAAATTGCAACACTGATGTATAAACTTATAGAATTGGAAATTTAATTTGCATTCAAGTTAAATTCTAAACCTTTTTTCAATTACTTTTCAAGTAAAACAGAAATGTTTTTTTTTATTGGGTGTATGACTTAAAAATGCGGGATTATTTCAAATGTTTAGCTTTTATTTTGAAACATTTGTACAACATATATTTATTCAATGCATTGAACATTGTTAGCTATGATCTTTTCCCATCTTTCTGGCAACATATGGATTTCGTACCAACAAAATTCTGCTCATCTTTTCAGGCCAAGAACGAATCAAGCCAATTTCGGATACTCTGTTCTAAAGTGAAGCGTATCCCAGAGAGATCATTCTCCATCGATCGAAACAAATAGTAATCGGACGAGACAAGGTCTGGACTACAAGGACGGTATAGGAAGACTTCCCAACCACTTATTTCTATATAGTTTTAAACAGGTATTGCAACATGTGGTCGAGCCTTGACATGATGGAATATTACGGTTTCATGTCTGGCGGCATATTCCGCACGGTTTTCGCCCAATGCACAGTGTGGTAGATCACAAATCTAACTGGACAAAATCTAATTGAAAGATCAACCCGAATATAGTATTTTATTAATATTTTATTTTTTTCACTTTCTGAACTTCTCACAAAAAACACCAGCTAGATTTGTTATTTACTACAGTATGCAATGATCGCTTCAAACTAATCAGCCGGATTTCAGCAGCTCATAATAGATAGGATCCTTTATAGAGCAATAACTTAGCGTCATGAATATTTGGCTTTGGTGTCGACTCGGCTTGTTGGCTGGACATCACGTGCGATCGCTTACGCTTCGGGTTATCGTAATGTATTAATTTTTCATCACAAGTAACCCCCTGTCTATACTTGACAAACATTTATCATAACAATTAATGACGTTTGTTGTCAAGACAAAGTTTTGCCATAACGAAGCAATAATACTAATAAATGAAGACTATACCTGATAATTTTTTATCTTGACAACCATTTCAATGTTTATCATGATACAAATTTATCAGGTATAGACAGGGGGTTATGATTCGGTGCAAAAACGATTTTCTTTTATAGCGTTCAAACATCATTTCGGATATGCAAAATCGTCTTTCATGGTCTGTCGGTTCAATTCGTATGGTACCCAATTTCACTGCTTTTGTATGAATCCTGTTGCTCGCAAACGCTATAAAATTGATGCTTGAGTAGCTCCCAATGATTTCGCAAGCTCTTGTTGAATTTGGCAACAATCTTCATGGAGTAATGCCTCCAATTCTTGGTATTCAAACTTTTTGGCTGGCCTGGACGATCTTTGTCATCCGTGTCAAAATCACTACTTTTGAACCGAAAAAACCATCTCTTGTACGTTGAAACCGATGGAACACATTCACCATAAGCTTCAGCGGCACTATTTTTCAAATTAAAGAAGTATACCTAAACTTCTCGCATATGACGCTTTGTTGGCACAAAATTCGACATTCTCGAAGCAAAAAAAAAACTTTGTTGTTTACAATATAACGTTCAATAACTAAATGAGAATAAATGACAAATAGATACCCTTCAAAATGACATATAAGTTATTGAAAACAAAAAACCGCGTTCAAAAGATACGCTATCTCTTGTAAATCCCACATTTTTAAGTCATACACCCAATAAAATGCAACATATTCATCTAACGCTCACAAATTGTCAAAAATGATCGGACAAACAATTAAATTTTTTTTCAAAATTGGCTAAGTTTGAATAAGGCTGGGGGGTCCTTTGTTCGCTGAAATGAGTTAAATTTTATTTCACACGCTTATGCATTAATTTCTCTTTCTGGATCATATATAAATTATATATAGTCCCGTAGAACATTTTTTTTTCTATAAAAGAAAAAATATAAGGCCCTTTTCACATGTTTCATCTTTGGATGCGTGCAACTTTTGTAGGAACGAGATAACTGTTAGCAAGTATTTTGATATTATTCAGAATTTCATCGCAAATATAGCTAATATCTAGCAAAAAAATATCCAGCAAAATTAAAAAAAAATAAAACATCTCTTGAACTACTAGAGATACCTAAACATGGAAGCATATTTTTTGTAGATCTTCTCAAGGACTATTTATATTTTTTGGCGATTTTTTTAAAAATGTGAGACTTGAGGTGACGCCTACGAAGCTTATCAACATTAAATAAACTCGAAAACACCTCAGCTCCAACCTTGTAATATTTCGAAACGATATCTCCAAAATAATTCCCTAGATAGCGAATTATTTAAAAAACAAGTAAGAGAGCTATATGCTGAGCCGAATCTTATATACCCTTCACCAAATTATGCTTTAAAATAAAAATCTTCAATATTTTTAGGTAAACAAAATTAATTTTTTTTTTTCAAAATTGTTTTTCAAAATTTAAAAAAAAAAAATCAAATTGTTTTTCAAAATTAAAAAAAAAATTATTTTCAAAATTGTTTTAAATTTTTTTTTTCCAAATTGTTTTTTTTTAATATTTTTCCAATTTTTTTTTTACTTTTTTTCCAAATTTTTTTTTTTAAATATTTTGCCCCATTTTTTTTTAATTTTTAAAATCTTAATTTTTTTATTTATTAGTGAAAAAAAATTATAAAAAAAATGTTTTGTGGTAAAAAAAAAAATATTCGAGTTAAAAAATAATTTTCCCGATTTTGACCTATTGTAGGTCCAAATTATTATAGCCTTATATAAATCGTTGCAATGGACTTTGAAGTACCTATCATTAGATATCCAAATTGTCTATATTAATGACTTAGTAATCCAAATATAGATCAAAAATAGGCCAAAAATCGAGGTTGTCCCGGATTTTTCCTGATATCTCAGCCATTTGTGGGCCGATTTTTTCGATTTTAAATAGCGACCGAGCCGGAAGAATTCCCGATATATTGAGCGTTCAATTATGTTTGTAAGTTATTTGGGGGCTACGGAAAGTTGATTTCAACATACAGACGGACAGACGGACATGGCTATATCGACTTCGCTGTATATAACAATCCTTTGTGAGGTCGCAAATGAAAAATGTAGAAATTACAAACGGAATGACAAACTTATATACATATACCGTTGCTACTCATGGTGAAGGGTATAAAAAAAGTTTCTAAGCCACTGTGCTGTGTTTATATTTACCAAATTTAAAATATAAGCATTAAATACTTTAAAAACTCTGCTTCTATTTGGTGGGCCCCATCAGCAGTACCCACTAAACCAGTTTTATTTTATATCTGTATTAAACACAACAACAGCAACAACAAAAAGCAAAAGAAAATCTCATTCGTGCAACATTCTTCAAAAGCTGTATGTTAAGTGAGACATTATCCATGCACATTTAGCCACCAGCCATGACACTTTTCTTGTATTATTTTTTTGTTTTTCATATTTTTTTTTTTTTGTACACAAGTGTTTGTTATACACATATACAGACACTAATACCTATACACATAGATACACATGTATATTTAAATGTATGTATGTATTTGAATATAATATATAAACATGTGTTTGCATGTGTATTAAGTTGTACGTATTTCAAACTTTTAAACATTTTTATTTAATGCACGCATTTTAAAATGCCAGTATGAAAATCTGTAGGATCTCTTTGTACTCGCACGTACTTATTATATATATATATATATATATATATATATATATATATATATATATATATATATATATATGTATGTATGTACGACTGTATGTGTGTTAATGTCTGAGTTGATTTTTGCTGTAGTTGTTGCTGCTGTTGTGATAATATTTGAGCATATTTTATTAAAGTACTATTTTATTAATTTTGACAGATACATACACAAGCAAAATAAAAACATACAAATTGGTTGTTGCCGTTGTTGGCTTTTTTTTGCATTGCACTCGTAAATATGATGGCAATTTGTTTTATGATTTTTTTTATCTTTTCAATGTAAAATTTTATGTATCGTGCAAATTTTGTTCAATAAAATTTCAATAAGGTAAAAATAAAATATATATTTTTTTTTTGCAAATAAATATTAATTGATTTGTTACGAATATGATTAAGGTGGGTGTAATAAAATATTTTTTATTTTAAATTTTTAATTAAATTTTGAATTTTAAGCAGCTTAAGCTGCCAAACAATATTTTGAAAGCTTAACTCGTTCATACATGTATGTAGATGTTAAAGTTTGATAGCGTATACTTAATAATTTAGTTAACAAATATTCGTTGGCAAAGGAACTTTGTTGCCATTAATTTTTATAAAATTTCTTTAATTTGGTTTTTATCGTTAAGAATTTCCAAATGTAATGGGGTGGAAATACATTTGTTAATAAAAAAAACAACTTTTACTTGCTCTTAATTTGTTTACTCTCATTTATAACTGATTATAATCTGTAACACTCATACGCCCCAATAGCATCGAAATGTTACATTTAAAGATTTTAGTTTTCTTTAACATTTTATAACCCCCATTGTGTGTTAAATACACACCACACAATAGTAGACACATGCAAACATATAAACATACATACAGTGAGTTATAATACAATTTAAACTTTTTTTTGAAAACTATATTCCACTATTTCGGTTTTCAAAACATTTATAGAATTCCTAGCATCGGCAAAACAATGAATTGTTATCAAGAAGACTAAAATGAAATGAATATGAATATGTATAAACAAAATAATATTTGTGATAAATAAGTACAAAGTATCATGGCACAGATTACACAGATATGAATCAGCTGGTTCCAGTAATATGGCAATAGAAAACAAAAAAAATAATATGTCAAAATGGTTGTGGTTTGGAAAGAGGGACAAATATATACATATCACACTCGTTGCCTATTGAAAATTATATTTTTTCCCTCGCTCTGCAAACCACAACCATTGAAAAGTGGTTGTAGAAAGTCAAAATAACCATACGGTTCGATATTACTGTTTTGAGAATCTGTGCATCATGGTTTACCTTAATTTTAACATACATTTTATTGGATGTATGACTTAAAAATGCGGGATTTAAAATAGATGGCGTATCTCTTGAACGAGGTTTTTTGTTTTAAATAACTTATATGTCCTTTTGAAGGGTACATTTCTGTCATTTAATGTCACTTAGTTATTGAACGTTATAGTAAAAACAACAAAGTCTTTTTGGCGAATTTTTTAAAATGAATCGTAATGTGTGGGAAGTTTTGCTTTACTTCTTTAGTTTGAAAAAAATTGCCGCTAAAGCACACCGATTTCTCACCAAAGCTTACGGTGAATGTGTTTCATCGGTTTCAATGTAAGAGAGATGGTTTGTTCTGTTCAAAAGTGGTGATTTTGACACGGAAGACAAAGATCGTCCAGGCCAGCAAGGAAGGTTTGAATGCCACGAATTGGTGGTATTACTCTATGAAAATTGTTGTCAAACTAAACAAGTGCTTGTAAAATCCTTGGGAGCTAATCAAGCAACAATTTCAAAACATTTGCAACCAGCAGGATTCATCCAAAAGCAGGAAAATTGGGTACCATACAAATTAAAGCCGAGAGACCTTAAAAGACTATTATGCATGTCAGAAATGAGGCTTGAACACTATAAAATAAAATCATTTTTGCACCGAGTCATTACTTGCGATGAAAAATGGATTCATTACAATAACCCGAAGCGTAAGGGATCATATTTGAATCGTCACCAAAGCCAAATATATATGGCTTTATTGTAATTCTCTCTATTTGGTAGGGGGCAAAAAGGTCCTATCTATTATGAGCTGCTAAAATCTGAACAGACCATCTCGGGGAACCGAACGCAATGATTCATTTGAAGCGAGCATCGGCCGAAGAACGTATCCGATATTGGCTTGATTCGTTCTGGGCATCAAAAGATGAGCAGTTCTTTTGGCTCGGAATCCATATGTTGCCAGAAAGTTGGGAAAAAGTTATAGCTAACAATGGCCAAAACTTTGAATAAATTTATTTTGTACAAATGTTTCAAAAACAAAGCTAAAAATTTGAAAAAATCTGGATTTTTTAAGTCATACGCCCAATATTTTGATAATTTTTTAGACTCAAATAGTTTTGTAAATATTTAGTAAAAATGTCGAGATTTGCGAAAATTTAAAAACTAACCCCCATATGCATAAACTGTTTATAAACTTATCAAAGGTTTATAAAACAAATTTTGTATGGAAATTTTGTTTGAATTTTGTTTTGTTTTGATAAATTTATAAACTGTTTATGCGTATGGGGGTAAATTTATAAACGATTTTAGTGCTGAATTGAAGCAAAAACCTATCGATCGAAAAATTCTTATCTTCAATTTCCATGCTCTGTTTTTGGCCTCTAAATTTTTAGCAGTGTTCTTTTTGAGCCTTGTATGTTTTTAAATCTGCATTAGCTTTAACTTTTCGTACCAAATAGTTCGAGCACTGAGCTAACCGGGCTGCTTTCCTACCGGATGTGTTGGGAGCTCTTTTCAAAATACTTTCTATTTTGTTGGCTTTAGAAACATCATATGGACCATTCCTTCTACCTAAACGAGGTTTTCTATCAACGAACAAGTTCTCCTGGTACTGTTTAATAACATTGGCAACAGTTTGACGGCAGACCTTTGAATGCTTGGCCAACTTTTTGTAGGACCAAGTTGGGTTTTGTTGAAAATATTTAATAATTTTAGTACGCACTTATTTCTGGTCACTCATTTTAATCATATTAACAACAAATGAATATAATTGACATTAAACATAATAACTGACATGTTTTACAAAGGTAACTTGATCAAAAAAAAAAAAAATCCAATAATACTTGGGTTAAAAGTTTTAATGAAAAGCGTGTGTTAAGAATTTTACGATCTCACTCCTTATTAGCTATTTAAACAATTATAAAAATATTTCGGGAGTCCTCATAAAACTACTCCTAGATAATTTAATAGCCAGAGAATTTAAGAAATTCCCTAAAATAACTCCCGGGGAGGTTATCAATAATCTTAAATTGGAAATTAGTTCTTGAACGGTTAGCCGCAGCGCAATTCGTCATTATAAACCTCTTATTTCTAAAAAAAAACGCACTGCTCGCAGACAATTTGCCAAAGAACTGGTCGAGACAGAACTGAAATACTGTTGTTCTCTTTTCAGATGAATACAAACAGTGATGAGAGAACATTTGTAAGACGGCCGCACGAAAAGATAGTAGCTCCAAGTACAAAAATAAGACATCAAAATTGGCTGTGATAATATAATATATATTTTAAACGATATTATGTATCCATATGCTGTATATGTATATGCACTTGTTGGGAGATTAAAGCACGACAAAGACCCCCAACACAACTGTAAGGTTGTAACCGAATGATTGTAATCCAACGAGGTACATTCACCTGAGAGACATCGAAAAACCTAAGGGGAAATATTTGTTATACAAAGTTATACAACGAAGGGAATGGCAACATTTTTGAAAGGAGACGGTTGACTTTTTAACTGGTCAGTACATCTTCGCTGTGAAGCTGTGATAAAAAACAAAGGCTATCCAAGAAAATGCTAAATCATTAAAAGTGTCATACAATTTTTCTAAAAATTAAACCTAAGTTTCCATTGTTTTGTCAATAACATAATAAAGAATACTTTTGAATTTGTTTACCATTTTTCAGAATTTAATAAATTATGTTATTATTATATCCTTAACGTAAAGTTATATATAAGTTTATCATTCCGTTTGTGCTATCACCGTTTTTTATTGGTGACCCCATAAGGTATTGTATTATTGATCGTTATAAACAGCGGAGTCGATATAGCCATGTCCGTCTGTCTGTTGAAATTCTACGTCAATATATCCCCAATAGTTCAACTTAGGCTGCTATCTAAAAATCGGCCCACAAACGGCTGAGATATAAGCGAAAAACCGCAACTAGCTCAATTTTTTCATATATTTTCACCAACATTTTTTTTCAATACTAAAGAAATACAAATTTCTTAAGTTTTGTTTTCGATTTTGACTTCTTAAATTAATATTTGAAAATGTTTCAAATGTATTGTCAACCACTGTATATATGGGATTGTTAACATAGATATTTATTAGGAATGGCCCATATAATATGGTTGACTAAAAATTTCAAAAATCGATAATTATGCGAAATCATAAAAATTCTTGTATAGTCAAAAATATTAAATTTTATACTAAAATTTGTTATACATAGGAAAAGTAACTTATCACTTTAAGATACTGAATCTTTAAAATAATTAAGATGTTAAGGGCCTGAAGACGATCAAATAAACCCGTCAATCAGTGCATATGTGTGAGTGTCGTATTCTTGAAGCTTTAAAAGAGACGTATATATAAATACGTCAATCACCAATTGTATTTTGACGCACTTTTCCATTATTACCAAAAATCTCAAAGAAATTTATGTTTTTTTTTTTTTTTGTTAGTCAGAGGCGTATAGTACAAAATATGAATATTTTTTTCATCTTCACGTGACGTCAATCACAAATAAAATTTTGTTTGTCTAGCTCAACAGGAGACGATCAAATAAAAAAACAAAACTTTTTGATTTTCATCAATCATTGCCGACAACGCGTACGTGTAGCCGACAAAGACCGACTGCACGCACACAACTATGTGATCGTCTCCAGGGCGCTTTGGTGTTTTGGGAGAACATTTGACAATAATTTTAAAGTTTTAAACTTACATTTCTTATTTTTAAACTAAACTATTTCAATGTCAATTTGCGTATTTTTTCCTCTAAGCAGACTCCCAAAATATGTCTTCTATTTAAATCTTAATAGAAGACATAGTTTGGGAGTCTGCTTAGAGGCAAAAATAAGTATAATCTGGTCGAAAGGTCTCAATAGATTGATCATTTTGTCATTATCTTGATTTAAATACCGAAATTCTTAAAACAGAGAAAATATTGTTACGAATGTGCAATAGCGATTTGAATTTAACGGTCTGTAACGACTGCCTGCAACATTCATCATGTTTATAAGCACCTCCATTAGTAGAGGCTTCTACTTGCCAGCAATGTTGATAGCATGTGGTTATTGGCATTGTTTGTAGGTGTGGCAACACTGAATGTTTAAGCTGCTAACATTAACATAGAAAGCTCTAGAATTCGAATGTTCTAGTTTTCCGTTAAGATCATTGTAGAAGATTAACGAAAGATGGCATGTGTATAAATAGTGGCAGAGGTTGCGGTCGTGAGTTGAGTTTATCATTGACGCCGTTAGAGTTAACATCAACTGTCGTGTACATTTGAGCTTGTACATTATAAAGTGTGTGTGTGGATTTCTGCGAATTGATAAACGTGTATAAAGACACTGAGTGTCTATTTGAACTGTTGTTGTTGTACATTTTAAGTAAATAAAGAGTTGTTACAATTTTTAACTGCTTTTTATTTGCAAGCAAAGGTATCCGGTTTATTTAAAGGATATAAACCCCCGTTTTTAAAAGGTAAAAACGTAACAATATGTTCCAAAAATTTATTTTTTGGCTAAAACCAATCATAGTTTAAGTTCATATTTTTAATTTAAGTAAATATCTGAAACTTTAGTAGCGCTCGTTGTTGAAATGCTGTTTCGAACTTCGTGGATTGGGTTGGATTTACTCTGCCAAATCTTGGTCGATTCACACCATATGACAACGGTAATCGTGAGTCTTAGCCACCAGATAGCCAGTCACTTTAACTTTATGGGCATCTGTTAATTCTATTCAATAAACTGTAAAGACGTTTTTTATAAGTAAATTTATAAACGTTCACCGTAAGTCTAATTAATATTGGACGACAATAAGTTTTTGAAAGAACAAATTGTCTTATTCTCAAACAAACACACCATTCAATAAGAAACCTCTATTCGTAATACCCTGTATGTAAATATGTAGGTAATTATTTGGGTTACAACTTCACTTTTACGAGGATACGAGTAGTATGATGATGATGACCAAATTGTATTGTATGTTTTTAATGGTAGAATGCCGATGCTGCTGCTGTATAAGGCGCCCTACTCTTCTTTAAACAATAACAACTACAACAATAATAACAATAACAATAGTGTTACGAGCCATAGTATGTAGTAGCAAGAACAACAAATATAAAACGGCACCAATAACCACTTCTGTTAAAGTACTCCTCTGTAACGCCATATTTTTATTTTGTTTTTATACTTCGTTTTTATCTTTTGCTACAACTCGTTCATACATATGTATGTATAAAGGCCGTATCACGGGTAAGGGTAAAAATTATAATACTCGTAGTAGTTGTTTCAGTTTCAATGGTTATTAAATTCATGGCAATGATAGTATTTGGATTTTTTACTTGTGTATATGGCAATGCCACCGTTAACAATACAAACATACATACATAGTAGTTAATATGTGAGTGTGGTTGGGAATGTGTTTTCTTAACGGTAATAGTTAGTTGTATGTATTTTTGTTATGATTTTATTTTAACTCATACCTGCTCTCTTATTTCACTAGTTTACTCTCTATCGCTTTCTCACTTATACTCTCTCTCTCTCATTTAAATACTCTCTCAGTATTAGTTTTTGTTTTAAAATTCCTCAGGAAATTTTTAACATCACTGCTACATATCTCACTGTTACACTCTCTCCTTCTCTTTTTCTATCTATCACACATTCACTGTATTTGTTATTTTCTTGCAATGTTTTTATTTTATTTTTTATTGTAGCGCAGGAATAAATAAAGTGCTGCCACCTAGTTTTTGGTATAACAACAAGAATTTACTTACTTTTACTATTTTTTTACGCCTATTTACTAGATTTTGGATTTAAATTTACTACATAATAATCTTTTTACTTAAACCAGTGTTAATTCTAATATTGTAAGAAAATAATCAGGAAAAATGTACATAATTTCTTTATCTAAAACAAAAGATGCAAGGTAACTTTAAAACAAGCATTTTAAAATGATCTTATTTTGCATAGAAAACCTCTCAATTCATTTTAAATTAAATAAAGTAAATAGAATTCATTGGATGTCAGATCATGGCTGTGTGGTGAATATTCGATATTTTGAATGTTCAAACAGTAACTTCCCAGCAGTTCTAGGAGACAGTCCCGACAGGGGGTCAATTGACCTTTTTTGACTTCATTGAGACTGTCTAATAGCTGGTCCAAAGTACTCAACGCATTGGATTCATATACTGGTTAAATAGCGTCAGTTATCTTACTAGCTACCTAACTGGTAACTTGCTCAGCTACATAATTAGTTATTTTAACATATACGGGTGCTAATTGACCTCAAAGAGTCAGCTAAAAAGACATATCATAGGCCGTAAAATAAACGATTGCATGTAAACAAACCTTTTTTCAACAGCTCTCCAATGGATTGCTTCTGGTGTGTAAAATAACTACTTTCTAAAGTGCAGTACAAAATAAACGTTTAAAGTGACTTCACTATAGGTTACTAAGAGACACTAAAGTGACTATTGACTTCATGCTATGTTACATGGGAATCAGTATACTTAAAAATTAACTGTATGAGAATTATATCAACACAATTTGTATAAAACCAGTTTGAACGAATTATCACACAACACGTTTAAAGTGACTACACTCCAGATTACTTAGAGACACTTAAGTGACAATTGTCTTCACGCTAGATTACCTGGGATGTATAAAGTAACCAATTGTCTTCTCTCTGCACTACAAAGAGCAAATACGTGTCAAATGGGCCAAAATATATAAATTTGAGTCAGCCAAGTGGTAAGACATTTGTAACGATTACTGTCCATAAGGAATACATTGACTACTTGCTTAACTGATGGAGTAATTTAACACTAGCTGTGAGACAGTATTGTCGTGATGTAGAATGTTCCGTGTTTCCTTATTTCTCTACAAACTACTGACAAGAAAATAGCGATAAACCATTTCAAATAGATCGTTCTACATCGTGACGAAAAATTTTATTTTTAGAAAATTCTTCAAAAAACCAAATAGATCAACTACACATATGTGAATGATTTAAAGCTGTTTTATTCTTAAACTGTTAAAGGAGGAATTCTAACATTGTGTTTAATCATCTCAAACACATGTGTGAAAAACCAAAGGTTGTTTATAAACACGCGTACATTATATAGAGTCACACATGTATATCTTACAACTTCATATGTATATAACAAATACAATTATGCAAATCATATCGTTCAGTAAATCTGGTATTGTATTTGATTCTGACAACCATGTTTTCCTAACCCCCACTAAATAGGGGCTTTAGACAATAACATTTTGAGGACAGTTACTTATAAAAGTGATTATGTTTCTGTCTCAAAAGTCGTCAAAGTATCACATCGTGAAAAGGTTATTTAAAGAGAGATCCGAATACAAATATAATTTTTTAAAAAAGAAAAGATCTTTATTAGAAACAGCAAATATTATCATTAGTTATATAACTATCTCATTAAAATAGCGCAGTATTATGTAAATCCAATTTTTCAAGAACTTGCTAAAGAATAATAAGATGTTGGATAACATTAATCTGCAATTTTAGCTTACAAAAAGTTGTTAAACCTTGCTCGGTAGTGCTCATCGTTAAGATTAATTTTCATGTTGTTAGATCTAATCACAGACTCTCGGGAACATCAGCTATATTCTCATCGGTAAGATTTTTGCGGCGAAGAGAATCGTTAATAATGTCTTGTTGAATGAAAAAATCGAAGATATATATTTTATCATAGAAAAAGATAAAATGATTAAGGTTTTTTTTAATAATTAGTGATTTTTAAAATGAACTTCTGATATATGGGTTATATGGGGGATAGGGTCAATTATGAGCCGATAATAACAAAAGTTGGTTGAAAGATTTAGGTTCATATAAAACTGGCTTATGAACAATTTCATCATATTTTTTCAATATTAATTATTATATGACTGTTATTAATATTCAAGTAATTATCTGAGGGTACTATGGACAACTGCTGCTCGATTTTCGCCATAGTTTACAGGGTTCCTAGACCCAATGTTCAAAATTTGTTCAAGATTGCCGCATAATCAACATAATTAAGACGGATCCCCATCTTTTTAATACGATTTTATTAAAATCTAGTTCAAAAATATCAAAAAGGTATTCAATCGATTAACTGTTAATCGGTTAACCGATTGATTTTGGTCGTTTAACAGTTCGAATAATTTAAAATTGCCGATTTTCAAATAACAAATAAACCAATTAATTTGTGTCGATTAACCGAAATTTATCTTCATTGCACTTTAACATATTTCTTTCGTTTTAATTCAAATACAAATGTCAAAGAAAAATTACACATTTTTTCGAACATCCAAGAAATATGTTAAGTGTGTATTACAACTGACATATTTAATTTACATGTATTTGTCGAAGGGCGACTTTTTGAATGAAACACAGGTTTTTTGATCAAAAATATATTTTATTTTTCAACATAGTTTCCTTGGAGCTCTATGTACTTTGTCCAACGTTTCTCCAATTTTTATATCTTTTCCAAAAAATAAGATTGCAGTCAAATCTCTTTCCTATGAGTCATTTCTTCAGGTTTGAAAAAGCCATGTGAGATTCCTATCGAAATTCACTCTTTTTCAATTTCAGCTCAAGTCACGAGGTAGTCTGCTTTCAATGGCTGTCAAACACAAACTAAATGACGCAGCTTGGTAAAATTTTGACAGGAGTCAACTGACAGATGCCTGTTGACAGGAGCAGTGTTGCCTTTTCAGTTAAGAGCCGGGAAATGCAAAAAGTCGCGGACTTATTTACCCACCCTCGTAATAGACGAAACTGCAGACATTACTGAAACGAGTCTTTTTTCAGAACTTAACTACATTCAAAATCCAAAAAGGACTGCAATGGTATAATGAAGGGATTTTATATGCATAGAAAATACTAAAATACTTAAATGAGTACACAAAATTCGTGGTTTTATTTTCAATTTAAAATAAAATAGAAATTATTCGGTTAATCGAATAATATAAAATTAACCGATTAAATCTAAGCCCCGATTAATTATTTGCTCGATTAAACGATTAAACCAGATACCCGATTAATTGAAAACTCTAGTATTTAAGCTTGACGTTGTTCTGCAATACTTTCTTTAAAAATTTAAAAATAACTGTTATTTTCGGTAGCTTCGGTTACGAATTATGTACTAAATCCTCGCAAATTTGACTTTTTGAAATCTTTTTGGAATTTAATTTAATGCAATTACTAGTTATCCTTTATCAAATATTGTAAAATGCAAAAATTGCTATAAAATAAATTAATATTTTTTATCAATGTTTTTCAAAAATATTGTTAAGTTTTCATCTTTTGAAAACGTTGGTTTATTTCCTTTAAATAAACTGGATACTTTTGATTGCAAATAAAAGCCGTTTAGTAGTTTAAAATTTGTAACAACTCTTTATTTATTTAAAATGTACAACAACAACAGTCTAAATAGTTACTCAGTGTCTATTTACACGTTTATCAATTCGCAGAAATCCACACACACACTTTATAATGTACAAGCTCAAATTTACACGACAGTTGATGTTAACTCTAACAGCGCCAATGATAAACTCAACTCACGACTGCAACCTCTGCCACTATTTATACACACGCCATCTTTCATTATTCTTCTATAATGATCTTAACGGACGACTAGAACATTCGAATTCTAGAGCTTTCGATATTACATTGCTATCAACATTGTAGATGAGTAGAAGCTTCTACTGATGGACGTGTTTATAAACATGATGAATGTTGCAGGCAGTCGTTACAGACCATTAAATTCAAATCGCTATTGCACATTCGTAACAACATGTACAAATAAGCTTTAGCAAATATATTTGCGTAAAAAAAATAAATATGAAAATCGAAAACCGGTTGACCGGTTTTGGATACTCTAGTCCGTTGTCTTGTCGAACTTTTTCTCTCTTTAGTTTTAATCATGGCACAACAATATAAGGTAGACTCATAAAATTAATTCAAAAATTTTTTTATTAAATAGTGTAACAATTTTATATTTTTGAAAATAAACGTGTCAAATTTATCAAATATTGCGAAAACAAGATATCAAATTTACGTGTTAAATCAATAGTTTGACGTTATTGGGGTAAATATTCAAAACTCTCCCTGATGTGTCTACCTTGTGTATTATTGTATCATGGTTTTAATCATATTTTGAATAACATTTTTATATATAAAATTTTATGTCTTTTCAATATTCAATGCTATAAATATCTCAAACCATTGTTTTACACCGAATTTTTTTTTATTATAAACAATTGTTTAACATTTTATGTGCTCATAAAACTACAACTACAAACTCCTTTGTTTGTTTCATTAACTCGTGCTGCTGCTACTGCTCGATTACAACTGCTGGCACAAGTTGCCTGTCGTTGCGTTGCAAGTGTATAACGACGCACGAGTACAAGTAAAAGTGTAAATTTGTTTAACTCGTGATCTAAATAAAACAGTGATTCTTTTAATATAAATAAACAATGTTCAATTTGTTGGGGTTTGTTATTCTTTCGACTTACTAAATATTTGTACTTTTAACATGTTTCAGAGTTTATTAAGAAAATGTTTAGTTTAAATTAACAAATTGTTAGCTAGTTGATTTGTTTATGGTGTTTGCAGTTGTTTAAAGTTTTAAATAATAAACTATAAACACGAAAGGTATTATTTACAACATTGAAACTCGAAAAAACACTCCCTAAAATAAAGAGAAATTAAAAAAATTATTAATTTTTTGTACAAAATTTAAGAAAATTTCATACAAATTTTTAAAATAACCAAGTACTTATTTACAATTAAGTATTATTAAAAATTTTATTAATTTCATTAAATACCCATCTTATAATTTCCAACAAAATTCCTAAGAATTACAGAATTTTCTGGGGAAAACTATAAAATGAATATTTGCTAATAAATGTCTAAATCTCTCTGTGGCTTTTATTCATTATTACAATGTTGTTTAAATTTTGAAAAATACAATTACATATAAGAATTTAGTAATCTTATTTGAAAATTTGTTAAAATTGTATGCATAAATATTTTTCTAAATTTGTATACACAAAAAGATGTACGAGCTAAATTACAAAATTTATTAAACAGGCCATAAAAATGAAATATTTCCAAAATGTGAAAAAGAAAAAAATAAAAACAAATTAATCAAATTTGTAAAGATATGGCCATTAATGAAATAACAACTCGTAAAATTTTTAAATGTTTATCAAATGTATCAAAAGTATTTACAAAATTTTCTATATAAATCGTGAAAAATTAATACGTACTCGCGATAATTTAAACAAAATTAAACTTGACGAAAATTTCATTACAGAGATCAATGCTAATGTTTAGATTTTGTTTTTATTATACGATCGGAGATGGAAAATTCGGTGATATACTAATTGTGCAAGAAAATCCAGTTAAACTGGCATTAAAATATTCATATTCTATGTAATATACTGTGAGTAACAATACAATGCAAACTTTTTTATTTAAAAACTTTATTCCTTAATTTCAGTTTTCAAAACCATGACCATATATTTCTAAGATGAATTCAAATTTACTTAGTTTTCCTTTCAAATATAGAGACGATCAAAAGAATTACCTTTTAAAGTTCTTAGAGCCATTATTACAACTTGCCTTAATGTTACTAATAGTAAAAGGTAACTTTAAGTGATAGAAAAAGTGATAGAACATAAAGACAAGTTGTAATAATGACCCCTAGTCTTCTGAATTCAATTCTATTTGGTATACAAGTTTTCTATACCCATACAAAATTTTAAGTTCTCCAGAATTTCGAAATTATGTAGCTTTAGTTTGATTTTTATATACATACATACATCATGGCATCAAAGATCATATTAGCGGAGTTCACTGTCTGGTGCAAATGGTCTTTTTGCTTTACAATACAAATGCACAAGGTTGTGAATATCGCTATTTTTTAATAAATGGTTGCAAAATACCTAAAGTTAAACTGTTAATAATTTTAGAACTGTTAGACAGATTTTATCTTGATCTCATTTTGAAGCTAATGAATCGCAGATTTCCATTGTCCTTAAACAAATGATATCACAAAAAAGCTATCTCACATTTACCAAAGACTTCCTTAATTATCAGCCATTGCACGTTTAAAAACATATTCTTACGAATGTGCAATAGCGATTTGAATTTAACGGTCCGTATCGACTGCCTGCAACATTCATCATGTTTATGAACACGTCCATTAGTAGAAGCTTATCAACAATGTTGATAGCATGCGATTAGTAGCATTGTTTAATCCGAATGTTCTAGTTATCCGTTAAGATCATTGCAGAAATTTAACGAAAGATAGCGTGTGTATAAATAGTGACAGAGGTGGCAGTCCTGAGTTGGCGCTGTTAGAGTTAACATCAACTGTCGTGTACATTTAAGCTTGTACATTATAAATTTACATTATAATTATAAAGATTTTATAGTTGCTGCCGTTAACTTTTTAGCCCACTTACGCTTAACATCGGTCATGTCCTGCTGTACCTTTCCTGTGTTCAGTAATTCTTTTTTTACAAGAGCCCAATAACTTCCCAAAGCCCGAAGTTCTGGACAATTCGTTGGATTTGCCTCCAGTGGTACAAAATTTACCTTAATGTTTGAATACCACTCAAGGAGCTTCTTTCCATAATGACATGATGCCACATTGGGCCAGAAATATGAAGGCACTCTGTGCTGTTTTAAGAAAGGTAAAAGCCGTTTTTGCGGACACTCCGTAAAATATATTTCTGTGTATAGCGAGCCTGATGTCACAAATGATTGGCTTCTTTTGCCACAACTACAAATGGCATGCCACACAAGAAACTTCTTGGGGAATTTGGTTTGTTTTTCTGTCCGGTATTGTTCATGAACATTACCTCGTAAAAATCTTGACTCGGAAGTTGTGAAAAGTCTGCCTGTACATAAGTTTCATCATCAATCACACAACAGGTGTATTTTTATACCATTCACCTTCGTGAGAAGGGTATATATAAGTTTGTCATTCCGTTTGTAATTTCCACAATATAATTTTCCGACGCTATAAAGTATATACATTCTGGATCCTTATAGATGGCGGAGTCGATTTAGCCATGTCTGTCTGTTGAAATCAATTTTCTGAAGGCCCCAGATATTTTCGGGATCCAAATCTTCAATAATTCTGTCAGACATGCTTTCGAGAAGTTTCCTATTTAAAATCAGTAAAATTCCGAGACAACCTCTATTTTTGCCCTATTTTTGATCTATGTATATCTCGATTACTAAGTCATAAATACAGACATTGATAGATATTTCAAAGTCTATTGCAACGATGTATATAAGTTGGACCTACAATGGGTTAAAATCGGGAAAAATATTTTTTAACCCGAATTTTTTTAAAAAAAAAAAATTTTTTTGTCATAAATTGTTTTCATAAATTAAAAAAAATAAATTTTTAAATTAAAAAATTTTTTTTAAAAAAAATTGTTTTTTAAAATTTCGAAAAAAAAAATTAATTTTATTTTAAAGCATAATTTGGTGAAGGTTATATAAGATTCGGCACAGTCGAATATAGCTCTCTTACTTGTTTTTTAATAAAATTTTACCTCAATTTGTTAGCTCCTTCTTTTGCTTCTAAGTTCTTTAACCCATTGCGATCTGGAACTTTCTGAGCCCTATACGACTTCAACCCAGCATTAGCATTGGCTCTGCGCACAAACAAATCAGAGCATTTAACTTTACGAGCTATTTTACTAAAAGAAGTGTTCGGCGCTCTTCGAAAGAGTTGTTCCACTTATTTTGTCTTACCAATATCTGTTATGCTATGTCCACATTTGAGTTTTTAAACGCGTTTAAGTAAAATGTTGATTAAGTTAATCAAAGCCGTTCACATTACATTTGAGATGATTAAGTTGACAAATAAAAAACAAAAATCAAATGTATATTTCGTTAACGCACTCAAATGGAAAAAAAATACTTTAATAAAGTTATCAGTAGATTATTTGAACTTATTAATGATGGAATTTTAAACATTATTTAAAGTTGTTTATGAAAAATTTAAAAGGTACGTTTATTGTGGCCGATACTACATCATAATCAGTGTGTTCAGATGATTCTACGTGATTAATGAAATATTTAAGTTTTAATCATTTCGATTTTCATGTGATTAGAGCTTAATCACCTTTGAGATGATTAACTCTGTAAATGTGAACATACTATTAGACCTATTTTTATTCCTGATCCAGGTTTTTTTTCAATTCACATGTCTTCCTTATGCTATTTAATGGTTTTTGAGACAGTGTGACTATAAACCTTCAAATCTTTATGCTATTTTTTTTTTTAAGTTTTAATTATTTTTTCATGTACTTTTTTTTGCTGTCCATTTTGACCGAAATTACAATAGAAAGTGAATGATTTAGAAAAGATAATATCTGACATATTTTTGAAAGCTAATGTGATTAAACAAATAATAATTTGTTGGACCAAGGATAATTTTTGGCTGGAATAGTGTGTATAAGTTTTTTCTGACGCACTCTTTATTTAAAAAAAAAATCTATTTAATCTATTGAATCTGATTTCTCAGCCTATTAGTAATTGTGACAATAAGTTGTTAAATATGTTTTGACATTTACCCCCATTAACAAGAAGTCTGGCTATGTGTTAAATAATAGTTAATAGGGTTAGAAACTAAAAATATAAAAATTAAATGCCATAATTTGTTCGTAAAATTAATTATATTGAACATAAAAAGAAGGTACTTATAAATTAAGTAATCCCATTGGAGAGAACATAAGATACATACATATGTAGGTATGTAAATCTTCTCCATATTACAAAAGTAGGTAAGTTTATTGAATATAAAACGTTGTACTAGACATGGTACGACCTACATTCATTAATTATTATTTTGCAAAATGGCTAAGGATAAGAAAGCGGTGTGAAACCAGGCAAACAGAATTTCCAAACTATTGTCGTCAAGCATCAACGATTTGTTACATCTTTATAGGACGAATCCCACTAAGAGACCAAAAAGCTCTTAAAGGAATATACCTAAGCTTACATTTGAGCAAAAAAAAATTAAAAAAGGGCCCATTTAGAAAAAAATTTAGATTTTGCAAAAAAAAAATCAAAAATTGTTTGACTTGGGTTACAAAATATTAATTTTGATATATATCCCACTCGCATTCAACTAAGCGACCAAAAATCTTTTAAAGCAATGAACTTAAGCTTTCTTTTGAGCAAAAAAAAAATTAAAAAAAGTGCCCATTTTGAAAAAAAGTCAACAAAGTTTTCGATTTTGCAAAAAAGTCAAAAATTGTATGTCTTGAGTTACAAAATATTTATTTTAATAGATATCCCACTCGCATCCCACTAAGCGGCCAAAAACCTCTTAAAGGAATAGACCTAAGCTTTCTTTTGAGCAAAAAAAAATTTAAAAAGTGCCCATTTTGAAAAAAAAAGTCAACAAAGTTTTTGATTTTGCAAAAAAAAGTCAAAAATTGTATGTTTTGAATTACAAACATTTATTTTGCGACCAAATAGTTTTTCAAGGAAAATATTGTTACGTTTTTACCTTTTAAAAACGTGGGTTTATTTCCTTTAAATAAACCGGATACTTTTGATTGCAAATAAAAGCAATTTTAGTAGTTTAAAATTGTAACAACTCTTTATTTATTTAGAATGTACAACAACAACAGAATTAAAAAATCACTAAGTGTCTTTATCTACGTCTATCAATTCGCAGAAATGCACACACACTTTACAACGTACAAGCTCAAATGTACACGACAGTTGATGTTAACTCTAACAGCGACAATGATGAACTCAACTCACGACTGCCACCTCTGCCACTATTTATACACACGCCATCTATCGTGAATCTTCTACAATGATCTCAACGGACAAACTAGTACATTCGAATTCTAGAGCTTTCGATGTTAATGTTATCAGCTTAAACATTTAGTGTTGCCATACTTACAAACAATGCTAACCGCATGCTATCAACATTGTTGATAAGTAGAAGCTTCTACTGATGGACGTGTTTATAAACATGATGAATGTTTGCAGGCAGTAGTTACAGACCGTTAAATTCAAATCGTTTTTGCACATTCGTAACAATATCTAAGCTTTCTTTTGAGTAAAAAAAGGGCCCATTTTGAGAAAAAAAAGTCAAAAAGTTTTTAATTTTGGAAAAAAAATTACAAACATTTTTTATTTTTAAATTGAAGAAATAGCTATCTAAACTATTTGGGACACATTTTGCTAAGAACAATAGGTAATAAGTTACATGGATGAGAAAAAACACCTGCTTGGCCAAAATGCCAAATTTTAACCCCCTCTAACTCAGAAAGTTCTCGACCGATCATCCCAATCGGAAGACATCGATTTCAAAAGTTAGATGACTTGACATGAAATGCCCCATATATTAATTACAACTACTGCCATATTCAATTATGCCTGCCGAATTATTTTTCTCTAAAGTCAGTTGTGTCTACCGAAAATATTCAGTAGTTGCAACTGATTACTGAGATATAATGAGTACATAGAACTGACTAAATTCGATTGCCGACCCATTCGGTTACCACAATCTCTGTGTATATTTTTATTTTACACAATTCTTAGACAAACCAAATCGAATTTAAAATGTTTGGGCAACTTCAAATTTGGTCCGATGGCATGTCGAACATATTTGTTTCTCTCTAACACAAGTAAGTAAAAATAAACTAAAAAATAAATTTTTTTTACCTATTTTTTATTTATACTTTAGTTATTTTAATCTGTTTTTGACTCTATCTTTCAAATTAGCAAACATTTTAAGCTACCATTCAGTGACATTTTATAGTCTTTATTTCCCATTCCTATTATACAAATATATATTTTTGGATATTAACTTTTTTCGCAGAAGAATTTTTGAAATATCTATGTTGTATGTGCATACAAAAGTTTGACTTATATTTAGAAAAAATTGTAAAGAAATATTTGTACAAATTTAAAACAACGTTTTCACACTACTCGTTCCACTGTATGTTCTTAAAGTGTGACTGACGAGTAACTTTAAACAACAACTGCCATCAAATTAAACCCAACCAGCCAACCTGTCATTTATATTATTAAACAACAGCCGAATACAAATATTAACACACACACACACAATACAAATACACATCCATTCATCCTTCCACCATTTTCCCAAACAGGTAAGCCCAGCTAGGATAATGTTAATAAACAGACAATTCGAGCAACAACAAAACGAAAGCCTTACCAACAACGTCGTCATCAACATCAGCCCAAAACAGAAGAAGAACAAGAAATATGTATGAGAATAATTCATGTTGAGATTTCGTATCAGACAGACAATCATATATACATAAATACAAAACAACAATAACAATAGCAGCAGCAGCAGCAACAACACCAACAACAAAAACATCACCAATAACTTTAAGATGTTTGAATGTACGTGTGTTTGTTTTTTTCAGATTTTACTGAAAACAGATAAACAACAACAATAGCAACAACAACAACAACAAAAAATGAAAACAATTGAGAAAGATGAAAAAGAAGCACGCGAAGAGGGCCATGTTGAGAGTGGGTGATGAAGGAGGCCATTATAAAGAGAAGATGAAGAAGGACTTTAAAAAGTTAATAGTGAAATGCAAAAAAAAAAAAAAGGAAAAATGTATAAAGGAGGATTCAAAGTTAAAGTGTTTTTATTAAAGGATGCTAATGGAGTTTGGGTTTAAATCCATATAGTTGTTGCTGTATTTATCATTATTGTTGTTCTTCTTGTATTTATTGTTAGCTTATTCTCTTTCACATAAAATTTAATAAAATTGTATATGTATAAAAAAAATAGCAAAAACAACATAAAATAAAATTTACAGTTATACACACCTATTGACAAAATAAAAAAATAAAAAAACAGAGATGAAATTTTTAGTACTATTTAACTTTTTTGCTTTATTTTGTAAAAAGTTTTGGTACGTAATTTTAAAGACGGAGATGAGAAAATTAATAGATTTTAAAAATTAAAAAATTGCTTTAGTTAAAGGTAATATTTGGAAAATAGTTAAACAAAAATTATGATATACTACTATTTTACTGAATTGCAGAAAAATTCCAGAAAAATTAGGATTATACGTCCCTTTTTTTAAGTAGTATTTCAACCAATACTCTTATTTCTTATTTAAAAAATGAAATATTGGTAAGTCAAATAAGGGGATTAAGAAAAATTAGAATAGACATTGTTGGCTACCGATTTTAAACTGTAGAAGTAACGATAATTTTGATTGTTTCGTTAACAGTATTTTATGTTATTTCGGTAACGGTATTTAATTATAAAATAACGGAATTTAATCGACAACATTTTAGTTATTGTAAGAGGATTTTTTAACAAACATAAGAAGTAAAATTTATTTTACTTTTTTATTTTTCTACTTTTTTATATTTAAATTTTTCGTTTTTTTTGGGACTATCATATTTTAACCCCCTTGGATCCAGGCCTTACCTTACCACTCCTGGTAAGAGATATTCACATATAGTCTTCCTGAATTATTTCCTTCCAAGACGATCTCAGCTTTCGAAACCCCTTAAAAAACTATGATCATTTATACTACATATTTGTTAAAATTATACGAATGCAATTAATAAAACCATAAATTATTATTATTATTTTAAAATGGAAAAAATAGACTGTAAGTTGTCATGAGTCATTATGAAGCAAATAACCAATTGTCATTTAGAGAACTCTCAACATTAAATTTTCGCCCAAACATTGGGAGTTTAGCGGGCCCTACTTTGCAGACTATCCAAATTCCTATAAATAACTTTTATTTTACTGCAATTGCTGCCTGTACGCATTACATAATAGCATTACCTTGAATAGATTATATAACAACTTCATTGTAATTCATACAGTAATTCAAATTCAGTTGTAAAACTCGTTCATAGTATTATATTTAAATATTTTGAAAATTTTCTATATATCTTTCAGTTTAAAATCAGGGATAAAAAAACAGTTATCGAACATCACTCCTGTGTTGAAAATAGTTCATTGCGTCTGATAGCAGAGTTTTTGTATATATGTATATTTTGGATACTTATCGGACGTTTGTGCATATAACATACGGACTCATATCGCTCATTTGCTGCAACAACGTCATAACTCAAAATCTGTGTTTTTTGAACTGAGTAATACAAAATATGCGCCGTTCTATAGTCTTTCATATAGTTTTATAATTTTTTGAAAAAAGTCAATTATTTTTAGTGTGAGAGTGTTTTTTTGTTGTAAACATCAAAATAAAAATTCATATATTTTTATATATTTGACAAGAAAAAATTTGAGTTAAATACAGATTAGAAAGATATTAACATCTACTATTTAAATCAGTTTTTATTACTGTTTTTCTCGAAACGATTTTTTTTTTTTTAATTATGACGTTGTGGCAGCAAATGAGCGATATGTAGGGTCAATATATCTGGTGAGAATTTTGTTATTAAATATCAACAAAATTTACCTATTAATGGCTAAGATATAAGCAAATTCAATTATTTAACGCAAATTTGTACACAAATTTTAGCTTTTAGATAACTTGTAGACACAACACTGTCAGAGATAATTTATGAATTTTCTGTGTTGGAATAAAGCCTATTTGCCAACTCCGTGCGATAATTAGCATCAACTTTATTGTTTGTCGGATAGGAGTTTGAGAATCAAAAGGGGTAGGAAAAGTTGCACGATGTCGATTCTTGGGGACATTTCATGTTATGTATTTGAATTGTTGTTAGTTGTCAAAAATTATTATGAAAAGTTGCGAGGCACAACTTGATGTGTGTAAACGTAAACGAGGTTTGATTCAATTTTAAAAGAAAATGGAAATATATTCCGTTCACATTCTAAGCGTAAGAAAACTGATTTGGGTTTCCCTAACTTCAAATTTATGTGAATGAATCAGTTTTCTTTCGTTTAGAATTCGAACGAAATCTTTCAATCGATATTGAGAAGCAGGTTATAAAATTGCTGCAGTTATTCCCCAATGTAAATAGGATTGTAATAATCCAAATCGAATAGTTCTAATGAACAGCATTAATCTTTAATTGTGGATTTAAAAAAAGACAATATATATAGGGCCATCAGCGCAAAAGTGGTGTAACTCACAATTATTTTTGGTTGCTGTTCTGGTATTACATACAGTCCTTACATTACCAATATCAATACTAAAGTGGGGCAAGCTACCTTTTGGTATTCAAAAGCAGATGGATCGTTTTTGCACAGATCATAATATAACAAAGTAATGTAGCAAAAGTGGTGTAACTTGAATAAACCACTAAATAAATAGTTTGGGGTTACACCACTTTTGCACTAATACTCTTATACATCATATGAAAGGTTTCAAAAGCATCTACAAATCCATTTTTACTGATAACATTTTATTTAAGGCCTTTAATCAAGGAGTTATTATTTAACTCCCAATTTGTAAGCGTAAAATAATAAGTTAAAATTATTTTGGGTGAGTAGTGAAAAGCTGTTTAACTCATTACTTTATAATGGAAGCTTTTGCTTGGTAAATTATGAAGAAAATAACAATTAGCCAACTCAGAGAAAGTAAGTAAATAGGGATTTTTAGAATTCAGATAACATAATTATGACATTGTATATATATGTATGTACACAGAGAAAACAGATTCGTGATGGCAACCGAATTTGTTGCCAATCGAATGATTGTACCTTAGTAACCAAATTTTACAGTTGTTTTAGAAGGGGTAACAAAAGTTTGGTTGCTTCAACCGACATTCTTCTTAAGCAACTGACTTTCTGTTGATAGAACCGAAAAATTCTATGTGTGCAACCGAATCATTTTCTCTGTATATATATAAACCTATACAAAACAAGTAAGAGTGTTATATTCGACTGTGCCGAATCTGGTATACCCACCATCAATATGTAGTTTTGGCCTTCTATGGCGACTTGATTTCTTAAAACTTTTAATGACTTATGTCGACATAATTTTTCTGAAATAGGGATCAGTCCAATTATGGACCGATCCTCACAAAAGTCGGTGGAACGATTATAAGACAATGTGGACTAGGGACAAATGTTGCCCAATTTTCGACATACTTTACAGTATAATTTCAGAGTACTTAGAACTAATTTGTACAAAATGTTATCAGGATTGCAGCATAATTAACATATTTATAACTGCTCAAACAGTATTCCGGGGGACACTTACATGGGGCTAGACGAAATCATTTTAATACCAAACAAACCTTATCAACAGAGAGTATATGTGCAAAATTTCAGCTAGCTACATTGGTTTGGGCCCTATCGTGTTTTCAACAGACAGACATCGCAAGATCATGTTAGAATCTTATGAGGATTCAGAATATATATACTAATGTGGATGTGCGACAAATATTTTGATGTATTACAAACGGAATGACAATACCCCACATCTTTTTGGAGGGTGGTCCTTTGCTTCAAAGGCTAACACTAGAACAAACATTTTAAAAAATAAATTTTTGTGAAGAGCATCGAAAAATGTTTGGCTTCAATTGCCGATTACAGCTTTATTATGCAAAGCTGATGAAAATTCTTATTTTCTGTAACAAGAGTCTTAAATGTTCAGTATATTTAAACGTACGTTTTACAAAAACTGACAGCAAACTTTAAACAGCTATTATTTACAACAACTGCAAAATATACAAGAAACATTATAAAAGTACCATTTAAGTAACATCACTAACATCACTACTAAACGAATAAATCAAAATACGAAAACCTGAATGAAAATATTTATCAAATATTTTTCTATTGTGCTTTATTTTTTGTTTTCCACAGAAAAATAAATATATAGGCTTTATTTTTAACAAAATATTTCAAATGCATGTATAATATTAAAGAATTCTAACAAAAATATTTATTTAAAAACATTTGAAATATATTTCCTTTTGGTTCGAGGCATAAATTTCTTGAAACATTTTTTTTTTTTTTTGTTGCCTTTTCAAACAAATTATTCAAATTTTACAAATAAATTTTGTGTTTTTATTAGCAAAAATCAAAAATCAAAATAAGTAAATATTATTTATTAACTGTGCCATAAATTTAACAATTAATTGTTGTTTTTTTGTTTAATTTTCTTTTAATGAACTACATACATATTTGTAGATAAATATTTTTATTTATTTAACTTTTGTTGTTTTTATTTTGATTTTATTAACTTTTAATATACTTTTCTGTTATATTTTATACTTTTTTAGATAATTTCTGTTAAAAATCAATTATTTGCTTTGATATTTTTTTTTAAATTGTTTTAAAATTTAAAACATTTTCATTTTTTTCACTTATTTATGTACATGTATATTAAAGTAAGTATATACACATAATTTTTGATATTATTTTTTTTTATATCATACTTTTTCTATATATACATATATATATATTAAATATTATTACCATTTTTTTATATACATATATACATGGTTGTATGTATTTGTATATACATTATTTAAAACTTAAAAAACACATTCTTTTTGACAATATCTTGCTGATTTTTCACTTGTTTAAAGAATATTTCCTGTTAAACAATATTAATAATTCTATTTAAAAAATTAACTTTGTTTTTTTCAAATATTTCATCTTTTTTTTTTTTTTTGTATCGTATAGAAAAATTTCTTAACTTGAATATGTTTTTTTTTTTTGGTTTGTTGGTTGGTTTGGTAGTGTATATCTATATGTATGTAAAGTGTAGAAAAAAAATATATATTATGTTTAAAAAAACGCGCGCCCCGTTTTATTTTAGTAGAGTAGTATTTGAACGTTTAGCGTTTGTATGCGAACTATTTTGGCCAATATCGTACAGATGCTGAGGATGCTGTTGATGGTTGAAAAACAATTTTCCTGCTCACCAAAAGAAAAATCTTTGCTCTCATTTTCATTTTCTCGTGTATCTCATATCAGTCAGTGCTTCCCCCCGCCCGCCTGCCTCTATTTTTTTTTATCTGTTTTGTATTCGTTATACTCAGCACTTGTATCTGTGTGTATGTGCGTTTGTGTGAGAGTACATACATCTATGTATGTGGGGGGAAAATTGTTTCATTTTTCTTTTTTTGACTTTTCCACATGGGGCTGTCAAATATTTGTTGACGTTTGCTTTGCTCTGTTGTTATTATTATTGTTGTGGTTGTTGTTGCTCTTATTTACATCTCAGGAATCAAGAGAGTGTAATTTTTCATTGTACAACGAGTAAATTGTATCAGTTGTTCTAATTAGTACGTTTTTACCTACAAAAATCGAATAGTATTTCCAATTGTAGTTAGTAGGAATTTGTATTCCTGCCTTTTAATAAACACTTTGTATTACTGTGTTATGATTTTAAAATTAACGGATAATTTACAGGGTTGTCATAATTATTTATATAGGTATTTTTTTATATATTGTACTACTAGGAAATAAATCACAGCTTCAAATTAATTTATTTAATTTGAGCTTAGTACACTAAAATCTTTATTCAGAATTACAAAAACATACAATTCTTTAGCTTCATTCAAACCCTTTTATTTAAATAGAATTCATTAAACGTTAAATTAATTAATAAAGTTATTAATTCATAATAGAATTTATTCAATCTTTGAATGTTTAAATTTTTGTTAATGCATATCTATTTTGTTGAATTAAAATATTTTTTTTTCATTTATTTCTGTTTTACTTTTAATTATTTACAACATAAATTGAAAACAAGTAAGAGAGCTATATACATATATTAGGTAAACAAAATTAATTATTTTTTTTTAAATTCTTTTTCAAAATCTAAAAAATAATATATTTTTTTTAATTTTTTTTTTAAATTTACTAATGAAACAAATTTATGACGAAAAAATGTTTTTTGTGAAAAAAATTCGGGTTAAAAAATATTTTTCCCGATTTTGATCCATTGTAGGTCCAACTTACTATAGCCTTATTATGACTTTAAATAGGAAACTTCTCGAAAGCATGTCTGACAGAATTATTGAAGATTTGGATCCCGAAGATATCTGGGGTCTTCAGAAAATTGATTTCAACAGACAGATAGACGGACATGGCTAAATCGACTCCGCTATCTATAAGGTTCCAGAATATATATACTTTATATTGTGGAAATTACAAACGGAATGACAAACTTATATATACCCTTCTCACGAAGGTGAAGGGTATAACAAGTAAGAGAGCTATATAGAGCAAATTATACATAAAAATACAAATTTTAAATATTATTAAATAATTTTTTTTCAAAATTTAAAAAAAAAATTTTTTAAAATTTAAAAATTTTTTTTTTCAAAATTTAAAAAATAATAATTTTTCAAAATAGTTTTCAAAAATTTTGTTCAAACATTTTTTTTATTTTTTTAAATTTTTTTTTATTTTACTAGTGAAAAAAAATGATGACAAAAAAATTAGCTTGATTAAAAAAAATTAAAAAATATTTTTCTTGATTTTGACCCATTGTAAGTCCAAATTAATATAGCCTTATGTAGATCGTTGCAATGGACTTTGAAATATCTATGATTGGATATCCATATTGTCTATATTAATGACTTAGTAATCCAGATATAAATCAAAAATAGGTAAAAAATCGAGGTTGGTCCGTTTTTTCCTTATATTTCAGCTATTTGTGGGTCGATTTTCTCGATTTTAAATAGCAACCGAGCCGGAAGAATTCCCGATATATTGATGTACGAATTATGTTTGTAAGTTATTTGGGGTCTTCAGAAAATTGATTTCAACAGACAGACAGACGGACATGGCTTAATCGACTTCGCTATCTATAAGGATCCTGAATATACATATATACTATATAGGGTCGGAAAAATATATTGTGGAAATTACAAACGGAATGAAACACTTATATAAACCCTTCTCACGAAGGTGAAGGGTATAAAAATGTTTGTAATATATTTGTAAAACTACTTTCATAAAGAATTATACCGATTTGTCAAATAAAAATATGTCTGATACAACAACAAAATACATTGTCTAGCATGTATTTTGTTGTTGCAAGAGTTAGGTTTTGACAACAGACTTAGGTTTTTGACAATTACGTCTCGTCTCTATGTTATCCTATGGCTACTTTGTTATAGATATGAATTCAAGAAAATTTTAATAAATCAATAAGAAATTATAATATAAAGAATGAATTCTCAATGAAATATATGCAATACATTTGAAGCACAAAGTAATTAAGCCTATGAATAAATTCGTATTAATAATTGACGGATTGGTTACGAGATAAAATTTATTTTGATTTCGAAAATGGAATTAAAAATTAATTCATTCGATCTTTTGATATATGTAGAAACTTGCAAAATGTTCAATTTAAACAACAATAATTTAAAAAAATGTATAAATTAAATGAGCATCATACCCTATCTCAAGTTAAATTTTTGTTGTAACAATGCACAGTGGGGCAGAATCAAAATATTTTGGAAATAAAGCTACCATTAAATAAAGTAATTAATATATTATTAATACCCTCGATTATGCCTATAGAAACCCTCTTTGCGTATACTATTTATCTTAGCTAGCGAGGACCGATTTCATTCAAATGTTGCTATTAGTTAAACAATAAATAAAAGCAATCATATGATGTTTTTTAACTTATTTTACAAGTTTCTAACTTCCCGGACTTTTTACATTGCCGGGAAATATTAAAAACTTATGTTCTTTCCCATATATTTTTAAATACCAAATTAAGCCAAAATAATAACATAAGATTCAATAAATTATAATTAAAATATATAAATTCGTAATTCGTTTCGAAAAAGAACTTTTTCAAATCAGAATGTACATATTGTAAAGCTCAACTAGTATTATTGTCAATATATTCTCTAAATATATACATTAGGGTGGCCCCGTATTTATGGAGCGGGAAAAAAGGTGTCTCTATTCCCAAATTAAATTTAAAATTAATTTTGTTTGAAAGAACAATGTTTAATGAAACGATTAAAAACATCATGTCCGTTATTATGCCCTTAACAAATGTATTAAAAGTTTGTCACTCCGTTTCTAGTTTCTATATTTTTCATTTGCTACCCAAAAAAGTTGTATATTTTGGATCTTTTTAGATAGCGGAGTAGATATAATCATGTCCATCTGTCCGTCTGTATGTTGAAATCAACTTTCCGAAGCCAACAAATAACTTACATACATGATTCATACATCAACATATCCGCTGCTATTTAAAATGGAGAAAATCGGCCCACAAATGGAAAAATGCAAAAAACCAAGACTACCACTTTTTTTACCTATTTTTGATCTATATCTGGACTACGAAGTCATTAATATAGACAATATGGATATCGTATAATGATATTTCCAAGACATTTCCAACGACTTATATATCGCCATAGTAATTCGGACATACAATGGATAAAAATCGAGAAAAATATTTTTTAACCCGAGTTTTTTTACCATAACATTTTGTTTAACTATATTTTTTTCAGCAACAAATTTTTGAACTATTATATATAGAACCAACAAGTATATATATTTTGGGCAGGCGCTGATCCAGAGGGTAAGGATATTGTCCGCTCCCCAAACCGCAAAGTTTGAACTTAAAAAAAGAAAAAATGTAAAATAAATTTTACTTTATTTTCCCACCACAAATGGTTGACCTGAATTCGTGCCTCTAGCTATGTCCGTTCGTCTGTATGTCTGTGGAAAACACGATAGGGCCCAAATGAAAGGAACTAGTCGGCATTTTTCACAAATACCATCTGTTGATAAAGTTTGTTTGATATCGATTCAAGATTTCAACTAGCACAAATTAGTTAAGTATGTACTCTGAAATTATTTGTTTGTCCCTAGTCCCCATACAAAATTTCCTTCAGAAAATTACTTGAACATCCATAATTGTCTTATAATAATTAATATCGAGATGAAATTGGACATAAATAAGTTTTATATGAACCTAAATCATTCTACCAACTTTTGTGAGGATCGGTCCATAATTTACCCAACCCCCCATATAACCACTATGTCAACAAAATATTTTATTGCCACATATTGATGGTGGGTATACAAAATTCGGCATTCTTAGGGCTGTTTTCTCATTAGGCGATTATCTTTTTTTCAACAAAAAACTGCCGATTAAAGAAATTTGGTTTACTCAATGTCTCATTTGCTTTTATTCTGTCGCAAAGCTAACCCGACCACATCTGCCAATTATTTATTTATCGTACAGATAAATTCAATCAGCTGACTGCTGTTCATAGTTTTCATGTCAGTCGCAAAGTAAGTCTGGGTTGATTAACAACTCGCGCGTCATTGCAATTATTTCTTAAGTGCAGTCAGGCCCGTTTTCGTTTTTTTGCCTTCGATCATT
Organism: Calliphora vomitoria; assembly: GCA_942486065.2. Classification (NCBI taxonomy): domain Eukaryota; kingdom Metazoa; phylum Arthropoda; class Insecta; order Diptera; family Calliphoridae; genus Calliphora; species Calliphora vomitoria. The sequence continues at coordinate 20,755,246 of OW818029.2, forward strand.
TTGAGTCTCACTCTGGCACGTGTGTGATGTAACTGGTCTACCTAAATAAAGGCGGAACGTTTTTTTTCCGCTTAGCCTTAACGCTGAAATGTCATACCTAAATAAAAGCGGCAACGCTACGCCAAACAATAAAAACAAGGTTATCAAAAAAATAAATATAATTACCCGGATTATTTAAACAATAAAGTACTTTGCAGTATTGGTGTTTCTGATTTTTGTTTCGTGATTTGTAAACTAAAATTTTATCAAAAAACTAAATATTAAAGTTTAAAAAATGAGTTTCTTGCTTATTTGTTTCTCCTTTTGTATGTATGTGTTTACATTTATTGTGTTTTGCAACTAACTTCACTATTAAACGCGCTGTCAAAATCGGATTTACCAATTGCAAAGCGTTGCCGTCGCGTTATTTCGGTATGCTGCATACAAATTGTATGGGCATGAGAATTTTTGACAAGTAAAAAACGCCTTCCGCTCCAATTTAGGTATGCGTGTAAGTCTTCGTATAACGGTTCCTGTTCTACGTTGTTTGCACCAACCGCGTGTATTTGAATTTATGCGAACCCTGGTGGAGACCATATAAAACTCAACATCAATACTGGTGGAGTACCATTTAAAACTCAAATCGTAAATTGGTGGAGTACCATTATCACTCTTTATATTAATAATAAGGTTAAAGCGTTCCAGCTTCCTATATGACGATATAGGTCGACTAGGGACGTACTTGAATCGACGTGGGATACCCTGGCGTTTTGCGTATTGCTTAGCCATTAACTTTTAAATTCAAAAAAAAAAAATAGTTTTCATGTGTTTGTGTGTTTGTAAACGAAATTAAATAGATTTTATAAAAAAAAAAAAAGTTTAATAGAGGAATTAACATTAATTTGATGGAGGGAGGATGAAATCGAATATCATGAGTTCCAAGTGAACGCTGAAAGAGTTTATCATGCCAGGCCTAACTACCTGGCAGACATGGAGGATAATGAATTTCTCAAAAGATTCCGGCTGTCGGTGGCCACATTAAACAGCTGATTTGTGTAAACATCTTGAAGGCAGGGTTCCCAACTTTTAAATCTATTTTGAGAGGTATTGCCAACTGAAAATAATGTTTTTTGTTGGTATATTGAGATAACCAAAATTGTTACCGGACAGTTTATCGGTCTAATAAATTGATGTCGAGATTTATTAACAGGCAGTTTGTCGATACATTGAGAAAATGGGACTTACTTGTTGAATTTTTTATTTTTTTTGCTTATAAAGTTAGAAATAATCTCAAGAGTCAAGATTTGCAAACATTTAAAAACCAAAGTAATAATTATTTTATTGATGGATTGAAGCAAAAAATTGTCTGTAAAACTAATCCAAGTAATTGGTATTGGAAATTAGTTCTCGAACTGTTAGCCCAGGTCTAACAATGTATCCAGTTCATATCATAAAATATGCTATCGCCAGATCTCAGTCCCATAGGAAACCTAAGGGAGATTGTAAATCGCAGTTTTATCAGATGCGGTTATTAGGGATGGCAATATATTTCAGAGGAGACCATTGACTATTTAATTGGTGCAACGCATCGTTGCTAGGAAGCAGTAATAAAAACAAGGGATATCCAACAAAACACTGAGTCACTAAAAAGGCTCGACAAATTTAGTCAAAATGAAACCTAAGTTTCTATTGTTTTGTCAATACCATAATAATGAATTATTTTTAGTTTGTTTTCTATTTTCACAATATAAGTAAATAAAAGTATATATTAATAAAAAAAACACTAGAAAATACAAGTTTCTTTGTAATTTGATTTATTATGTTTGATTTATTTATAATTTGTTTATTTATCAAATATTTGGAAAAGTTCCTATTGTATTGTCAACCACTTACTAAATTCTGCAGCCTTTAATTTATCTGGATTCCCCTTAAGTTATAGACGGCAAAACTGTATCAATATTCAATAAACCCGGAAAGAACATTAATTGTTTATTAGTTCAAAATAGGTTAAATGTTTCTTATTTTTAAATATGTAGGTTTCAAGAAATTTCCATGGTTCTTACACATTTCTAAATCGGTTGTCAACAAAATCCAAAAATAATTTTTAAGTTATAAATAACCTCGCACATAATCATTAATAATTAAGTATGTTTTCTATTTTTTATTATTATTTCATTCATCTAAAACAAGTACCCATCCCACTCTTAAAGACTTATCACGTGAACAAAAACAGCAGATTAATAAAAACACTTTTCGTATTTTGTACAGTCGTTATGAAATTCACGTGAACATTTTAATATTTTAAAAATAAAAACGCTGAGTTTGTTTCAAAAGTCTCGAGACTAAGCTGTACACATATCATACAAAACGCTTCTCTTATCAGCAATTTAATCCCGGTCTAGTATTGAGACAAAAAAATCTATACGAAAAACGTGTCTTTAGAAGAAAAACACTGTTTTCTGCCTGCTTGCTAAATTGTGTTGTTGTTGTTCGTATAGTGTTTATCAGTAGAAATATTTGTATTTTTCCAAATATTCGTAGATTTCGTATAAATAGCAGTGATAGACAAAATTTGTAGTCAGTGCTAAGTCAAACGCCGAAGAAAGTGCAATAAACTTTGCTGGAAGCAAAACAAAAAAAATACTACAAATTTATTTAAAATGTGGTTAATTTTAAAAAACTTAATAATAGTTGTGTTGTTGACATATCCCGCTGTCAATGGTGGAGGTAAGTTTTAAACAGGGATTTTAGATTATGTACATTTTCAATATTCTATTATAACGCATCATTCAAGCAATCCCCCTTTGTGATGTAATTTTTAATTGTTTAAAAATAATTAAAATAAATGATTGCACTATATTTGTTTACAAAATATTGCAATCTTTTATATAATAAATGAAATGTTTAATAAGTTTATTTCATTAATAATTTTTAAATGATGCAATTTATATTAAATGATCTTAATAATTATTAATTTTCTTTATTTTTTTTTTATTTCAGTTTTTGTTAATACTGTAAATGAGGATCATCGCATGCATCCCATGTTTAATTTTAAACGTGATCGTCTGCATAAACGAGCCATGCCCATGTTACGTTTTGAGTCGTCCAAGCCCGAAGAAGAATTCTCCGATTATTGGAATGAAGTGGGTCAGAATATTTTGGATAAACAATTGGAGAGTAAGACCAGATTGAATACTAACATGGCTAAAAATGTAATCATGTTTTTGGGTGATGGCATGTCAATACCAACAATAACGGCTGGTCGTGTTTATTTGGGTGGCGAAGAGAAACAATTCTCATTTGAGAAATTTCCCTATATCGGTTTGAGTAAGGTGAGTGTCATTTAAGGTTTTTTTTGTTTTATTAAAAAATAAGGCGATCTAATTTCGTATATAGAATCGCAGGAGTATTTAAATTTATACTTTTACCAAATTATAAAACTCTTCAGAAATGAGAATTTATAGAAGAAGGCCTCATCCAAACAAATGTAGTTTTTATGTATTTGACATATTCCTTTGAGACCGACAGACTTTATATAGAAAACAATTTCTCTCAAAACTGACGATGTCAGACTCCTTTAAAAACAAAGTGAAAATATCATCTTCCTCGAAATTTATTACGGTCTTCTTTACAATCAATTTAAGAGCAATTATCTCTATTCCTAGTGAATATGTAAATAGTTCAGAAAATTCATTCAAACTTTGAATTATTAAATTTGTTTCTCTGTCTTCCATTAGAAACCAGTAAGAAACTTCTACAATGTTGACAAACTATTTACTTTGCCCACAAATTAATGTCACTCCCACAAAAACTTTCGCTTAAAATTTAAAATCTTTTGATAAGATGGGAAAACAAATAGAGAGCAAAACATTGTCTTCTCATTGATAAGCAATCCTCTCTCTACGTTTCATAAATATTTCATTAATTTTCATCTCTGGCCTAGATCTCACTTGTATTATTAATCTCAAATTCTTTCAAATGTTTAGCTTCGTAAACAAATCACTTTTGATTGGCTTAAACATTTTGACAGATGTATTGAAAACTCTTATCTTTAAAGTTTAAACAAATGTTCCAAGTGTAAACATCTATCATCTATTTTACTTTCAGACCTACTGTGCCAATACTCAAGTAGCCGATAGTGCCTGCACGGCCACTGCCTATTTGGGTGGTGTTAAAGCCAACTACGGTACTTTGGGTGTCACGGCTGCCATCGAATTGAATGATTGTCAAGGACAAAATATCAGCGAACATCATGTGAATTCCATAGCAGCTTGGGCTCAAGCTCAAGGTATGGCCACCGGTTTAATAACCACCACCTCGGTGACTCATGCTTCACCAGCTGGTATTTATGCTCATGCTGCAAATCGTGATTGGGAAAATGATGCGGAAATATTGAAAACTCAAAATGATCCCAATGTTTGCATAGATATAGCCACACAATTGGTGCACGGTCAGGTGGGCAGGAATTTGAATGTTATTTTGGGCGGCGGTCAAGAACATTTTCTACCCAGACACCAAGAGCCGGGTAAACGTTTGGATGGTCGTAATCTTATACAAGAATGGCAGCAGTTAAATGGCCCCCATGCTCAATATGTATCAAATAAAAAGGATCTTTTGAATTTACCCGCCAACACGGAGAAAATTATGGGTCTCTTTGCCTCCAATCACAATCCCTATCATTTGGATGCTGATCCCGAAGTGATACCTACATTGGAAGAAATGGTGCAGGTGGCTCTAAATCTATTGGAAAAACAAAGTCATGGAAAAGGTTATTTCCTGTTCGTAGAAGGTGGCAGAATTGATCATGCTCATCATGATACTTTGGCCATGAAGGCTTTAGATGAAACTGCTGAATTTGGAAAAGCCATTGAATTTGCTCGTGGTAAAACCAGCCTAGAAGATACTCTTATTGTAGTAACCTCAGATCATTCCCATACCATGTCGGTGGCTGGTTACTCTAGTCGCAAGAACAATATCTTTAGTGTTAGTAATGGTCAATTGGCTTTGGATCAGTTGCCTTATGCCACCCTTAGTTATGCCAATGGTCCTGGCTTTGAAAACAACATTCTGAAAGACAGTGCTGGTGTTAAGCGCAGAAATCTATTGAAGACCAATATGAAGCATAAGAATTATAAATTCCCCTCTACTGTGCCTCTGGAATCGGAAACTCATGGTGGTGACGATGTGGCCGTTTTTGCCAGTGGTCCCTTTGCCCATCTTTTCACCGGTGCTTATGAACAGAACTTTATACCACATGCAATGGGTTATGCCTCGTGTTTGGGCACCAGAAAAACTGCCTGCAGCGATGGTTTATATCGGGGGAGATATTAAAATAAGTAGAGGCTTAATAATGTTTAAGTTTCATATTTAAAAGGGGGGTTTTACATTATTAAGGGGTAGTTTTTTAAGTAATTTATAATGTTATTTTAAGAGGTACTTAATATAGAAATTAAGTTAAAGAAAGTTTAATAATAAGAAAAAATAAAATTTCATAGCTCTTTGGAATATTGCTAATAAATATGTTTTGCATTTTTACATTTTTTAGGATAAAGAAACTAAAATCATCTCAACCGTGTTTATTTGTTATTTGTTAATAACTTCAAATTGATATAAAGAAATACTGGGACTTTAGGAAGAACGACGATTTGTTGACATAGAGAACTACGATTGAAGGTAAACATCATTGACATAAAGAACTACTGGAACTTTAGAAAGAACAACAATTTGTTGAGAACTCTGATTAATGCTAGAATTGAACATTAGGAACATCTACTATTAAATCTAGGATTGGTTGACATAGGGAACTACGATTAATGCTAGAATTGGACTTTAGGAAAAAAACTACTATTAAAGATAGGATTTGTTGACATAGAGAACTACGTTTGAAACAATACATATATGTATATAGACAACAGTAGGCTAACCACCACAATCTGTCAAAATTAAAATACTCAAGGTTATATGAAGACGATTATTTTAACGCCATAACAGCTACACGACCACCGTTGCCGCTGTAACCAACTTAATCTAATATATATTTTCGTAGACGACAATGAACAACTTCAATGTCAGCTAGTTACGCTGTTGATGTCGTTTTTCTAGTCGCAAAGTAAGTCTGGGTTGATTAACAACTCGCGCGTCATTGTAATTATTTTTTAAGTGCAATCAGGCCCGTTTTCGTTTTTTTGCCTTCGACAATTTTGCGCCTCACTCTGGCGCGTGTGTGATGTAAGGCTTCGTATAACGGTTCCTGTTCTACGTCGTTTGCACCAACCGCGTGTCTTTTAATTTGGACAAACCCTGGTGGAGACCATTAAAACTCTTCGATACTGGTAGAGTACCATTTAAAACTCATTTCGTGAATTGTTTTAAGCGTTCCAGCTTCCTATATGAAGATATAGGTCGACTAGAGACTTACTTAAATCGAGTGGGATACCCTGGCATTTCGGTTACGTACCTTTTCCATTTATTTTGAGAATTCAAAAAAAAAAAAAACAAGTAAGATTGCTATATTCGGCTATGCCGAATTTTATATACCCTTCACCTTTGTTGTGGATGCATTAATTGCCCACTTTCAGCGTATAAGTAGCATCCTAAATATATCAAGAAAACTTTTAAAAATTTTACATTTAATTGCTGACGTACAGATTACATTGTAGAATTTACAAACGAAATGACGATCTTATATATAGCCTTCTCACGAAGGTGAAGGGTATACAAATAACAATGCCAAACGAAACGAAACACCAAAAAAACAAACCAATGAAGCCAACACACATCCAAACATACGTTTTGTTGCTTTTTTTCAAAGCGTGCAATAAATTGTCTTTTTTGATAAAATTTTCAGAGGTTGTCTCGGATTTTTGCTCATATCTCCGTTATATATGGACGGATTTTGCTGATTTTAAATAGGAAACTTCTCGAAAGCATGTTTGACAGAATTATTGAAGATTTGGATTCCAAAGATAAATGGGGTCTTCAGAAAATTGATTTCAACAGACGGACAGACAGACAGACAGACAGACATGGCTTAATCGACTCCGCTATCTATAAGGATCCAGAATATATATACTTTATAGGGTCGGAAAATTATATTGTGGAAATTAAAAACGGAATGACAAACTTATACCCTTCTCACGAAGATGAAGGGTATAAAAAAAATGATGTCGTTTTCGTTATAATTAAATAGCAGATTACAGTAAAATTAGGAAATACTTAACTTTAATTTGTATTTCTTTATATTTTTGTGTAGATCGTAATTAGCTCTATATTTAGTAAAACATAAGAAAATAAACGAACTGCGAGTTTTTTCCACCTTTACAAAAACGAAAAACTCGGTAAATTGTGCCGGACTTTTTTTAAAGAATGTTTTTTTAATGTCATTTAAACAAGCATTAGTTCATTTCACAATTAACTGAATTATGTATTACAACTTTTTTAGATTTTCTTTTACAGCATATAGTGTGAAACGTTACGTGGCATGGCGTAATGTGGCATAAATTTCCTATTGATACACCATGTCATTAATTTAGTTTTTTCCCCGATAAAAATACCAAATTTTAGGTATAAATCCCAGGTAATTCCCATATTTTTAATATTTTGAGAGAAAGAATTCTGCATAATTATAACACTAATCGCATTTCAAATCCTAACGGTCCCAGATTTTTAAATTTCAATCAGGGAGCAACAGCTTTCCCTTGAATTGGCAGGCTTACATACAAGTTTATAAAAAATGTGTTTAATATTAATTTTCATACAAATGTTCAGTTTTGTTATATGTTACGAGTGTTCAACAATTTATGTAAAACATAATTGAACAAAATTTTGTATATTCGAATATTCTTTATTTCTATAAAAACCAAAACTCTTCTCTGCACCCACTAATCAATAGTTTAGCTGCACACATGAAAAATATTTATTATTTTATTCTTAGGATTAGGATTAGATAAATAATTTCAATATTTTACTCACATTAACAGATCAAATATTTTAATTTCCGGTGTATGAATTGAATAATGCGAATCGTAGACACCAACTTTTCTAATTGAACCATCACAGTACAACTCTGCTATATTTAAATTTACAGTCACACAATTCCTTTTAATAAATATGTACGTAGAGTAATATTTAAACTATTTGTTGAAGTGTAATATTTAAACTACATATTTACATTATAAAATGTAAGCAAAAATTATTTGTTGTTACAAAACTTTTATCAGCTTCACTTTTTTCCATTTTTTTGCATTTAATTTAATTGTTATTAGTTTTTATAAGCTTTGCACTGAAGACACTTTATTTTGTTAAATTTTTGATAATTTCTACTTTAATTATTAATTACATTTTGAATATTAACCGTTTTTACGTTTCCTTTACGAGACAAACCAAAAATGTAATAGAATTACAGAGTTGAAAAAATGTGTATGTAAACAAAACGCAGCACATAAACCAACCAAACAATTTCAGCCGCCTTTTTTTATACAAACAGTAAATAAAAACAAATTTATCTTTTAAAAATATTTCCAGCACCGACAATCTAATTTGATTGTGTTTACTATAGAAAATTATGCAAAACACTTTAAAAACTTATTTAAACGTACTAAATCTTATTGGGCAAAAATTCTGGGCGGCTGGTGGCCACCACGACCATTCGACTTGTATCTCACTTTCCAATTAGATTTTTTCAAATATTTCATATTAACTTTGTCAGTTTGTCACCCATGAACACTTTTAATTACTATTTTGTAATGCTTATTAACTAACGCCTTTCTAATTTATTAATAAAAACTCTAGAGCTGCAAAAATATTGCCGACTAATAAATAACAACATAGGAAACTAACATCTATGTAGTAGATTGACAGAGTTGTACAAAAGAGCAACTAATTGCTTAGTACTAAAACGGAAGTAATTGAGTGGGAAGAGTATACATTGTTTGGATAATAATGGTTTGACATATGTTAAATCTGCAACTCAAGGTTTATGTTTTATTATTTAACATTTTCAGTAAACATTTACATATAATTAATTTTATAATTTTAGTTTTCTTAAATTTTAAACATGCCTGTTTTTACTTCCCTACTATCCTTGCAACTCTGCTTTCTTTTCCAACCTTAATGCTACTTCTGTGTACAACTGTGTACAAAAACAAGAATAATACTGAAAAAACTTTGGTGTGAAATTTAGCAAAAAAAAAAAGAAAATATTAAAATTCTCCAATTTTCTGCTGTAATTTACAATTTTTTTTTTACTTTTAATTGAACTTCATTTGTCACAAAGCCTTTAAAACATCAAACAAGTAAGTTATCTTTGAAATTTAACAAAAATATTAAACAAAACTCTTCATAAATTTTGCATTGATGTGGTGGAATGACGAAAAAAGTTTTTTTCAGCCTTTTTGAGGTGTAAAAGTGTTTTGCTTTAATTATACAAAAAATATTTTTTGCTAACATAGGGGCAAAGTATTAAAGTACAAATACGTGAATGTGAACATTAAATCCTTTGGGCTTAATATAATAAAACAGAAAAAGTTTTCATTAATGTTTTTAGAGTGTCATCAGCCAGTCCTCTTAAAATTAATAAAAAAAAATAAAGTACTTTTCATATATTTTTGTTGACGACATTGTTGAGCTGCCTTCCTGCCAGTCACACAAAATTTTCTTGGTATTTATTGTATAGAGAAATTAATTTGATTTCCGTCGTTTATCTCATTGGCCTTTTGCACAAACCTTATATTTTTATTTTTGATATTTTTAGCCTAATCTTTATGTGTGTGTTTAGTTTTGACAAACTATTTTGGTTGTTTTCTGTAATACCTGTCCGAACGATTGGCTGTTTGTTTATTGTTTTATATTTCGAGTGTCCGATATTTGCAAACATTACTTTTATTTTGCATTTGATTTTACACAATTTATAGTTTTTAAAAATATGTGTGTTTATTTATAAAACATTTTTACCTTGAAGTTTTTCCATATTCATACATCATTATAGGACAATCTTCGACCTCGTGGAATTGTGGTGTTTTTTGTTTCTTTTCTTATCAGTAAATAAATGGTTTGATGAATATAAAAGTTGAACATACATAAATCATTTAAAACATCTGTTATATACAAAGATAAGAAAATCGATCGTATTCTCTGTTTTGAATCGGACAACAAAGTGTATTGCATTTGTATAATGGTCAACCAAAAGGTAGACGAATTTGTTTTTATACTGTTGGTTCACTTAACAGCTGTTTATATGGTATAAGTTGACATAGATACACTTTATTTATATTTATTTAACTTCTTTGATAACTATAACGCTCTCTAAATATTTTCTATTCCATATAGAAGATTTATGTGTTTATAGTTTGTTAAATATGTAGGTCTAAGAGTACATTAAATAATATTTAAAGTGCTATTATAACTATGAGTATAATTTATTTAATTCACACCTTTAATAAAGAAGTAAATCCTATTTGAAGAATGATTTAAGTACATAATCACATTATTCTATATATGCCTTTATAAAACCATAATTAATGCTTTGTGACGTGTATATTTAAAAAATAAAAAAATACAATCTTTATACCACAAACGTGACTAATTTTAAGTAAAAAATATTTATAATTTTACCCGAAATAGTTGCCCAACTGTTCTTCATACTAACAAAGTCTATAAGTTTACAAATTTCGTTTCCAATTGTCATAGGTACCTATAAAATTATACTTATTTTCATTCAATAACTAAGAACAGACCAGCACAACGTAAGATCTATACACTTGCCAAAATAAAATTATAACAAGACCCCGCAGACCTTAAGGCATGTTTTTATTAAATAAATACAGAAACACGGAGTAACAACTAAATATCGCAAATTATTTAAAATTGCTATTTTCACTATATCTCTCTCTGTGTTTTTGTATATAGTTCTCTTTCCTGTCTTCTATATTTTGTATAGCGTATTAATGACCTTTAAACCAATTAATGATGATATTATATTTATTAAGTCTTATACCTTTCAGCACTTAAATTGAAATACATATTTTAAAAAAATGTCTTTATTATTTTTTATTAAAATAACAAAGAAATGTTTGCTCTATTTTTGAATTTCCTTTCTCTTGCTCTCGGTCTCGCTAATCTAGCATTTAATATACTTTTATCATATAATTGTTTTTGTAGTACATATGCATATTGTGCTCAAAATTTTTAGCAATGATTAGCTTTCGATTTTAGTTTGTAGTCGGCCAGCTAACAACAGTATTGATCATTAATATTATAACACAAAAAACTTACCTGAAAAACAATTTTATTTCACAAACAAAATTTTTATAAAATTCATCTTAAAATTTGTTCGTTATTAAAAATCTTTAATTTTAAGAAAAATATCAAATTACGAAAATTTTAAATTGTGTTTTTGTTTTCGATTTTATTAAAAAAAAAAAAACAACATAAATTTTAGGTTCTTTATAAAATTTAAAAAAATTGCAAAAAATTCAAACTTGTGTTAGAATTTTTAAATTAAAGAAAGTTTAAATTTTCTAACAAAGCACCAAAATACTTAGAAAAACTTTAGAAGTTTAGGATTTTGAAAAAAATATAACATTTTCTAAAAATAAGGAAAATTCGATATAAAGTTCGAACGTTCGAATTTAACAAACGTTAAAACTTTCAAAAAATCCAATTCAATTATAAAAATTACCAAAATTCGAAATTTAGTTGGAATTTTTAAATGTTACAAATATCGTTTAAATGTTCCAATATAGTAACAGATTACATAGAAATTAAGATTTTAGACAAAATTAAAAATTAGGAAAATTTTAAATAAAGTTAATAAATTTTCATAACAAAATTACCAAAATATGATGATTAATTAGATAATTTAAAGCTAAATTCTAAAATATTGTTGGAAATACGAATTTCAGAATTTCTAAGAATTACGAAAATGCAAAATTAATAGCGATCTTTCGTTAATTTAGTTCAAATAAGTAAGAAGACATAGAAAATTAGAGAAGCTAGGATTTTAGGCAAAATTTTAAATTTTCTAATAGAAAAATTCGAAATGAAAACTTTCAAAAAATTCAACAAAAAAGTGATGATTATTAGATTAGATCGTTTAAAGCCAAATTCTAAATTATTGTTGAAAATAAGAATTTCAGAATTTCTATGAATTAAAATTAATAACGAATTTTTTAGTTAAAAATTAACAAATTTAGTATAATTTAATTCAAAGACAAATTCGAAAATGTTGAAAATAAAATTACGAAAATTTAAAATTATATCAAACTTTCGTGTTTAAAAATTTAAAAAAAAATAGAATTTGGTTCAAAATTTACAATTAAAAAAGAATTTCAATAACATTTTTGTGTTCAACAAAATTGAAAAATTTCCGAAAATTCAAAATCAAGTTCGAATTTTAGAAACTTATGAAAAACATAAAAAGTTCATGTCTTTAATACTTTTCTAATAAAAATTTGTAGTTTGCACAATTTTCGAAAATTCGAAATTAGTTCGGTTTTTTAAAGATCAGATTAAATTTATGATTTTAGCGAACATTTGGTTGAAACTACGAATTTCTTAGTTCGAATTTAATAAAGAACTTTCGAGTTGATATAGCCATATCCGTCTGTCTGTTGACATCAACTTTCCAAAGCCCCCCAATAACTTACAAAAATGATTATACATCAATATATCGGTCATAGATAGACCTGGTTCGATTGCTTCTTAAAATCAGCCCACAATTGCCTGAGAAATAATCAAAAATACGAATATCACAATCTTATTTACCTATTTTTACCAATCTTAATGTTTGCATCAAAATTTTTTTCAAAAATAGATTTTCAATATTTATCTATTTTTTTAATAAAATATCAATTAAATCCAAAACTTTTTAATTTCATCAAGATTTGATCATTTTTATAAAAAATTCAAATTAACTAAACAAATTAACTTAAATCTGTAGGATTCGTTCAAATTTTCAGTTAAAGTCATAAAATATAACAGCTTAAAAAACGAAATATTAAAAAAAAAATCTAAACATTTTCTAATAGTTGCGAAAATTTTAGACTTTCTAATTTAACAAACAAATTAAATTTAAAGAAATCTCTTAAACTATATAAAATCCATATTATAAACTGTTTCTAATAACCTGTACTAATACTGTACATTATTTGAGGTTGATATTGTTTTTTACTCATTTTCATACTTCGAAATCATTAAACAGTTTGCTTAACGCTTAGTTCCCAATGTATCGAGGTATTATGAACAGTTGTTTGTTCGTTCGAATTCAAACGATCGTTTTTGTTTTTTGATTTGTTTTACTTGTTGTTGTTTGTTAAATGTATTTAAAATATTTATACGGGCTGCGCGTTTTGTTCAATCGTTTCGCTACTTGTCGTTAATAATAATTATAAGTAATATAAAATATATATTTTAATAATTCTATGTCATCTCTACTAGCACAACTACTTAAACGACATTAACCTAACAAACGCCATATAAATGCAATACAATTGAAATCCTACTGTGTATAAGCAACTAAACAAGAAAGTGTTATCTTTAAACAAGACCTTTGTTTAACTAAAGGTGCAAAGTTTTTATTTTTAATTTAAAAAAAAAAAATATGCCAAAGAAACAAATTTAAAGTGTAGCCTCCGAAATTTATTTCTAAAATAGTTTATAAATTTTCCTATGAAAACCAGCAAAAATACAGTGTTTCCTTTACACATTTTCAACATATTGAATCATTTTTATCTAATATTTTTGTATAAAAAAATATATGTAAATAAATTATACTATGTGTTGTTGGTATTTATACATATTAGTTTAATCATCATTATAATGAATATATATATTTTTTTTAGTTTTGTGCAATGTTTGGCTCATTTAAGTTTCGCAAATGAATACAAAAATTACAAGCAAAAAATTAACATATTGTCTTAAGAAACCTCTTGTCTTGTTTATCAATTTGTTTCCCTTTTATTTTTTCTTTAAAATCTTTTAAAAATATTAAATTATATTTTTTGAACATTTCTAAATATTTATGATGAAAAATTACGTAAATCATTAAAGTCTTATTGTATATTAAAACATTTTGTGTATGTCGTCAGTGTGTGGTTTTTTTTTTTTTTTTTTTTTTTTTCTTAGTTTACAATTTTCTTAATGAAAATATGAAAAATATTATTAATATATTTTAAGAACAATTTCAAATATTTTAAAATTAACAACGTATTAAACTGTACCTTTATACTATATTCTCAATTGTTTTGAAATATCCGACTATCGTAAGCCAAAAATCATATTGATAATGAATTATCAACAATTATTTAAAAAAAAAAAAAAAATATATAAATTTTTATTTTATTATTTCTATTTTTTTGTTCTTCATCCACCAAATCTAAAATGAGCTCATATAGACTGAAATACCTAGCATAGTGTTATTTTAATTTAAAATTACGTTTTTGCTTACATATTTTTTCCATATCATGGTTCAAAGTTCATATACATATTTCATTTAATTCTTGTTTAATTGTATATATTTACTACCACTACTACTGCTACCAGCAATCATATGCAATTGTTTATTTATGTACATACTTCCACAGGTAGATAGATATTATTTTGATTTGATTTTTAATCACTTCCACTTTTACTCTTTTGAATTATATTTTATATAATTTGACCAACTTAATGTGATCATTAATTTCACCGTCAAATGTTGATAATACAATCTATACCATAAACATGTAGAAAAAGTAGTAAACCATAAATAACAGTTTATTTAACTAATTGTTAGCTAATTAAAGTTATGGAAATTTGAAAAATTTGTTAATATATAGCAAAATGCACACAAAAATAACACAAATTCAAAGTTGTTTGTAAAATTCTTAACGTTGGCAAATAAATGTATTTGAAACTGAAATAAATGGTTAAAAGAGTCGAAGAACCAAGTAAACTTAATTAAAATTAACATAAACTATAGCTTAGTGAAAAATAAATGTCCGGAGATTTTACTGATATTTTGTTATAATTGAGCCTTTTTAATAGCCGAAATTTCAGCATGAATAATGCTAAATTCATTTGGAATTCTAAAAGATAATCTAATTCCGAATTCATAAATATAGACACCTGCGCCAATTCGATCTCCCTTCCTAGAACCGTCCATATAGACTGAAAGACTCGTTTTGTTTCATCCATTAGTTCCGTGTTGTACCGAATTGAGAAACCGAAGTTCCTCGATAGAAATGGCCTGTAGATGCAATATTATCTGGAAGATTCTGTGTACTTCCGATTATACTGTCGTGGCCGTATGGTACATCTTTCCATGCACCAATCGCATTTAGCCTGTATGCCAAAAAACATTAAAATCTAGAGAAATATATTTAAAATAATAGAAAAAAATAATTTCCCCAATAAGAATTTAGCAAGTGTACATTTGAGTGTTCTTTGGTAGCAATTTTTAACAACTTTCAAAGAAGTCAATATTAATCTTTCCTTAACTAAAAATTACAAAACATTAACCTGGATTTCAAAAAAAATACATGTTTGAAAATAATTTTATTTAATTTATTTGCAATATAACTGAGCCTTAAAGGGCAATTATAGTTATACAATTCTACTTGATAAATCTACTATAAATACAAAATAAATAAAATAATAATTTGGTTTTGCAGACCTACATTTTTGAATGTTGTTCAGTTTTAAGGCCTAATTTAAAATTGTCTTTGTTTTCTGAGGTAAAATTTTAAAATGTTTGATGGTTTTCCTGA
Organism: Calliphora vomitoria; assembly: GCA_942486065.2. Lineage (NCBI taxonomy): Eukaryota > Metazoa > Arthropoda > Insecta > Diptera > Calliphoridae > Calliphora > Calliphora vomitoria. The sequence continues at coordinate 20,770,968 of OW818029.2, forward strand.
AAACTTACAGAAAAGTTTGTATATTCTGCCAAATTTTTATAAAACATGATAGAGATATTAAAATTGAAACAAAACTTGTAGATAATTTTAAAAACGCAGAATAATGGATTTTTTGGGAAAATCGGTTTCGGGGTCATTTTGGATTGTGTTGCATTAAAAGTTTATTAAAATTTCTTATAAAATGTTAACGTATTGATATTAAGAACACATATTTTACAGATACTTTGAATATAATTATAGGGACTGTTAAATCAATACGATAATGATCGAAAATCGATTTTCGGGTCCTAAAAGAATTTTTCGTGATCGAGTTACACATCAACTTGTATGGTAAAATCTATTCTTGATAATGATTAATCGAAATATATAGTAATTGACAATACAATGGAAACTTTTCCAAATATTCAATTAATAGGTCAATATACAAAAAAATAATTCTTTAAATTTTTTTATTTTTTAATTGTTTTATTAATACATATATTCTTATTAACATAATAAAGATTCAATCGTTTCCTTTGAAATATTTTTCCATTCCCATATAACCGTTTCCTTCGTGTTCAAATTTTGAGTACGTATTTTGCGATCTACAAGTTCCCATAAGATTTGTATGTGATTGAGATCTGGATATTAGGCTTCAAAACACGTACATTATTGAATTGTAACCACTCGGTTGCAACTCTAGGGGGTGTTTGGGATCGTTGTCGCGCCGAAATCCCCATGTGGCATATTTTATTCAGCGTATGAATACATAACATAGATTTGTATGTCATTCCAGTCATAATAGCGTTTATGATATGAATTGGACCCATATTTTGCTCTGAAAAATAGCCCCACACCATAATATTTACACAGCCATACTTGACTGTCTTATTTACGTACTTCCAATATTTTTTTTCATTCGGCCGTCTTTCAAATGTTCTCCCATCATTATCTTTTAAATTGTATTTGGATTCATTCGAAAAGATAACAGTATTAAAATTCTATCTCGAACAGTTCAAATGTTCTATGGCAAACTGTATAAGAGCAGTACGAGGTCTGAATTATCGCATACGCGATCAAATGAGCTATCGTATCAAAAAAAATGTCGATATCGAAATTATAATCAAATGTATCTCAAATAAGAAAATTACTGAACATTTTAATCAATATCGATTGTGTTTATTTGGTCCGGGTTTTTTAGAAATAAGTTTTATTCACGGGGCGATAGCAACCATGACAGGCTGATTTGCTCTGCGTCTGCTCTTTTTAAAATTTTTCAGAGCAGATTATGCATCAATCCTAATAAAATGTTGAGTCAATCCTAATAAAATTAAAGTATGGCGAAAATCGGTCAACATTTGTCCCTAGTCCCCATACAATATTCCCCTCAGAAAATGACTTCAACTTTCATAATTGTCTTATAATAATTAATATCGAGATGAAATTGGATATAAACAAGTTTTATATGAACCTAAATCTTTCTACTAACGTTTGGGAGGATCGGTCAATAATTGATAATTTTAATATAAAACCTAGTAAATTGAAATTTATCTTAGAAATATGGTATCATTTTTTATTACAGTTTAATGTTTAATGTTTTTGAAAACTGAAATTACGGAATATTGTTGTCAACAAAAGTTTCCACTGTATTGTCACTGTATATATGAACATAAAAGTGCAATGTAATTATGTCTAAGTTTGTTGTGTTCATTAAATGAATTCATTAAAATATTGATAAAGACCAGCTCATTTTATAAAACGAAATGTTTTTAAACATAAAAGTTTGTGTAAAAAATACTGAGAAATTTTTTTGCATACAATTTTTGTATAAAAAATTATGATCTATAAAATATAAATTTAATATGTTATTATAGCTATAGATCTATATAGAGTACAACTAGAAGCGAAGCCTCACACCAAAGTTATTAGAAATTTGTTGAAATAATTTGAGAGTACTTTGTAGGTGATTACAAATTAGTTTTCTTTTTTTCTTTTTGATTATCTCTTTATTTACATAAATTACATTTTTATTAAATCTACATCTAAACTATAAATATAATATATGTATGTATTTATCTTTTGTTTAAATAATTATATTTGTGGTTTAAAGCTTATGAAGGGAAACCTCGTGTTTCTAATCTTCGATTTATATTCTCTCCTCCTCCTCCTCCCACCTCACTCATTCCTAATTCTCCATTTCCAACATGGGCAAATAGAAGGGCAATGAATTGAGCACATCATTTGCTGCTTGTTCTTTGGGTGCATCGAAATTCAATGCATGACGTGGTGAAGTCATTAGCTGACGAACATTATAGGCAATATCTTCAAAATTAATACGTTCGCTCGGCTCCAAAGTCCAGCAGTTCAATAGCATTTGATATAGATCTTCATAAACAAAAGCAGGCTGCGCTGGTCTCGAACCGCTCTTAAGAGCATCCAGAACTTTGTTTGAGTTATTTATTTGGGCATAGGGAGTGGCTCCCAATGAACTGCATTCCCAGGCCACCACAGCAAAAGACCAAACATCAGATTTTGAGGAATAATGTTGATATCTTAAGACCTCCGGTGCCAACCATCTGGTGAGATCAATCTTTTTCTGATTATTCACATAAGGAGTGGGACCAAACACGGATACTTTCAATTTCATTTCAGCCGTAACATAAATACAATGTGATGACAAGTGTTTGTGTATAACTTTAGATTTAGCTAAATAATCCATGGCACTGGCAATTTCATAGATCCATTGTAGTATCAATTGTTCCGACAAGGCAGTAATGCGTTGCATGAGAGCTGAACTAGGCGCTCTTCTGCTCTCTATTAGTCTACGTTTTAAGCTAACATTTTCATGCTCAAACACCAGATAAAACCAATCGGTGCTGGATGACACCCCATAGAAATCCAAAACATTTGAATGTTGTTGCAATTTTGTTAAATTACGAAACTCCTGCAGCAATTTGCCCTGATCTGTACTCGTCAGCTCATCCAGGGACAACACATGCAATTGACATTCCGCACTTGACTCGGGCAATGAATTATTTAATAGTTTACCCGTTATCACTTCACCATAGTTACCCTCGGCTATAACATCATTGACATTCATGCGTAAATTATTACGTGGTATTTTCTTATTCACATCTAATCTATCCACTAAAGCATTTAATTGTTCTTTAAAATTCTCCACTGTCGGTGGCATTTCATCCTCCACAATGAAACCATTATTTTCTCTTTCAATTATGGGCTGTTGCATGGTCATTTCATGAGAATTTCCGCGACCCGAACGTATTTGATATTGTTTGTAGCGTAAATAGAAATAGGTGATGACGGAGAGTATGAAACATATGCCAAAAATGGAACAGGTTACAATTAATGCCACCACCGAAGTTTGACCCGCCTCAAAGGTGGCATAGGTAAAGTTATCCATGGATGTGGTATGTTGATCATGACTACTGCGGGTGTATAAGGTTTTGGTTCTGCCGTTTAAGGTGCTGATCTGTAAAATAAAAGGAAATGCAATGTATTTTAATATTTTATATATTGAAATTTTTGAATTTTATAGATAAAATTAAAATAATTGATAACCTATCATTTAAATTTAAAGTATTCCAGTAGAACATGGCTTGACGAAAAAGTAGTTCCAGTTCGAGTTAAGAAAATCATGTATGATTTTAATATTAGCGTGTCATTGGAGATCTATCTTGGTTTATATATAAAATACTTTTCTTTTAAATGAGTTGGAATAAGGTCAACTATTTATCATTTATAAAATAGTTCAACACATTTCCTCATACAAAAATAGTTTTTTTTTTTTTTTTTGTAAATAAATAAAAAAAATTAAATGGAATTTATTGTTTTTTAGATATTAACGAGTTGAACTATTTTCTAAATATACTTTCATTTCCCAGAATTGCTTTTATCACATTTTATTATTGTAAGAAAAGGAAATATCAAAAGGGTAGAAATAGGTTAAAATTGCATTTACATTAAGAATGCACTTTTATATTAAAATGTTCCATAGTAGTTGTACAATTTAAGGAGAACACAATAAACTTTCATATGTTTCTCGAGTCAACAAAATCGGTCCACAGATTTACAAGATATGAATACATAAGCTTACTTGCTTTGTCGAATTTCGTATAATATACTTAATGATACAAACCAACAAATAATAAACAAACAAAAAATTAAAAACTGGTGGACCTTTTTATAAATATTATTTAAAAATAGTAGCCCTCCAAGGTATACAAATTAAAAGTTTGGGAAAACTTAAACTAAAACTTCTTTGTCGTTTTTCTTAACATCGAGTTTTTTGGATATGTACCAAAATAATAATAATAAACTGAAGAAAAAAAATCACAATTTTCCCTCTTAACATTTATAATTTAATTAAATACTCACCACACCCAAACTGACATGAAAATCGGCATTTTTATTATTCAATGGAGGATTGGTGTAACGACCATAACGTTTACCATCTCCCACTACAAATTTCCTGGTCTTATTATCTCCTGGACGATCATAATCCAATTCAGCTGCAATGTAATAAGGTAAACCATCTTCGTCAGCCTTTTTCCAACTGGCCAACAAACTGGTATCAAAGGTTTGAGACAGCGAATCGTCTACTCTCTCCACTATAACTAAAACTTTTGTGACAGGACCATTATCATTTCTTACGGGTTTAATTTCTATGGTCATAGTGGTGTCGGTTGTTTGCAAGATTTTTGGTTGAGCTGGATGGGGACTGGGCTCTGCCACTAAAGTGGTACCCACTATGGAAGAGGAACCGCAATTTTCCGATTCTCCCAGCAAACCCTCACAAATAGCGCGCACTGTTACGTTGTACTCAGTAGCCGGCAATAGATCGGTAATTTCCAATTTGTTTTCTGTGCCTTGTACCACATATTCAGGTTGAGCAAAAAATGCTTGTGAAGAGTAGGTATGTAAACGTTGTATTTGTATTAGATAATTGGTTATTTTTAATACGGGTGGTGCCTCAGATCCAGCTATGAACATTTTCTGGGCCTCGTATGGCCTCCAATTAATACTCAAACTGTTTTCAGTGGTATTTTGTAGTTTCAAATCTTTTGGTGAGGCATCTGTATTGAAGGTATAATAACTGTGCACTCCTACACCACCACAATATTCCGATTTTATGGCCACACAGGGTGTATTACACAATTTTTCATCCTGTCTATCTTCGGCCACTATGTCACTGGAACAATAACACTTTTCAGACGTCATAATGGCATATGTATTATTCTTTAATTCACAAATTTCCACACATGTTTGAGGCATTTTGGCATACACCGATTCGGTAAGAACTTCATAACGTGCCGAAAAACAACCCACATAATAATAGGGTGAAAATTTATTACTCGAAATCTGTTGGCCATCAGTGACTAGCACATTCCTTTGCAGCATTAGGATTAGGAAACATGCTACTAGTATTCCAAAATTAGGGCGGTGGCCAGGTACTGTTGGCTTTGTGTAGCTTTTAATTTTTTTAAAACATTCTTGAAACCGTTGTTGCGCCATACTTGTGTATTTTACTCTGCAATTATTTTCAAAAATGTGAATTAAACTACTGCTATGTGTGCTGTTCATTCATAATTTTTTTTCACAAATTTTGAAATTACCTTGTATTATTGTAATATTGTAGTTCTTTAGTTGTATTTTCCTGTATTCTGTTGTCGTTTTTTAGTAAATCAATTTGAAATGTTGTGTTTAATTGAAATTTCTATTAATTTTCCTCTTCTTTTCATGTTGTTTTTAGCACAGCACAAAGGGGTTTTGTACATGTAGTCTTCAATTTGTTTTTTTTTATATTTTTTTTTTTTTTGTTTAATTATTTCTATGAAACCACCATAAAAGCGATCACCAAAGAACCATCAATTGTAGCAGCAACAGCAGTAATAAAATAATACATTTTTACTTTCAAACCTACCAGTTCAGAATGATTTTTTACTCTTCTCCAATACGCTTGGAAAGACTAGCATAGTTAACAAACATTATTAACCATTTAAGAGGCGTTATGAAATAATGACTCTAAATCAAGAATTATGAAAATGTTTTGAAGAATTGTTAAGGATTACTTGTAAAAACTTTACTAAAATAGAGCATGAGAAATATTTTAATGTTTTACAGTTGTGCTCGTTATGGGTTAACTGTGACTAAGCTGAGTTTAAACTCTCCGAGAGACAAAGGTTTTATTTTTTAAATTCTCATTATTTAAATGACCGATATACTGTTTTTTTCTTCTTTATATCTTTTTTTTACACCTTTGTATAATTTCAATAAGCCAAAAAGAAACAAACATTGTTTTGCCTGCTAACTCAATTTTCATTTTATTTTAAGCCCAGAGTTTTATAGTCTCTCTCTTCGTAGTAGCTCTCCGCTTGTAGTCTGTCTTAATGTTTATTTTTTCTACCTGTTTCGTTTTCTTAACGTAAACACTGAAAGTGTGTTAACTTGTTTTTTTTTTTTTTTCTTCAAGATTTTAAAATATAGTGTTGTGCAACGTTTTTCTAAGTTTTGTTGGTAATGAGGTTTAACATTTTGTAGCGAGTTTTAATTAGAACTTTTTGTTACTTTTTAATAGTTTTTTGGGTAGTTTTACCTTAAATTTATGTTAAAACGTATTAGTTTCAAGTACAATTTCGTTTATTGTCAAAAATCGGGTTTCGGCATCTGAAAATTACTTATTCGTGATTGAAAATTTGTTGGCCGACTAAAAACTGGGTCGATACAATTCTTTAATTGATAAACTGTTTGCTTCGATTATCCAAATAATTGGTCGAAAATTTAAAAAATTTAATGATAGATTTTCTTAACATTATTTCTAGAATATTTTCTAAAGTTGAGTTTCAGTATAAATAACAAAAAATCTAGATAAGATCAGCTGGTTTCAGTAACATGGCAATATAAAACAATCAAAAGAAAATGTCAAAATGGTTGTTGGTTGTTGCCTATTGAAAATTGTATTTTTTCTCTCGCTCCGCAAACCACCACCATTGAAAAGAGGTTGTAGAACATCAAAATAACCATACGATTCAATATTAATTTTTTGACAACTGTCATTTGTTTCATATCTGTAATAATCTGTGATAAATAATATAGAAATGCTATTTTGCGTTGAAAAAAGATTTTATTGAAAATGAGCTTTTTTTTAATTTTTAGCTTTTATTTTAAAACATTTGTACAATATAAATTTATTTAAAGTATTTGCCATTGTTAGCTATGACCATTTCCCATCTTTCTGACAGCATATGGATTCTGAGCCAAAAGAAAAATCATCTTGAGGCCAAGAACGAATCAAGCCTATATCGGATACTCTGTTCCAAATTGATGTGTATCCCAGAGAGAGCGTTCTGCATCGAAACAAATAGTAGTCTGACGGGGAACGATCTGGACTGTAAAGCGGGTGAGGCAAAACTTCCCTACCACTTCATTCTAAATACTTTTTAACAGGTATTGCAACATGTGGCCGAGCGTTGTCATGATGGAATGTTATGATTTCATGTCTGGCAGCATTTGTTTTAATCGCTTCAAACGAATCAGTTGCGTTCGGTACAGGTTCCCTGTTATAGTTTAGTCAGATTTCTACAGCTCATAATAAATAGAACCCTTTTGCTCCCACCAAATACAGAGAATTACCTTTGCGCCATGGATATTTGGCTTTGGTGCCGATTCGGTTGGTAGGCCGGGCTTCACAAATGATCTCTTACGCTTCGGTTTATCGTAATGGATACATTTTTCATCGCAAGTAAAAACAATTTCCTTTTATCGGACATGCAAAATCGTCCTTCAAGGTCTCTCGACTTCAGTTCGTATGGTGTCCAATTTCCCTGCTTTTGGATGAATCCTGCTGCTCGCAAAAGTTTTGAAATTGCTGCTTGTGTAGCTCCCAAGCTCTTGCTGAGTAATGCCTCCAATTCTTGGCCTTCCAACTTTTTTGGCTGGCCTGGGCGATCTTTGTCTTCCATGTCAAAATCACCATTTCTAAACCGCACAAACCATTTCTCGCACGTTGAAACCGATGGAACATTCAAAAGCTTTGGTGCGCTTCAGCGGCACTTTTATCAAATTAAAGAAGACGAATCGTTGGTACAAAATTCGACATTTTCGAAGCAAAAAAAAAAGTTAGTTGTTTACACTATAATGTTCAATAACTAAGTGAGAATAAATGACTGATATGTACCCTTCAAAATGACATATAATCTATTAAAAACAAAAACCGCCTTTAACATATACGCCATCTATTGTAAATCCCGCATTTTTAAGCCATACACCCAATACTTTTTTATAAAACAAAAAAAAATAAGTAATAAAACTGCATTGAGAGATTTACTTTGTCAATTCGAACCAGAGCTTTGAATTAATTAATTCATGTTGAGCTTAATTCTTCAAAATCTTAACTCGAAATTAAAAAATGTCAGCCATTCTTTCCATAAATCAACATATAATTCTTTAGGTTTTTCAAAGGCTTTTATTTAAATAGAATTAATTAATTCATTCAACCTTCATTCAGTGTTATTTTTGTTTGGCATATATTATTTACAAAATTAATTGAAATAAGTCTTTTTGCAATAGATTTGAATTGAAGAAAAAATTAATCATTCAATTTGAATTCAAGAAAATTTTAATGATTCAATGAGGAATTAATTCTATAAAGAATGAATTCAACACATATGAAGTAGGTACAAAAAAATTAAGGCTATGAATTAATTCATAATGAATTCAATAACTGAATGGTTAAGAGATAAAATTTATTTTTGATGCGAACAAAGTATTTAATTGAAATATGATAGATTTTTGAAATACAAATAAATTTATTACAAAATTAATTAAATTTTCTATAACAAAATGTTTACCAGTGCTTTTAAGGTATTATTAAAAATTTCAATTGATTTATTTTCACAATATGACTTAAATCCTATTTCTTATTAATATTCTTCTGAATCATTTGTATATTTGTTTTTTTTTTTAATTTTTTTCTAAACAACTTATGAGATCAGTATTGCATTTTTAAAAACAAAGTTATTTTCATCAGCTTACTCTCACTTTTGTTCAAAACTCTCATTTGCTTCTCAACACTTTATTTGTAGGTCCCACAATAATGATACCGGTCTTTGAACAACAAAGGCATACACACAAAAGTCTCCACATATGATCACATCTTTTTACACGTAATATACAGTTTATATATGTACGTACATTCTTATCCAGTAGATACTTTGTACTCTTTTTTTTTTTTTTTTTTTTTTTTGTTTTTGTATATATATTTCTTGTTACATTTGTTGTTACCTTTAAATTAATAATACTCATATTTATGAACGTTTGTTGTTGTTTTGTTTTCTCTCTTAAACCGTGTGTGTGAGTATGTTGTAGCTTTTAGCTGAGATTTAATTTTAATACTCGATCAACCATCTATCTATACGTCCGTTGTTTATACGTTTGTTTGACTGGGCTGGCTGTCTGTCCCTCAATACCACATCCATCCATCCGTATGTGTATCTACTTGTTATGTGTTCATATATGAACACAATACAACACACGAGTCAAAAGCACAAATTTTAAACATACCAATTTCATTGTTCATTGACTAGCTTTATTGGTGGGTTACAATTTTGTTTTATACTCGAATAGTTGCGATTTTAAATAAATTTCATTATTTTCTTAATAATGTGATGAGAAATTTTAATTAAAAATACTTAATACGAAAAAAAAAAAAAAAACATACATGGAAATGAAAACCATTATAGTGCAATTAATTTAAATTTCCAAAAAAAAATATATATATATATAAAAAATTTGTGTAGTGTGTGCTCTCGGTATCTTGATCGATCTATAAGCTGTAGTTTGACTTTCTATTTTGTTGTGTTTGTTGCTATCATTCTCATGTGTTTATTATAATATTGAATTAAAAAACAAAACACATTTTATGAAATAATGTCAACGTCATCAAAGGCCAATCTTTGAGTAATTTTTTTTACAGTGCATTTCAAAAAAATACATAAATTTTTTAATTAAATTTGTTCATCTATTGTGTAGTGTCTTTTTTTTCCTTTTAATATAAATTTAAATGACAGCAACACGTACGTGAATAATATTTATATTTTCACAAATAAAATTCAATTGTTTATATACATATTGCTCTTAGTATTGTTGTTTACGCTGTGTAATATTTAATAATATGTACCATGTATTATACGTACATATGTAGTTATTCATTTATTTCACACGTAGTTGTATTAAATCATGTTTTTTTTTTTTGTCATTTTTGATTTGTTTTTTTTTTTCCTAAATCTATATATAAAGAATTGTAATTGAATTCCATTTTTCGAAAACCAGTTATTTAATGAGAGAACAAAGAGCATTGCACTTTTTTTAGAATACTTGTATCTTATAGATATTCATCATACATACTTTGGTATTTTTTTATCTGAAAAAAAAAGAACTTGTTAATCTATTAATTGAAAAGTGCAGTTTACAAAAAAAACAACGGAATTTATTTAAACATAAAACTATAATTGATGTGTACCCGTATTAGCCAGAATTTGCAGAAAAGTTTTACTGTGCCAATTCTGATTAAAACAAAATATTTATTTTAATACAAAAAAAAGTTTAATTTTGTAATAAAAGGAACCCTAAACTAAACATACATTTTTGAATTAACAAACTTGCAATAAAATAAGTTCTTTGCTGACCATGGACAGTGGTTTACTATACCATGGAATCTTTCCAAATATTCAATTAATATTCATTTCATTAATATATACTTCTATTATCAAATAAAAAATAAGAATATAATTATTTAATCATATTCTGAAAATAGAAAACAAATTTAAAAGTATTTATTGTTATTGACAAAACAATGGAATCTTAGATTTAATTTTTACAAACATTGTCTATCTCTTTTAGTAATTCAGAATTTTGTTGTATAGCCCATATTATTTATTACTGCTTCACAATAAAAGAATCAATCATCTCCTTTGATATATTTTGCAATTTCCTGCGATCTACAATTTCCCATAGGTTCACTTCAAAGCAAGTACCTCATGGGATTGAAACTACTCGGTTACAACCCTAGATGTGTGTTTGAGGCAAAAGTTCGAAAGAATTAATTCTTAATTCAATTTTCGAAATTAAATTAAATTTTATTTCTTAACCTTTCCGTTAAAGAATACATCATGAATAGAGATGGGAAATGGGTTAATACTCAATTGGTAAATACTATGTTGTAGAAAATTTGGTGAACAAACACGTTGTGCAGCCAGTGGAATGTGCTTCCCCAAATGAATTAGTAGAGTTGATGATTTCATCCTCAGCCGGTACAATTTTTAGGGAAGTATCCTTTTGTCGCATATCCTTGTGAAGGAGATAGCAGTTAATCTGTTTCGTTTCGTTTCGTTTTTTTTTTTTTTTTGAGTATATGAAAATTTGAGTGCTGAATGAGCGTTCAGTAGCAGCTGAAGTGCATGGAGCAGTCAATATACGAACCGCTATTCTACTTAATTCTGTGGACGTGCAAATACTTTTTCACCATGTCGAAGGAAATATTTCTTCTACGCAGCACCACACAAAATTTTCAAGCCCACAAATCCTCTCTAGCTTTATAGTTTTCTAGGTTCGCCATTATATTTATATTCAAATTGGTACCCATATCATAAATAAACTCCATCGTAATTAGACAATCGGATGAACTTAAATCGTGCCCTTGACCATTGGGGTCAAGGAAACTAGCAGCCAAATGTATTGGTTTAACATACTTTTTCAACCTTTCATCAAAGAAAGACAACAGTTCTTGTTTTTCTTTATCATCAATTTAAGTTATTGGTATAAGTGCATCTCGTAGCTTTTTTTAAATGTCTTTAAAAGCTAAATATACCCGATGAATACTATATTGGTTGGATTCGAAAATAGTTATCCATTGCGCCATCGGTTGAAATAGTTTTAAATTGAAGTCCAGCATATTCCAATAAATCTTCACTTAGTATTGATGGTTTGGTTGTAGCCTTTAGGTTTACTTTTTCGTGAACAGTCAAAGCTTGAAGTGGAACTTTACTGTTTATCAAGCTATTTAACGATGTTACGTAGCTGCCCCATCTCGTCTTCACAGGAAGCTTTAATTGCTCTCCAGATCCTTTCTCTTTGCAGATTTTAGAAAATATCGCATTTAATTGTTTTTACTACCTTAATAACTTATAAAAAATGGTTCTTCAAGGTAGAGCATTTTAAGAAATCATTACTTATTAATATGTGGGATATGTTTTTTTTATAAATACCCAAAAAAGGTATTTACCCAATATATGGTAAATACCGGGTAGAATCCCATCTCTAATCATGAATTAATTCATAGGCTAAATTCCTTTATACTTCAAATGTATGAAATTCATTCCTTTGAGAATTAATTATTTACAGATTGAATTCCTTATTGAACCATTAAAATTTTCTTTAAGTTAAATCCATTATAAATGATTACATTTTCTTCAATTCAAATCTATTACATTTTGAAGGGTACTTATCTTTCATTTATTCCCACTTATTTATTGAAAATGTTTGCTTCGAAAATGCCGAATTTTGTACCAAAGAATCGTCATATGCGAGAAGTTTTGCTTTACTTCCTAAATTTAAAAAAAGTGCCGCTAAAGTACACCGATTGCTCACCGAAGCTTATGGTGAAATCAACGGACGAGAGCTGGTTTGTGCGGTTCAGAAGTGGTGATTTTGACACTAAAGACAAAGATCGCCCAGGCTCTGTATTTGGTGATACCAAAAGATACCAGACCAACACAGGGAACCTGTACCGAACGCAACTGATTCTTTTGAAGCGAGAATTGGCCGAAAACACCCAGAACATGCTGCCAGACATGAAACCGCAATATTCCATCGCTCGGGTACATATTGCAATACCTGTTAATATCTATCTAGAAAGACGTGGTTGGGAAGTTTCGCTTACTATTTATTACGATCATTGCATAACGCTCTCTCTGGGATACGCTTCACTTCAGAACAGAGTTTTCGAAATTGGCTTGATTCATTCTTGGTCTTAAAAGATGAACAGTTATTTTGGCGCGGAATCTATATGTTGCCAAAAAGATGGGAACAGGTCATAACAAACAATAGGCAATACTTTAAATAAATTTATATTGTATAAATGTTTCAAAATAAAAGCTACAAATTTGAAAAAAAAATCCCGCATTTTTAAGTTGTCCATTTTTTTTTCAATTCATTTTGTATATGATTAGAAGCAAAACAAAAACAAATCTGAATTATTAAAAAATATTTGAATTAACACAAATTTAATCATTCAAAAGTTAAATAAATTCTGTTATGAATTAATTATACGACGAATGAATTCTATTTAAATAGAAGCCTTTGAATGAAGGTAATGAATTATATATAAGGAATTCTAAATTAATTAATTTCAAATTAAGATTTTCGTGAATTAATCTTAAGTTGAATTAATAAATTCGAAACTCTTAGTACAATATAGAAAATATGGTATAATTTAAAATAAAGTAAACAATTAGAAAAGCCTTTAGTGATACGAAAAATTCCGCATTCGATATTATTTTTAAACACACTATTATATACATTGACATTTTTACAAAATTTAAGGTATGGTAAATCCAAAAACCTAGGACCAACCCTTTCTAAAGAAGGCTGTTGTGTAAACATGAAGTGCAGGAAATAATATGAACTTAACTAAAATAATTCCAGCATAGTCGTATTTGTTTCCTGGCATATTTTTCATTTATTTTTATTTAAAAATTATTTTAAAAACAGAATAAATAAATGCAAATAAATTTCTTAATGGCAATTCTCTAATAATAAATTTTCCTAATGATTTATTATTTTTAAATATTTAAAAACCTCCAAAAAATGTATACACTTTCATATTAATAAAATTTTTCTCTCAGTGAAATAAATTGTGAGTATATTTGTCCTCGCATAAAGATATATATTACACCATTTCAAATATGTAAATTTCAAAGATCACAACATTAATATTTCAAAATTGTCAAAAATTTAATTGGGATTTTATCTTTAATATTATAATTTTAATTTAAGATGGTAATTCCTTTCGCCATTAAGGATGTAGCCATTTTAAGTCAATTTCCATCTCTCGATTCTAAATGAAATAAACTGATTTAAAATTGTGATCTACTTACTCAATTTCTAATGGAAATGGTAAAGTCAATTCTTTTTTTATGTGTTTTCAAAATTATTTTATTAATAAACATGTGTGTGTATTCTGAAAATAATTTTGCATAGCATAATTACACATTTATGTCAACATTTTACTGCAAAATATCTCATTATTCATTTTGTATAGACTAGAGTTGTGTTAGAATCTATTTTGATGCAACTGAACAAAAATAAACACAGCGATTACCACTTCCTAAAGTGTGACTAACTAAAAATATTACAAAATTTCTAGTTGAAGTAGAAACAGCAAAGGAAACAATGTATTAACGCTAAAAAAATATTCCAGCACCAAATAAAAATAATTGTTTTTTCTTTCATTTACAGTAAAAGGCCTTGATTTTTTAAAACCTTTAACGTTTCCTGGTTACAAAACACAACTTTAAACAAGAAACACACATACAGAAAAGCCATACTATAATTGTGTCTCAAAACCACCGTTGATTAAAGCCAATATTACTCTATAATAAAAAAAAAACAAAATAAACAGATTTCAATATGCCGGGAGAGGCGGTACAAGTAATCTCCACATCGGAGGAACACACATTCATACTAAATGAAGATAATTTAAGTGAGGTGCTGATGCGAGAAGAGGTCAAAGATCGTTATGTGTGTGTGGTATCAGTAGCGGGAGCATTTCGTAAAGGAAAAAGTTTTCTTTTAGATTTTTTCCTGCGTTACATGTACTCAAAGGTAAGTTAGTGGTGTTCTATACAAGTTATTTAATTTTATTTTTAAAATAATTATTTTTCAACACTTCTAGTATGTACGCCATGATGTTAGCGATTGGTTGGGCGACGAAGACTCACCTCTGATTGGTTTCTCTTGGCGTGGCGGTTCAGAGCGTGATACAACTGGCATACTTATGTGGTCGGACATATTTTTGCATGACTATCCCAATGGTGACAAAATTGCAATTATACTGCTGGATACACAAGGAGCCTTCGATAGTCAAAGTACCGTACGTGATTGTGCTACGGTATTTGCTCTAAGCACCATGTTGTCATCTGTTCAAATCTACAATTTGTCACAAAACATCCAAGAGGATGATTTACAACATCTACAACTATTCACAGAATATGGCCGTTTGGCTTTAGCCGACTCTGGTAAGAAACCTTTCCAACGTTTACAATTTCTGGTGCGTGATTGGAGTTTCCCCTACGAAGCCGAATACGGCGCCTTGGGCGGTGATCAAATTCTGAAAAAGCGCTTAGAAATATCGGATAAACAACATCCCGAATTGCAATCGCTCAGACGTCATATTTCCTCGTGTTTCCAAGAAGTCGCCTGTTTTCTTATGCCCCATCCGGGTCTGAATGTTGCTACAAATCCCAAGTTCGACGGTCGTCTCAAAGATATAACACCCGAATTTAAACAAAGTTTAAGAACTTTAGTGCCCATGCTGTTGTCGCCCGATAATTTGGTGTACAAAGAAATCAGTGGTCAGCGCATTAGGGCCCGGGATCTTATACAATACTTCCAATCGTATATGACAATTTACAAGGGCGACGAGTTGCCAGAACCTAAAAGTATGTTGGTGGCTACAGCCGAAGCTAATCATTTAACTGCGGTGGCAAATGCCAAAGAGTTGTACAATCAACTGATGGAAGATGTTTGCGGTGGCACTAGACCGTACTTAAGCACTGGTCATTTGGAAGCTGAACACTTAAGAGTTAAGGATAAAGCTGTATTTCAGGTGGGTTAAATAAATTTTTTAAATAATTTAAAATGAAACCTTTAATCAACATTAATTCCTTACAGTTCCTTGCCAAACGTAAAATGGGCGGTGAAGAGTTCACCGAAAAGTTCCGCATACAATTGGATTCTGATCTTGAAGAGATCTTTTCTTCTTATAAAGCGCACAATGAAAGTAAAAATATATTTAAAGCCGCACGTACACCAGCTGTTTATTTTGCCCTGGCAGTTGTCTTTTACATTCTAAGTGGCATCTTTGGTTTGTTGGGCATGTATACCTTTGCCAATTTCAGTAATTTAATTATGGGCATTTCATTGCTAACATTATCATTATGGGCGTATATAAGGTAAGTTGTTAAAGCACTTTTTTTTCTTGAAGCTTTGCGGCTTCATTTTTTCTGTGTATGGTTGTATTGATTTGGCTATAATCAATAGTATTGCTTTTAATAAATTGTGAATATAAAATATTCAAAAATGAAAGTGATCTTGTTAAGTTTAGTTAACTTTTTTTCTAAAAATGTTTTTCGCAATAATTTGGTTATCACGAGATATGTACAATAAAATGAAACGACCGGGTTCCCTCTTGGCTAATTTTTGTCAACTCAACTTCATTCATATAATTGGAAAAAACTTCCGGTAATTTCTCTTAACAAACTCTCGAGAACAGTGGAACAGTTGCTTAAGCTGACTTAAGCTAGTGTAGGCATTAGGTATATAACTAATTTTGGCGAAATTTTTGGCATACCACCACGTGATGGACAATGTTGTATAAGTAATGAAAATCATTTTTTTAGGTCATTTGGAATCAAAAACATCACGCACCAACACCAATTTCTAAAATAAACCAAATTTTTTTTTTCTCTGAAAAATTTATTTATAATTTCATATTTTTTTTTTGCGAGGGACACTTCCCGTATTTATAAATTATCTTTTGAAGTATGTCCACTGTTATTATTAAAATAAAATATATTGTATTTCAAACAAATTTAAAATATTTAATGAAAAACTTTATAGCGTTTGGTGCGTGAACTTTTTAACAACCGCGAAAAAATAATACCGTGGTTTTTCATATTTTTTAATGCTCTATTCGACTATGCTATGCCAATTTGCATATTTGCAAAAAATGTCAATAGTTATATCCCTAGTAGGTATATTATAGTTGGGCCTTAAGGATGTGATGTATTAAAATGTTTATTTAGCAAAAACTGACTAATCAAATGAAAAAAGAATCAATAAATAAAAATACGAGTTCATAAAAAAATTTCACTACGATTTTATTTTCACCAAAAGTGTTCACTAAAAATTAGCTTTCACTAAAAAATTTCATCAACATTTTTTCATGAAGCTGGCCAATTCTGTTCATTTAAATTATATATAAATGTACATTCTTTAAAATTATTTGCTATTTGTCATCTGGGTTTTATCTTGTTACAAGAGAATAAGCCATTCTAATAGAATACATATATTGTTTTGATTTCAATATCATCCATACCTGAATTTTTCAAGTTTAAGCTGAGTTTAACCTACCACAAAAAAATATATATTATTTTTCGCTTAATTTTTCAAATAAATCTAATCCAAAATCTTCTTTATTCTCTCTACAGGTACAGCGGTGAATTGAGTGATTTTGGTATTAAACTAGATGATTTTGCGACGTTACTATGGGAGAACGTAAGTTGTGTTTTTTGTGTAAATTTGTAAATCGCTTTAGTAACAGCAATTATATTAATATCTTGCAGTTTATGAAACCGGTTTATCAGGGCTGCATGGAAAAAGGCATACAGCATGTTGCCACACATGCTGCTGAAGCGGCAGTTGGTGGAGGTAGTCGCACATCATTGAATGGCAAATTGAAAAGTTCATGAGAATACGCCAATATGCAAAAAAATCATAATGATGCAAGTGGCTATAAAAAGCCAAAGGCAACAAATGATAAAGAGCCGTCAACAGCATCGTCAACATCATCGGCAACAACACAACAGCAAAAAATGGTAGTTAATAATAGTAAACAACAAATAGGAAAGCAGACAGCAACAGGAACATCAACGAATAATAACTATTTAGCTCATAAACAAAAACCACAACAAACAGAAACCACATCATTGAATGCTGCCAGTAGTACCACATTATTTGCCTCCATATGGAGTAAATTCTCTGCCACATGTAATGAAGCCAAACAACAAAAGATCTTACAAAAGCAAGCTTCTACTACAGCGTCTACAACAGCAACATCGTCCGCAGCAACTTCGAATGGCAATGCAAATGGTAACAATGTTACCAATCGTAAAAAAAGAAAATCGAAGAAGAATTCCAATTCAACTTCGTATATGGCAAAATAAACAAACAGCAACAACTTTTTTCACAATTGTCCTTAAGTAAATGTAAAAGCCAGCCTTCCTTTCGTCCTCTCCTCTCTTTCCCTAAACCTCCAAGTCCCACAAAACCAATATTTTTTATTCCCTAGTATTTTTTTATGATTATAATTCTTGTATTCCTGGTATGTTGTTTTTAAACAAACAGAAAGATTAAAATCTTAGCCACGTAAATTTATATTAAATTAAATAATAAAAAAAAAACAAAACAAAAAGAATACAGAAATTACAACAAATTTAAAATATTTCTAGTTTAAAAACATTAGTTATGCTTAAAATAATAATAATAATTAATTTAAAACAAAACTAAAAATAAAGTCATAAATAAAATAAAAAAAAACAGCAAAGCGCAGGCGTTATTAGGGATCGTTACAATTAAATAAGTCTCACAAAATTACTTATACGGGGGTTTTCTAATCAAATACTTTATTGTTTACATTTTAAATAAGGCTTTTTTTACAAATACACCACTAACTAACATTTCCTACCATTTTTTGTTACTTTAATCAAAATTTCGTTTAACTAATAATTTGTTGTCTTTGTTTTTTATGACCACTTTTGCTTTAAATTTTTTTTAATGTGTCATTAAGTATATTATATATTTTAATTTGTTCTATTTTTAATATGAATTTTATTTTGTATAATTTTTTTTTTTTTTTGTTTATTTCCTCTGTTAATTTAATAATTACTTTTTTATATATATATAAATAATTTTTTTTATACATATCCTCTCATGGTTAAGGTATGATAAAATTTTCCGTAAGAAAAACAAAAAAATGAGATAGCAGTCGAAAAAAGAAGTCAAATGCAACAGTAACTGATGCAATGGATGAATTTAAAATTTGTTTTAATTGAATTATAGTAATAAAAAGAAAATAAAAATTAATAAAGATAAAAAAAAATTAATTAAAAAAAGTATAAATATTTGGTTTTGATTACAATAAGTTTGGGAAATATGCTGAGTGTAAAAGTATGCATTACATAATCCAAACAGCTACGTTTTGGATGAATTTGGATTTCCTTCCGTTAAAAAATATCTACACGTCGCAATGTCGAACAGACAGAAAAATTCTTCTACTACATTTTAAGATAATTAAAATATGAGGAGGAAGAATCGGTAGAACACCTTCTATGTGATTGCCCAGCCTTACAAGAGCATAGACTACTACATCTTGGTAGAGCTCTTTTCCATGATCTGGGGGGTTACTCCCTAATTCGATTCGAAAGGAAATTGTTTCGAATTGCAATGTATTTAGCACACATTTTCGAACATTTCCGTTTTCGGATTGAGTTACGCGGTAACCCCCCTGGACTGTCTCAGAGATGTGCCACTAGTAAATATGATCAGATTTATTAAAAGTACCGGTTGGTTCTCACGGGGATCACAAGAAGTACATAGTCAACGAAATTAGGGTGGGCAACCATTCTCCCTTTATGTATATAAGGGAATGGTAATTCTAAGGGTATCACAATGAGCCACAAGGCCTCCGAGTGAACTCGCTAACTTCCGAGCAACCCACGTAACCTAACCTAAAAAATGAATGAAGATAGTGAAAAGTCTATTTAAAAAAATGAATTGTAATTAAATGTTGTTTCGTTTCCATTAACAGAAGCAACAACAAGAATCCTTGCTGTCTCAAAATTAATTACACAAGTTAAATCAAAATTATTTTCTCTCAAAATTATAAATCAATCTTTATTTTGTGGCAATAACATTCTTCACATTTCATCATTATAAAATTTACTTTAATACTCCATTTCAATCACTTTTAGTTTGTTTGCTGCAACAGGATTTTCCAGTTGCCTCCGCATCCTTTTGGCCCGACATGCAATTGCATTTATTGCCCTGGGCACATTTACAACGCTCATCGCATTTAGTGCTGGTGCATTTGCAATCTAAATAATAAAATATTCTTAGTATTATTTTAAATCATTAAGAAATGTCTTTAATAAATTTCACCTTTTTCACATCCTTTGCAAGGCATTTTTAATGTGTTTTATGTAAATCCTTTCAATGAATCAGCTGAATGAAAATTATGTGTATTTCAATGATTTGTCATGCACAAAAAAGGAGCAATACGCATGACAATAAAAATAAATTTATCGATAAGTATCAACGACAAAGGGTGGAAGGATGCAGAAGTTTAGGGTTTTACGTTGGATGAAAAATCAACAGATGGTTGAATAGTTAATGGTATTTATTTAGCTAAAAAATTTAAATTGAAATCTTACAAAAATCCTTTACAATTATCACATTATTTTTAGCCGTTCCGAGGAACAGCTTGTTAACGAAGTAATGGAAAATAAGAATAAACTATATATCACGATATTGGTTGATAATCAAAATAATAAAACAATATTAAGATACCACAATTGGACTCATGTACTGAAATACTTCTCTACAATGAATTTAATTTCCATAAATACATACATATGTAGAATTTAAGCTAAATTTTAAACTTATTCTAATATAATTTGGCTATTGGAGAGATCGTAACGAAATTTCACAAGGTTGGAGGTTTGAGGGTCGAATAAGATTCGGCACAGCAGAATATAGCTCTCTTACTTGTTATTATACATTTTTTCATTGGAACTTTGAGAGTTGATAGTAGCCACTTTGTTGAAGCTACATCAGTCGCATTGGCTGTCATTTATTCAGTTTGTTTTGTCAAACCACCAAGGACGGTTAACAACACGTGAAAGATTAAAATAGTTTTATCAAAATTGGTGTTCTGTTTGGGCAACATTCCGCGCGCTTCAAACATTTCTGGATGAATGGGTACGTCAGCAAACAATATTGACAAAGTAGGGACGATATACAGTGCGGTTAATGGCCAACAAAAAAGTGGTAAAAAAATCTGAGTCTGGTGCTACTGCAAAATGATGTATGAACAAATCGTAGAGAAGCTTTAAGAAAATTTAATTTGCATTTACAGTGTTACAATACAAAGTGAGATACAAGCTGTCAAATATGATATGAGCAATTATCCGACCGATCATCATAACATTAGGCCGCATGAATTCCATATATATAAAACTTATTTGGAGCTATGTATATAAATTAAACATCTATGAACGATAAAGTTCTATTTCAGGCAGATATTTGTATGTGGGTTAGGTGAAATAATGGAACGATTTCAACCAGTTTCAACATGTTTCAAGTGCCAAATTTTACTGAAATATTTTCAACATATATGATAAAATATGAATAAAATAAAAACAATTTGTTTACAGTTTTCTCGCCCCTATAAAAAGATATATGCATCCATATAGAAAATTTTCCCAAAAATTTCTCTATATTTTTTCTTTTCTAGAAAAAAATTTTCTTGGGGACTATAAACAATTTTGTAAAGTAAAATTTGGCGCAGTAAAGCGGACATACTTATCCAAACTTTTTTGAACAAAAATTCTAAAGAGGCAATGTACTGATCCTTGAAAAAGCTCCATATTTATATAGCCATATATATTACTGAAATAAGTACATACAAAGTTTGTTTACTATCACACGGTAAATAACGTGACAGTGGTCACATTTATACAAAAACTCAGTTTTTGGAACAAATTTTTCCCCGTTTTAGGAATTTTGTTATTTGAAAACAAAGAATGGCATCAATTAATTTGTCATTAATTTAAAGATATTTAGATCTATATTAGTACCGAATTATGCCGTGATATCTTTTTCCGTTAAAATTTTACTTTAATTCAGATTATATATTTTTCTTCATGGTAAATCACCATATTCTATTTTTTTTTTTTAGTTTTTAAGGTAAATTACGTCTGAAAAACTTATACAATTTTTTAATTTTACTAAAATATCAGTCCTAAGGTTTTTACCAATAACAAATACTTATATAAAGAACTATTATTAATTTTTCAGATGCTCCATAAATTTCAAAATTTTAACGTTTCAAAAAACGGGTTTCGGAATCGGAAAATGAAAAGGGTCAACATCATTGGTCATAAATAGAAAACTATTAAATATATATAATTCACTCCTAACTCACTTTTTTTTTTAAATGCTCAGTGGGTCAAAACAGAAATAAGCTGACGATAGCTATACTAAAATAGGCGAGGACACATTTTGGAACCCACTAATAAAACACATGTATATTTTTATATATATATATTCAAAATTAATTTATTAAAAAATATAAATGTAAATAATGTGATAATTATGCATTCATTACTCTTATAAATATATTTAAAAAATGAAATCAATAATAATAAAAATAAAAAAATATCTAAAAACTATTTTAAATGTTTTATAATAAAAACATGCCGTCATAAATATGAACAAATGATAAAACGTTGCATTATCATTTTCTTTAAGTCTCGTAATGAACAAATATTTAAATGAATTTTTATAATTTATTAAAAAAAAAAAAAAAAAAAAAAAACAATTAAAAATCATACAAAATAATAATTAAACATGTTTTAAACAATAGCATCTTTTTCTTCCTTTCCTTTCTTTTCAGTTTGTAAACAGCTTAAATGTTTTCAGAAAGCATTTAAGTGTGATAATTTTTTATTTATTTTCATTTTTCACTTTAATAGATTCGTTATAATTTCCATATTATTTTTTAACTACAAAGAAAGTATTCGTGTTTATTGTTTCTTGTAAGAGATGTGTTTAGTTTATATTTTTTATTTTTATTTCTTTGTTTTTCGATTTTAATGAATGAAATGGGGTGCAGAGTTAGAGAGAGTAATAATTATTTATGTTGTTTTTAATGTTAATGTAATAATGTTTAATTTAGTTATT
Organism: Calliphora vomitoria; assembly: GCA_942486065.2. NCBI lineage: Eukaryota > Metazoa > Arthropoda > Insecta > Diptera > Calliphoridae > Calliphora > Calliphora vomitoria. Next base: position 20,793,981 of record OW818029.2, read on the forward strand.
ACATTTAGAAAGTATTTATTAGTTTATTTAAGGGGAAGGGGTTGTTTTTTAGCCTAATTTTCAAACATTTTTAAAATATTTTAGTTTTTGTTTATAATTTTTTAGTAGGTAATAATTAAGTTATTTATTTATTTTACGTTGATTTTCTATTTATTTTCGCTTAAAAAATATTTATTTTCTCAATTTTATTTTAAGTATTTTTCTGTTTTTTTTTTATATATATATAAAATTCTTAATTATATTATTAATATAATATATGTTTTGTATGTAATAATTTGAATAATTTTAAACAATAAGAAAAAAAAACACTATTTCCGTAGAATTTCTTTTCTTCTCTTCATTTTTTTGAAAAATATATATATTTTAATGTATGCATGTGTGTGTTTGTGTATATGATAAAAAAACAACCTTGGGTTGTTTTATTCATTTATATAAAAATGATCTTTTTTTTAATGTTACATTTTTATATGCGCAAATCTTAATATTTTCATTTTTTATATAAATTTCATTTTCTGAACTTCACCTTGGTTTTTGTGTTGCATAAATCCTGACCTTAGGTCAAAAATTCTTTCATTTACACAAGAAATATTGTAATTGGAAAAATAAACAAAATTAAATAATAAAATCTATTAATTAATAAAAAAAAATATATAAATACAGTAAAGTTTTAAAAATAGGAAAAGTAGATACAAGTTAGAACTACATATTAACAATTATGGTTTCTAATATACAGACTTTATGCCTATTTTTATATTCAATAGAGCAAACTTTGATGTAAAGAAGAAAATAAAAACAGACGTAATTTTTAAAAGCATTGCTTTTAGGTTTAATTAAAAAGAATTTAATAATAATAATAATAAAGTTAGTTTTTTATTGAGTTAAGTTGTTTCCTTAGCATAACTTTTAATTAAGGGTTTTTTTTTTGTAAATCAATGTAAGAAAACGAGTCATTTTTGTAAATTTATATTTACGGTATTGTAAACATTATCATTATAATATTGTGTCTGTGTAGCTTTTTCCTCACGGCAGTCATACAAATTTATGGCGTTTTCTTTTCAGGAAAAAATTTTTAAAATTTTACACTGAACTTGTTCGATCACAGGGTTAGAATATTGTCATATAGTTTGCTACCAATGTTTTTAATTGGACAATGTTGTTTTATGGGCATCATACAAAATGTAACATTTTGAGAATGTTGATAACCTGTGATATTTTTTTTAGAAAAAAAAACGCTATTAGTTACTCTGAACAATTTCATGCCCGATTATCTGCATGAGTTAATTCATGGTCTTGAAATTTATTTCAAAAGTGATAACAATTGACTTAATAAATGATTGATATTTTTCTCAGAAAGAGAAATCCTAGTTTTGCGATAAAAGATATGATAACAGCAGGAAATTTTCACTCTTTTTTCTATTCCGATCACATTTTTATTCCCTTCACCATGAGTAGTTCTCTATAATTATGTCATTCTGTTTAAAATATCGAAGGACTATATTCATACACTATATCTTAGATTTTCTTGAAAATCAGTTTATATTCAGCAAATAGGCCGTCATCTGTGGTATAAATTTCAAAGAAATAAACATACATTTTGTAATTTTATTGAATTTTCTGTAATTTCTCTACCTTAAAAACATGTTTGAATAATTACTTTTTAATTCAATTATTTTGTATAATTTCCACTTGCAAAATATTTTGTATTACTAATTTGGACTTGCTGATCACGAATCTGAAAAATATATATTTGAGCCGGAATAAAATAAAACCTTCTGTTAAGAAAGATCTTAAGGTAACACCTACAAATAATTGGAATAATTTACAAGAATTAAAGAGCGGAAATACAGCACCAGATGAGGGTTTTGAATATAGTCCCTTGTTATATATTCTGGATTCTTACATGTAGGGATATCGATATAATGATGTCCGCCTGTTCATATATTGGTTAAAATACGTTTAACGAGGCCATGTGGCGGTCTTCATTAGAATTTTGGTATTGAAAATCAGCATAATCGGCCTATAAATGACTCAGATATAAGCAACAAAATCACGATTACTGTCATTTTTTACATATTTTTGCATATATCTCAGCTACTAAGTTTCTATTACACAGGACTTTAATGGAATTAGAACAAGTAACGGCCATTTTTATTATTTACAGAACTTGTCTTTATTTTGATAGTTTATTTATTTAAATGTATATATTTATTCTTAAACATTTTCGAGAATCTGCTCAAAATGTCACAAAAATTGGTCTTATGCAATTCTATATTGAACTCTTAAGACATTTTAATAAGAAAGATTTGATTTCTTATCACAACTCAATTCAAATTCGTTTCCTGTTTATTACTTTTTCAAATTTAAAATTTACAATATTATAGTTTAAAGTAAAGAACATATTTTTTAAAGTCTTTTAAAATACATTTATATAATCAACGTTTATCAATGATTAAACATAATAAATATCTTAATCATGTTCCTTAAATCATTTGCATGTACAAGGAAGCTTAATTAAAAGAGACCGGGGCTTAAAGCTTAAAAAAAAAACTAGAATAAAATAAACAAATAAAATAGGAAAAGATAAACCCAAGACAAGGAGTGGGGAGAAAATAGTTGAAATCATGTAAACTTAAAATAAAAAAGTAAAAACTTAAAACTATGTGTAATTATCATTATAAATAATTAAAGTGTGCTTAGCACTGCTAATCTAGCATTTTGCCAAAAAATAAAATATTTAACAAATCATTAAACGATAACTAAATTTGCGGCGTATTTGCAGCCGTGGACGTGGAGGCCATATTAGTAGCAGTTGAAGTAGTAGTAGCAGTTGTAGTATTAGTAATAATATCATCACTATTAGCTTTTTGCGTTTGGGTTGCTGGGTTATCGCATTTCGCACCATCAACATTTGTTTTTTCTGCACAGCCTTCAGCTGATGCTGCTACTGTTGCGCTATCTTTAGACAAGGTAATTGCCGTTTGCGATGTAGAAGAGGAGGAGGGTACATCGTCTACATCATTACAAGCATTTGCTGGCAATTCGTTTTTCTGGGATTCTTGCTGCTGCTGTTGCTGTTTTTGTAGATCCGGTGATGAACAATTTATATTAAAGGCACTGCCTTGTGAAGTGTTATTGCCACCACAACCACCTTCATCACTACTCTCTGGTACTGGGGTGGTATTTTGTTCACTCTCCATGGTATCATCCATGATGGGCTGTGTGCTGCTGGTTGTGGCATTTGGGGAATTACTTTCGTCTTTTTGCATTAGTATCAAAATGCTTTTAATGTACGTTTCCATGGTCATTAAGAGTTTTATACGTTTGTCATGCTCTTCCAACAAACGATCTTCGGCAGTTTTTTTATTTATATTTTTCGGTGTTGCACAGGTGGTAGTTGCGGTTGCTGTTGCGTTGGCGGCTGCCATTGCAGCTGCTGCAGCCGCAGATGTGGAGGGCGATTCTTCTTTATTTACATCTTTTATATCTTTAGCAGGTGATTTTATAGCCTCTATTTTTGTAGGTTCGTCCTTAATTTCTAACTTACCACTTTCATTTTCCGTTTCTTTTGAGTCTTCTAATTTATCGGAAGCATTTTTCATTTCTTCATCTTCTTGTGTGGCATTAACATCTTCCATGTCTGCAGTTTTGTCTTCTTTCTGTTCTACTACTGGTTTTAAGTCTGGTGCTGGAGGGGCAGTTTGTTCTTCGTTATTGTGTTTCTTATTGTTATCTTTGTTGTCATCATTGTTCGTTGTATCCATGGCTTCTTCGGAACGTTCTAAAATGATATCTTTTTCTGATTGATTTGTTGCTACCGTACTGTCATCCTTGGATGATGAATTATCAGACTTTTCTTTAGATTCGATGAGGTCTAATTTAATTTTTTTGTTTGGAAATAGTTCTGTGAAATAAAGTGTAAAATAATGTGGAATTAAAGATAGATTGTAGAGGGTGTGTTTTAACTAAAGTTATATCTAAATAATAACAAATAAAAATGATAGCTCAAGTGAGGTTTAATCAACTGCAATCTTAAAGGCTATATAAACTCCGACGACAGGACTTTTATTTTATCAACATATCTAACAAATTCTGTAAAATTATTAATGAAAATTATATTCTTACCATTTTCAGCGATTTCTTGATAACGTGCACTTTTATAGAGCAAAGCCTTCAGAGATCCTCTTAACTGTTTGCGAACTGATGTAGGTATACCAGTGCATTGAGCAACAACACGTATGGCAAATAAATCACCACACAAATCATCTAGATCCTCCTTCGAATGCATAGAATAACTTATGGAATACAACAAACGAGCTATGGGCAATTGTGAAGAAATCTAATAAGCAAACAAATAACATTATTATATAAAGGAATAAATTAATAATTTAATAAATATTACATAAAAATAAATTAAGTTATATGTAATTAAAATTCAGGAATATATCTTACGCAAATATAAAAACATAGAAAATTAAAAAAGAAAAATGATTAATCTCACCACCTTAGGATAATATATTTCCAAAAATGCTCTTATAAATTGATCACTTAGTGAAACTCTACAGCCGCGTAATATAATATGGATATATTCAACTAAATATTGATTGTTTATCAATAATTCAGCATACCTTTAAAACAGAAAAATAAAACATTTCAGTTTAATTTAACTAAGTAATAAAGCATTAAACTTACTTGTTGGTACTTTTATTATTATAAATGCCAACCCAAAACTTTGGGAATAAATTGAAATGCAAGGGAGCCGCTTCTATGGCTACCAAACATGATAACTTCACCAAGGTATCATTCAATTGATTGGTATTTACGGCCATGCGCATCATAACATCCAAAAAGTCATGATAGGGTCTATAGAAGGCATCAATTTGAGCATCGTATTCTGGATCTACGCCACGTTGAACTTCCAAAAACTCACTATGCGGTATACACATTTGTACCATGGGCCTGGGCGGTCTAGGCATATTTTTCGTTATCGTTGGCCAAGTGGTTTTACCTCTACGGGGAAAGTATGAGCCCAGGGCTCCTATAGCCGTGGGAGCATTTGCCACCGACAAGTGGCAATTGATTAAGATGGGTGCCAAAATGGCGGTTACATCTAAATTGGGATTACGTACTAGTTCTTTAAGTACCTCCAGGGAAAGTCTACATATTTCAGGTGGGTTGTAAGTGTTCAAGAAGGTGGCCAATCTTTTGACAGCATCTGGTAAACCTTTAAGCAAGGCAGTTTGTTGTTGATGCTGCCTTAGGAAATGTTGTTGCTGCAGTTGTTGTTGCATTTGTTGCAACTGTATATGTTGCATTTGTTGCTGCAATTGTTTTTCTTTCTGCTGTTGTGCTGTCTGTTGTGGCGTTTGTGGAGATTGCTGCTGCTGTTTCAATTGTTCCTGTTGCTTTTGCAATAGTTGCTGATGTTGCTGTTGCAATTGTTGTACCTGTTGTTCCAATTGCTGCTGCTGTTTCTTGTTAGTTGGACTATCTAAACGTGTACTTAAACGTAAAGTACTTAATAGTAGGACCATTTCGCTAAGTAATTCCTGTAAATCACCCGAAACGTGACAGGCAGTGGCTTCATGATGCATGGAATGTAGTGTGTGCAAAGCTTCAAAACACATTTCAATGCCACCGTTGTAAATAACGAGAAGACGATCTTCATCGTTGTCAACTGAAGGGAAAGATTAATGAGAAAGAATATTTGTAAGAAAAATGCGAAATAAAAGCACTAAACTATTAAATAAGACAAAAATAGGCAAAGGTTCGAAATAATTAATTATTTATTCTACTTTCAAAATCAAATTAAATGTATCCTTTTAAAAATTCCAGAACAAAAAAACCAAGGTTTGCTACCGTTACCGCTAAGCTCCCTTTACCGATATAAACGTAAATACCGTTGCCGAAATTATATAAATAATTTAAATTATAAAAATACAAGATTTATATTTACTAAATATTTGTGTTTATTGAAATATACAAAAGTTAAAATATTTTTTTTTAAATTTTATTAACAATTTAATTCAGGACTAAATTAACGTTATTATTTAAATACCGTCACCGAAATAATCCAAATTACAGTTTCCTGAACATTTTAAACGTTCTAATCGGTAGACAACCCTTGCAAAAAACCCTTAAAAATACGCTTTTAAATAAACCTGATATTCGAATGTTCCTAAAATTCAAAATTTCAGTAAAAATTCAAAATTACTATAAAATCATTTTTCAATCAACACCAGAATATTTACCAAGAAATAGTTCATTCCTACTTTCATATCAATTTTTAATTTTTATGCTACAATTTAAATGTTCACTTAAAATCCAAATTTTCACTACAAAATCATTTTTCACTCAACACCAGAATATTTACCAATAAACAGTTCATTCCTAATTTTGTATCAATTTTGGTCATATATTCTGTCTTCATTTTGTAAACTTCTTGTTATTATTAATATTTAGGTATTTAGCAAGGAAATATTAATATAAAAATCTGTAGACATTGGTCAAACTATTATTAATTGCTCGATTTGAAAATAATTTATTATACTTTAGAAGAAAGAAAATATAGTCACAAAAATACTTATAGGACGCTTCTTTTAATTTAGAAAATAATGAAAATTTGCTTTCACAGATTTAAAAGCGCTTTGAACAACTTACCCAGTATTCTAAAAGCATTTATCAATGTACCCCATGAGACTCTCGCATCCAGACCCGTTAAATAAGCCGACAATGTTGTACGACGGAATGTGGTGACTTCATGTTTCTCTTGATCACTAGCATCGGGATGGCGGGTGGCAAACAAAGTCATTAATTTAAATAATTCATCAACAGCGACAGCGTATTGTGTGGGATGTGGTGTGATATTCTTAAAGGCCCACTGGAGATTTTGGTGAGCAGCTAATTGGCGTGTTAAACTACGACTCTGTTCGCAACATAAACGTAATAAACCGTAATAGGCGGGTAACATGGCACGATTATAAGCCACAATTTCCGAATCATCATGGTCAGCCCTAAGATAAGTTTGTTTTGTACGAAAAAAAATAAAGAATTATGTAATTACAACACTTGAAATTATTAGCTTAGAAAACCTACAATATGTAATTAAATGCTATATTTCTTGTTATTTCTGGACAGTTGGCAACTATTAATGCATTCTCTGGACAATCAACAATGGTATGATGCCAAAATGCTAATAATGCATGTTTATTATGATGAGCCGGTACACTAGGCTCTGATAGCCGAGGATGAAACAGATCCCATAAAGCACGCATATACGGTCCCATCTAATATTTTAAGTTTTTGTCATATTATTAATAGTTTTGTAACTGAGGGCTTTTAAATGAATATCAAAAATCAAAACTTACCATAACTTTTTCAGTTTTAGAAACCATGCAATAGCCCAAAAGGCTAAAATATGATGTTAGCTTTGTTGTGCCATGGACACCAATATCGGCATAGGCTCGAGCAGCACGTAATAAACGCAGCAACAGATTAATAATAGTGTGTAATATAATTTGTGCATCATTACTAAGTTCACTAAAAATAAAACAAATTTTGTCAATTGTATTTTAAGGTATATACACTCTATAACACTTACCGGAAAACATAAGATGAATTAGAGGATAATTTATGCAAAGAATGTGTACGGAAATTGGCTCTAAATGGTTGAGAGGGTACCAAAGAAACCAATAAATATGCGGCAGCTATAAATTTAATAAAAAAATATATATTAATTTCACAGATAATATTTTTTAATTTATATTTACTTTATGAGATTTTAAAAGTAAATTTTAAATTAAATTCTACCACAGAATTTAATTTATAGAACAGATCATTTGAGCAAATTAACGTGTTTCGGAAATAAAAGTGTCGTGCAAAGTATTGAAAAAATTTGCCAAAAATTGTGTAGAAGTGTAATTAAGTGGTTCGGTCTATATTTTGTCGGAAAATCAAAGTTAAAATTTCGAGTATTTTGATGTGTTTAATTCTCTAGTTGTACCCATTGAAAAGTAGTTGTTAAACGTCAAAATAACCATACGGTTCGATATTAATTTTTTGAGAACTGTCATTTGTTTTATATCTGTAATAATCTGTAGTATATAAAACAAGAGAGCTTTATTATATACATTTAGATAAATATTAAAAACAATATTTGGTGATACATACATTTTATGTATGTAAGTTATTTGTGGGCTTCGGAAAGTTTAGACGGACATGAGGATACGACTATATCAACTCCGCAAATGAAAAATGAGGAATTAATAACGGAATGACAAACGTATATTTAATACCCTTGAAGGGTTTTAAAATATAAATATCAATAAAAACCAGCAAATTATATTTTTAAACATTAATAGAATCACTAATTGATGTCAGGCTGGATGGAAGAAACTCTTAACTTACCATTACGAACTCTAGAATTATGATGAGCTAATAAATATTGTTCCACCCAAGTATCAGCCGATTGCAAGATCCATGCATGGGCTATTTTATTTTTTGGAGCTTGAAAAGCCAACCAATCTAAAGCAGATTGAGGACAGTATTCCGCCGCATCCCAAACACGCTGCAATACTAATTGTGAAAAACAGGGTAAGCCTGAAGGACCACCTTGAGTTTCGGTTAACAATGTCAGCAATTTAAAGAAGGGTCCACACAATTCTGTATGCTTGGTAACGGAAGCAAACAACATAGTTATAATTTGATTAGCTAAACGTTCATCCCAACGGCACAGAGCATGAATCAAGTGTTTGGTTTGATGGGGATTAATATTATCCTTGATTTGTTGGTATAGAAAAGGAAAGCCCTGCAAAATTTTTATAATAATATAAATACATAATGAAATTTGAGATGATTAAAGAAATTTATACTTTTCCGCCTGCTATAGCATTATAGTCCTTGGTGGATAATTTCAATCTTAAGTCTTGACCTCTTGATCTTTCCACTAAACTGGCTACCAAAGCAATCATTTTATCCAAAGATGCCGGCCTGGTTTTATCTACCGATAAAGCCTCATCCGAAGAGTTGTCATCGTTATCAGAACCAACTTCAAGCTATTTATGAAAAAATATTTTTTTTTAATTTTAAAATAAAATCTGTTTATAAAAAGTGGTATCTTACATTATCATGTGTCTTATTGCCCAAATAGAAATCGGCCACACTTTTAATAACACCTATGCGCAGCAAAAACACCGTCTCTTCATCTCCCATGCGTGAGAACTCAAAGAGTAAACCGAAAAATTCTGATAAATGCCTCAAGTGAGCTTTAGCACCATGTTCCATTAGTAGTATTAAGGAACTTATAAATCGAGTAACACAAGAGGCATTGCCAATAATCTCTTTACCATCATTATCGGTTTCGGTTTTCAAATACAAGTGCGAATGTGATGAACTGTAAAAAGAGAAGGAAATCAATTAAAAATGATTACTAATTGTAACCGATTATGTGCTAGAGGCAAAGTTATTGAATCTTAATAAATATAAATAAATCAAATTAAAATTAAATTATAGTAATTGAAATTGTTTAAGGATATATTCTATGGTTTCTAATTTCCCGGTTTTTTTACATTCGCGAGATGTAATAAAAAACATATGTTCAAATCCCGGGAATTCCCGGTTTTTTAACACTAAATTATGCCAAAAACCAGTTAAATTTTTTATATTTTTGTACAAAATTCAATGTTACACTATTATTATAATATTTAAAAGGTCCGACTAAGTTAAAATTTAAAAAAATCTCTAATTTGTTTCGTTTTCAAATCAAAACCACTATGTTTGTGACAGAGTTGGGTGTAGTGCACTAATTTTTAACTATCACTAATAGTTATTGGTAGTGTAAAATTATTCACTAAGTTTTTTAATGTTTAGTGATGAATTGAAAAATATAAGCCTCACTCAATAATAGTGATAGTGTAGTTAAAAATTTTTAACTAAAAATATTTTGAAAATAATTTTAATTTTTGGTAATTATTACTACAATATTAAGACAATTGGCAAATTGGAATGCATTTTCTACCCTGCCAAGGGCGTCATCAACAATCTTTATTGTCAAGGTCTATTGTAAATTCCATCTATTTAACTTACTATTATTAGGAAATAGAATATGACTAAAAAATCAGTTTCTATCTCCAGTTTGATTCAACGAATCAACAATAAGGAGTAAGAAGAAAAAAAAACACAAAAACGTACATACTTGATATTGTCAACCAAAGGTTGACTACAGCAACAAGCACACTAATATATAATAAATTTGTAATAATAATAATACACATATATAATAAAAAATAATTGAAATATCGTCTAACTTACAAATAACAAATATATGAATTTGGCTTCCCATATTCTATTTCCTAATAATAGTAAGTTAAATAGATGGAATTTACAATAGACCTTGACAATAAAGATTGTTGATGACGCCCTTGGCAGGGTAGAAAATGCATTCCAATTTGCCAATTGTCTAAATATTGTAGTATTTAGTGGTATTCTTTGAATTATTACAAATTAATTATAATAAATGAACTTAAGCCAAATTAAAATTTACTTTCAAATTATATTCTGAAAATAGTTAAAATATTTTTTTTGCAGCCTAATAAATAATTTTTTCTACACTAAAATTTTTAGTTATAAAAATATTCCTGCACTATTTTTTTCAACAAAGAAATGTTTTACTCTATTCATAGTTTAAGTTAATATATTTTAGGAAAAAAGGTAAAAGCGGTATATAAATACACAAATTACAATAAAAAGAGAAATAAGCAATACATAACATAGAAAATAATTAGCGACTATTGGCTTTAAGTAATGACATTTCCCTTTCTTAAAGCATGGGATGTAGTTGATATATCTTCCAATGCATATGTAGGGTCGATTATACTGTCATCGCTATCAAAGTCTGAATTTTTCCATTTTTTATATATCTTTTAACAAATTAAATCTTGTAATGTCCTATAATTTCTACAAGTCATTATTTTTATTTAGATTTTTAAGTCAAAATTATTTTTATTATATATTTATTTAATATTCTAGTCTAAACTGGAATAACTTCATGATCAGTAATTTTGAATATATTAGTGTAAAGAAAATTATTGAAGCTTTTTTTTTAGTTATTGTTAAATTTTTTAACTATTTGAGTTTAGTGCATATTTCTACACTACCACTCAATTGATTTATAGTTAAAAAAATATCACTATCACTAAAAAATATTAGTGATAAAAATATAAGCTTCACTACCACTAAAGCTGATGAAAATTAGTTAAAAATATTTTTTTTTAATAATATTTAGTGCTAGTGAAATGTTGATTGCACTCAACATTTAGTGCACTACCCCCAACTCTGGTTTGTGATTATTTTTAATAAATAATTTCTATAAGAATTTAAAATTTCAATTTGTGTTAAGTAAATTAACTATTTTCTCTTTTTCTGTTTTTGTCATACACTTGTGATAATTTAATTTATTGCTAGTTAAATGACTCAGTGTGGCTGAAATATTTTAGTTAGGTTGACCAAAAATAGGTTATTTATATCGAAATTCTTCTGTGTCAACTCATTTTCTGTGCTAATATCAGACAAAAATGTTTCAAGAATTTGTAAAAAAATTTCCATGCAAAATTTTTATTGATTAGTACAATATTCTATTCATTAAATTGCTAGTTTTTGCCACAGTTTTCTTAAATATGGCATCATGTTGTATTGTTCAATCAAACTTGTTTTGAACGTTGTACACAAGTTTAAAGGGCCACTAGTTTTTACTGGAAGAATGGTTCCAAATAAAAAGTAATCAGCGGATAAAGTTCAAAGTGTCTAATAAATAATTAATATAACAAAATACGTTTGTAGCTAGAAAGAAATCTACTCCATAAAAACAATTGTTTACATTTAAAAACATTATACTGCTTATTTAAACAAATGTTTTATTTTCCACTAAATAAATACTTTAACTATTAAAATATTTTTCATTGAAAATATCATTGAACAGTACTATATTAACTATTATACAGTAAAGTAATAGAATAAAAAATGAAGCGTTTCTTACTTATATTGCTACTGGCAACATTTACCACTAAAACTTTATGTTTTCCAAACAGTAATAATAACAATGATAACAATAATGGTGATATTGCATCGCTTTTTAACAATTGGCAAAGTCAGGAACAGACAACGTCCTTTTGTAATCAAATAAAATCTTTTATAAACAACAGTTCAAAGCGTTTCATACAAATAATGGATAATATAACAAATGTAAAAAGACACAATTGCCCTTGCAAAAATAATTTTTTAACTTTTTTTTTAATTTCAGAACATTAATAGTATGTTGGGCATGAATAGTGCAGTCTCTGGAAGTAATCATAAGAAATCTAGTGCGGGTACCTCCACTACGTCTACTACAACCACCAGTACCTCATCTACTACATTAAAACCATTTGTGGAAATTGTAGATAATAATGAAAATCCTTCGATTGATTAAGTTTTGAACTGAATGTTATTAAATTTAAATTATTTTATAATAAAATATTGATGAAAGAAATGACCTTCTGACCAACTGTCTGTTCCTCTATGTTGTAAGAAAAATGAATAGAAAAAATTGTTAGAAAATATTTTTAAAACAAACATTTTTATTAGAGAAACCATCTGAATTCTTATTGATAAGGAAACAATGTCAATGTCCGCCTATCGGTTTAAAAATCAAAATATTACACAAAAATCCCAAATTTCATTTTCACAATAAAAGTAATTTTACAAAAAAAAAAAATTATCCATTTGAGAGGCTTGCAGAAGGAACGAGGATTATAGACTTTACGTTCGAATAAGCAAACATTAGTTGTAGTTCCTAGAGAGTGAAATACATAGATGTTCGCAATTTTTGAGCATTTATTTGAGTTTGATGGTCTGATTTTTTTCGGTTTTTATTATAAAATAATCTTATAATTTGCGCTTTGACACAACACTGAAATAGAATAACGTCTCACGTTTGAACCGCCTTAGAAAATGCTTTGACAACGTTAGACCATTTTTATGATACTCCCCCTTGGAAGTGACACTTAAATTCAATAATAGAACTCTATGAATCAAATTTGTTATTATTTTTCAATGTTTAATAAGTGAAACTACCTACAAATATGTATCTGATTAATTATTTACACAAGTGTGAAAACATTGAGTTTTTAAATCAAGCTCCAAGGTCATAGCATACAAATAAATAATAAAACACTTACCGTAGTCTCTGTATAACATGTATCACTAAACGTTGAAACATTTGACGAACCATTTGATTTGGACATTGTATTAAAACTTGGACCGGCCACCAAGGTTCGATAGACATGTGTGTGAGAAACCATTCACAAGCCTCCTGACTGGCATTAAATTGTTTCGTTAACAATTCCACCCATGGAACCATCGTAGGCTAAAATAAGGAAATGTACATAGAAATAAATGCTGCTTCTCCAAGCTACTCGTATTTTATGCGGAATTTACCGGAACCTAAAAGTAAACGAGGCTTACCTTTTCTTTGGCATGTATAAATGTTTCAATGAAAAACGAAACCGAAAGTTTGGCTGCCATGCAAGTAACGTCCTGTTGTGCGATTAAGGTTTGTGGTATATGACCACAAATTTGCCACATAAAACTGAAAGATTATAAAAAAAAATTAAACATTTTTTTGGATTTTTATATTTTTAAGTTGCGTATCATAAGTTTAATAAAAAAAAAATTGTAAACCAACAAAGATTTTTGTTTTACTTCGAATAATTGTCTTTAAAAAAGCTTACATTTAAATTAAAGCAAATAAAAATTACTCACTTGAAATAGGTGTGTTCGAATATATTACGATCTTGTAAAAACTGCCTATTATCCTGCCATATCCAATCCTCCAATTCTTTACTCAATTGTGGTCTCCAAGGGTTTTCAGTTTGTCTAGCTGGTGTAGCCAGGGATGTGGGTGAAGATCCTGACGAAGTTGAAGGCGTTTCTGTTTCGGGTTCTCTTTCTTTTTTATTTTCTTTATCGTCTTCTTTTACAGTAAGCTTTTCTTTTTCCATTTCTACTTCCATTTTCTTATCTTCCTCCTTCTCCTTTTCAGTTTCAGTTTCATTTTCATTTGTTTTATTATCACAATTGGCTGTATTTGTTTTATTTGCATGATCATCTACTCCATCTACTTCCATTTTCAAATTGATTTCACTATTCGATTCCTTTTTGACATCCATTGCCTCAGTAACTGAAATATTTGGTTGTTGTTCGTCTGCTATACATGGTTTTGTTATACAAGTGTTGCTGCTGGTGGGTGAGGCTAAAAGATGAGCATGCTTTTCCTTTAAATGTTCTGGCAAACGTCGTTCGTAGAATAGCATATAAGCCGAATTAGTTTTTTCAAAACTAAAGTCCAAGTATTTCTCGGTCACAGAATCATAAGTTTTACTCTAGAATTATTTCAACAAAATTTTAAAATTAATATAAACTCATTTCAGATTAAATTATTAGTAGCCCGTACCGTCATTTCTCCCCCAAAACATTCGGCCGCTATTTGTGAAGGATCGAAGGGTTTTACCTCAGCATCGTTGAATAAAAACCATCTGTCATGCTGCATGGCTGATTTGTTACGCTCTTTTATGAAACTGTAATAGTGGCCACCATCCGCCGTCCCAGTGTGAACTGTCACACCCACCAATTCATATCTGCAATAAGAAATCATGGATTTTATTTCAAATTTTACAATTTCCAAACTATTTATTTTATACTCACTCCAAGCACTCTTCTAAATCGTCTTCCAAATCGTCAGCATCATTATCACGTTCCATTCTACGTTTCTCTCGATCTTCTAAAAATGTATTTTCAATAATTTTAATTGAATTATAGTGCCATCAACTAACTCAACTTACCTTTGTATTGATGTGGCATTAGGGTCTTTTCCACATAATCGGACATGCTTAAACGCATTGGAAATGAAAAGTGAGTGTTTACTTTCTCTTTGAGCATTGTTACCATATTGAATGTGTAACGCATTGTGTTGAAACATAAAATCTGAGGTAACTTTTTGAAACAAGCTCTCTTTTCTGCTCTAACCTTTTTGCCACATTGTGAGCATGTGTACATGTTATCACCCTCCAAAGTGTCTTTGACGGTTACTTCATCCAAAGACTCTTGTAAATTGCGCATGTCCGCGACTTGGCAACGAACTGTATAGAATTCCTCTGCAGTGCGCGAAACATGACCACAGTCAAGTGACACCACATTGTTGCTTAACGTGCCACAGAATAAACGTTTAACTAAATCTTTAAGATCTGGAGTCATTTCTTCCAATTTCGATACGAGATCAATAAAAAATTCAGCCATGTCCTTTTGTTCGCCAGTATTCAAAGGCTGATGATCCATTTGATAGACTCTGCAGAAGGAACGAGGATTGTAGGCTTTACGTTCGGATTCCAAAAGATAAGCAAACATTCGTTGTAATTCCAACAGAGTGGGAGCATGTTTCTGAGCTTTATTGGGTGGTATACGCAAGACGGCAGCTCTAGCTTGAGGCATCATGTAAAGATGTTGAATGCATGAGGCCATGTAACAGGTGGCACCTAAATTCGTTAGACCAACATAACCACATTCCGAACGTCCCTCATCTCTGGGCCAGTAATCCCAGGGATAGGGAGGCTTAGGTCCAGGCGTATGTTGGGCCAGTAGTTTGCTGTGCAGGAATATATAGTTCTTAGGACAATTTTTACACAATTCCACTAGTAGATCATAAGCTGCGGCTCTTGAGGTGGCCGATTTGCATTTTGGTTTCTGTCGATTATGAGGTGAGGGCATATCGAATAAAAACTCAAAGATTTGTTCTATAAACTGTAAAACTTTCGTGCTGAATTTAAATGTGGGATCATATTTTACTAAATTCGACATGAGATTAATTAAACCAACTAAGCCATCATCTTGCATGCCATAGCGGGTCTCGTAAAAGTCTCTGGTTAGTATACTTTGGGCCACCGACTGACAAAGCTTCTCAATGTCTATGGCCTCTTCATTAAATGAAGACGACTCCAGTGAGGTCTTCACCATTTCTGGGGACAATGTATCCACTAGTCTAGCTAAAAGCCAAAAGTAATCGCGACAAGCTGGTCCGTAGGGTTCTTTTCCATCATCGCTGAGCATGTAGGGATTATGATGACTGTATGAAGTCATTTTCTCAGCCACAGACAAGAATGAAATCAACTTTCTCAACAGTGGAGCCAATAACAGCTGATATGACTGTGAGTTACCCAAACAAATGCGATACAAACCAGCACATATTTCACGTCTTACAGCCGGTTCAGGATCCTCTAAGATGAATTTCTGTACCCAGTTACAATATTCTGGATGGGCCCACAAAGAACAACGGGCATCCGAAGAGGCGTGCACAAAACTAACCATAATATTCATGGCGAATTGTACAACCTGGGCCCGTCCCCAAAATCCTGTCCTCAAGTGATGATATTGATAAGCGGAGGTAGTGGCTAAGTAATTCGAATAGGCCTCATCATTTAATATGGCTGATAAACGTTTCAAACAGGGATCCACAGACATCATTTCCAGCATAAAATCTTTAGGCTTTGATATGGACACCAACATATCTTCATGAAAATCCTCTTCGAAACCCAAAAGCCAAAGAATGCGCAAGAGACTAGCCAAGCAGTCGTGACGCCATTCGTTGAGCAACTCTTTGGGGTAAGAACTTTGTTGCAACTTACCGGATATGAATATATCATAGAGATGTTTGAGACCACCACATTTAATGAAAGTTTCGCTCCATTTCGTATCGAATATAGAAGTGTTAAACAAATCCATTTGTGTAACCGAGGAGTGTGATGACACATTGCTGCATTCAGACTTTTTATGTTTTTTAGCCACCTTGACGGGATTGTTTTCTTTGTCGTTTATACCACCAGATACATGATCACTAAGCGGATGATCACATTCTGAGCTGTTTACCGAAGCCATAGAAGAATTCAATTCTTTTGGTGTTAATGAATCGAAAGAGTCCTTCTCCTTATGATGTTCACTAACATTATTAGCAGATTTTTTGTTTTCATCTTTAAAAGACGAATCTACACTACTGCGTCTTCTACTGCCACTGCACACAGTACTGCTGCCACAACCACCACCACCGCTGCCACTACCAGAACCTGAGCCACTTCCTCCACCGCTTCCGCCACTACCTCCACTTTTTTTATTTTTCGCCACAGATGATCCTCTGCTCTGTTGTTGATCCATGGCCATTACATTACCATTGGCTCCACTGCAACAGGGTGTTCCACGTTGCTGGAAAACACTATTCAATGCTAGGCTCTCTACTATGTGCAAAGAATACATGAATTTCTGTAAATTTGTGGGATCCAACAATTCACACAGTTTCTGTTTAATCTCTTTATGTTTGTTTATCTTCGCCTCTTCCGTATCCAGCTGTTCACTTATAGTCAAGTCATTAGTTAAGCATTTGAATGCATCTAAAATCATGGGATTTGTAGGCAGAATGGCTAAAATATCCCATACTCTACGCGACAATAATTGAGCCTTGGTATGTAGTTGTAAATTATTGGGTTGTGGTTTCATGTCGCCCAAAGTTTGCATGAGGCAAAAAAGTTTCTCAAAATACTTTGGCTGTAGCAATAATACTGTGGGTAAACATTCTTTAGGCGGTGGCGGTTGCATCGAAGGATGATCAACATTCGTTTCTTTACGACGCGCGCCACGACCACCCAAGGAAACGTAAACGATCTTTAAGAAATAAAAATAACAATTTTATATAACATTACAGTAATACAGAAAAAAAAAACTATTTTTTTAACCTTGGGTCTACCGATTTTGATCATATTAATTTTTGATTTTCATTCTTTTAAATTTTTAAAAAATAGAGATTTTAATTTACAACCGCATTTGCAACTTCGAATGTAATTAAGCAGTCGAAGTTGCAAATGCATATTTTTTGCTTTTATGAAATAACATTATAATCAATTATTTAAAACTAGTTGACCTCCCCGGCTTCACTCGGTAGCTTTTTACTAATGTTAGTTCTTCAACTTTCTCCAAAAAATGTGTCTTATTAAGAAAAATGAGATGTGAAAAGGAGGTAATATATTAAAAATTTAAATTTTCAAATTTTTGAAGTTTTTTTCTTTACAAACAATCTCCTAATAATTTTGAATCGAATAAAAAAATCAGCCAAATCGATCCAACTGTTCTCACGTGATGCCATTATAAACATGGACCATTTCATTATTCAAAATTTTCAAAATGTATAACTTTAAAATTCGGCATTCATAACAGATTGCGTATCTTTTGAACGCGGTTTTTGTCTTTAATAATTTATATAACATTTTGAAGGGTACATTTCATTATATTGTAAATAACAAACAAAGCCAACAAAGCGTCGTATGCGGGAAGTTTTTTTTCTTCTTTAATTTGAAAAAAGGGCCGTTGAAGTACACCCAAGCTTATTGTGAATGTGTTCCATCGGTTTCAACATGCGAGAGATGGTTTGTGAGTCTCAGAAGTGGTGATTTTGACACGGAAGACAAAGATGCAATACCTGTTAAAAACTATTTAGAAAGAAGTGTTTGGGAAGATTTTGTTTCTGATACAGACTTTGTTGAAGGTATTAATTATATATACATTAATTAATAATGTTGAATTTGTTAATAAGATTAAATGTGTAGGTAGGTATTCTTATTGACAACTCGTTGAATTTTTCCACATATCTGAATTATTTATCTTCCCGAATTTAATTTCTCTTACTCTATACAAAAATTAAAGGAATGGACATAAGCTTTCTTTTGAGCAAAAAAATTTTTTTTTAAAAAAGAACCCATTTTGAAAAAAGTTCAACAAAGTTTTTGATAGATATACCACTCGCATCCCACTAAGCGACCAAATAGGTCTTCAATGAAAATATTTAAGCTTTCTTTTGAGAAAAAAAGGCCCAGTTTGAACAAAAAAAAGTCGAAAAAATTTTTGATTTTGGAAAAAAATTACAAAAATTTTTTGATTTTTATTTTTAATTTTTTTTTCGAAAGATTAAAGAAATAGCTATCTAAGCTATTTGGGACACATTTTGCTAAGAACAAGAGGTAATAAGTTATATGGATGAGAAAAAACACCTCCTTGGCCAAAATGTCAAATTTTGAACAGAAAGTTCTCGGCCAATCTTGTTGAAAAATTGTGTCTGAATTACTATCTAATAGATCTAACTAAGGTGCAAATTTCATCCCAATCGGAAGACATCGATTTCAAAAGATGGTTCATTTATATATATCGCTCATTTGCTGCAACAACGTCATAACTCAAAATTCGGGTTTTATGAACTGAGTAATACAAAATATGCGCCGTTTTTTAGTCTTTCATATAGTTTTATCAGTTTTCAAAAAAGTCAATTATTTTTTGTTGTACACATCAAAATTATTTCTGAAATCGCATGATTTGTTGAAAATTTATCTAAGAAATAGTAAAATGTTAAAAAACATTCAAGGCCGTTTTTCTCGAAACGATTTTTTTTTTTAATTATGACGTTGTTGCAGCAAATGTGCGATATATATATATATATTTTTTTTGTTTAGTTTTTTATATTGTTAGTAGCTATGATTAACCATATAAGGTCCAAAGAGCTCGGTCATGTAAATGAAAAACTAATACAAAAAATAGTAGGACTTCTTCACAAACAAATTTTAATATGATTGTTTAGTCAATCCAACACTTTTAATTATTATTTGAAATAATTTAAAATTTTACGCGGAGAACATTTTTAAAAGTGAATCTTAAATCAATAAAATCCGACATCATCTTCATAAGATACAAATATTTAAAGATGTCAATTAACTAAATTATTTGAATTTTTTGAAAAATTAAAATCGCTAGTTCAAGTGACTGTAAAGAGTGCCTATTTACCGAATATGATCAAAATCAAAAGACTCAAGGCCAATTTGTTTGTGATGTCTTCATAATATATGTATATAACGTATATATGCGAGTAGGAAATCATATATATAATTTAAATAATATTTAATTTTTTTTTTTTCAAATACCTGATTATCTTTAAAACCAGCATCACCCAAACTTCTTTCATCATATTCCGAAGTTAATTCCTGACCCTGTGTTATTATGCGCAAAGGACCCTCACTTAATAAAAGACCCAAAACTGGAGCTGATACTCCCGAATTTGAAGTACCTTGTAAGTTCTCCCACCTGAAATAAACGTTTATTTAACTTTTATCCACAAAATCTTATGTTCAGTGATTGTCTTACCATTTAGAAATTTCGGCTTTTAAATCTGCTATTAAATCACATGCATGCATGTGTAAAATGGATTTTTCCGACAGACCAGCTGGTTGTAAAATAATGCGTATGGCAGGACCAGAGCCTTCATTCTTTAAATTACTGTGAGAGCCAATGCCTTGGCCTTCAATAGCCCAACGTCTCAAGTGAAAAGCATATCGACGGCGAAAAGTTTCCAAATGTGTATTTAAGAGCATTAAGCCACGTTGCACACACATTAAAGCATTATCATCTTCGTTGTTGCTAAAAGCATAAACAATATATTTATTGCATCATAAACAATATATTTATTGTAGTATGTTTTGTTAAATCTTTACCATTCCAGTGCATTGGCAGCCTGAACAAGATTCTCCATGCACTGTGATACAAACTCTTTTTCCAAACGCAATTGTTGACCCATATAATACATATTTATGTATTGTATGGCGGCCAGTGATACCTCAGTATTGTGAGCTCTTAAAGCTATCTTCCACAAATGAAACATGCCCACTATATTGGACGAATTAGTTGATATGGAATCTGTTTGTTTTTCATAATGTGCTATAGCCATGCGGGCCAAACTGCACAGCTGCTGAAATAAACCCAAGCCAACCATTGAGAATTCTTCGGGACGTAATTCAGGTAATTTTTTTAAATATAAATGTTGTAAAGCTTCCAAGCCCAAAGCATGTTGTTCGCCACCCTTGGCCTGTAACTGCAGCCAAGAGAAATAACAATCGGCACATTCGGGATCGTGGGCCAACCATTCCCACAAGGAATCTACCTGTTCTAAGCTTAAACTGAAATCATACCAAAATTTATAAAAAAAAATAATATACATATAAAGATGACATCCATGTTATACTAACCGAAAGTTTTTCGGCGAACCCATTAACGAAAATATGGAAGATAAAAACTGTAAACGCACCGATACCTGGGTCTTGTGTGAATACAAAGATAAGTCAGTTTGTTGATATTCACTTCCCTTGCCCGCCAGTATCTCCATGTGACGTTTGGCGTAATATTTTATGTTGTTAAAGAAATGAAACATCATGCGTTGCTGGCGCTCAGCCCACATAGTAACTTGATGGGTATCGGATGGTCGAAATTGTTGAAAAGATGCAAACAGTTTTGGCAATAAACGTAATGATACGATAACACTTTTATTATTTGCCAAATTTTGCAAACATCCTTCAATGAATTTCGTACGCAACTGACGATCGTTACTGAAACATAAAAGTGTCGCCAAAGCCTTTTCTGCCTCCATGGCCAGAGATTCGCCAAGTTGGGTCTGAAAACAAAGAGAAGAAATAGTAAAAAATTTACATGAATGACAAAAAGCTAATTTAGCATCTGTGCCCACATAAGTGAATTAGTGGTACCTAGTTCCATCGTGACAGAAAATAAAGAAACAGACTAAATATTTTATGTTGATATTCAAAGTGTATCTCGTTCGCTATCGTAAGTGTACTGGCATCAATTATTTTTTAATAATACAAAAAATACACAAAACAATTTTATTACTCACAATTTTATCGTCCTGTAACAAGTCCCACAATAGAGTATTTCCCGGCTGACAAACATCGTTAATTTTAAATGTCGGCTGTTGCGGCGATGTCGAAGATACATTTTTATTACTCTCCTTGATAGCAACACCACTAATGTCTATTATTCCAGCAGCCAGCGCTTTTGCTGCCAATGTATTTGCACGTTCCTGGAAATCCAACAAGTGTTGTTTAACTTTAGCTTCAACGAAACGTCCTTGATAATCTACCAACGTTTGTTGAGCATTATCGGTAGCAACAGCAGCAGCGGCCAATGCAGCAGCAGCGGCTGCTACATTAGCCTCAGTTTTTTGCATAGACATAGCTGTATGAGCAGCAGCCATAGCCGCAGCAGCAGCTGCAAATGCTGGTGGCATGGTGTTTTGTGTGACATGCTGATTGTGCACATTAACCAGGGACGCTATTTCTTGATTGTGATGCTGATTGAGATTAACAACTCCACTCATATCTGGAGTGTATTCGACAAGCTGGTTATTGATACAGACGTACGAAGAAATAGCTGGAGTCGGTTTGCCACGCTGACTATGCGCATTCACAAGTTGAGCAATTTCATCTTCACAAATATCTTCCACTTCGAAACCGTCCAAATTCTCCGATTTATTACTCAAGGGCGATGAATAGCTGCCCTCATTTTCAGCACCGCTCAAAAGTTCACTAATGTGTGTTTCGGCTATAGCTCGGATATAGGGACCTTCACCTTGTAAATGTTTTAGCACGGCACTTGGCACCTGGCCGGGATCACTGCATTCGTCGCTATCATTCAACAGTTCACATTCACCGTCACCATCATCGGCATCGTCTGCATCATCACTAGTAGCATCATCTTCACCTCCGTCACAAATGGCTTCGACTATTTCGTAAGCTAAACGTGTCAACGGTAGATTATTGTTATTCTTGCGTCGCTTACGAGATTTCTTGCGATGCATTTGTATGTTACCGGCACCTTTTTGTATATCATCCTCACTGCTTGAATTATCGATTATGTTGACTATACGATGATTTTTCATTCTGAAATGGAGGATACATTTAATTTAAGGGTTAAAATCAATAAATAATTTGTATATTAAAAATCAATAACTGGCAGATACTTATGAGAATTTCACACAGAAAGCTTCACCGTGACAGAAAATAAAAAAACACACTAAATATTTTATTTTGATATTCAAAGTGTATCTCGTTCGCTATCGTAAGTGTATCTGCCACAAATCAAGATCATGACACCAGCTTGTATTTTAATAATTTGTTTGTGTCTGCTCTCTATTAGTTTAGAGGTTATTGGACTTTAAAGTCATATCTCCTATAATTAATATATTATCTGAATTATCTTATATATAAAATAATGTAATACGAAGTTTTTTTGTTTTTTTTAGTTGACTAATCGGAAATACAAACACGACGGAAAAATATGACTATAATTTAAAGCTACATTATTCCATTTTAACAAAAAAAAATCCTTAATAAATGATGTTCCAATTTGCAGATTTTTGTCTCGTTTGAAATACCATTTACATATTTTGTAACTAATTCTACCAAACAATAAAAAGTAATTTAAATTCACAAAAAAATTTTACCAATATCATAAAAATGTCACTTTAAAATATCATAATCTCACTAACAAAATTACAGCCGGCTATATCATTCATACTTATTACTATTAATATTATTATTAAATGATCCACAACTTACTTCATATCAACTTTCGAATTAATTATATTAATTTCCTCCTCCGATATTTGTTTTCCTTTCTCTTCTGTGGGATCACATACATGACGCCTGCGTCTCGCCTGTTTGCATGGCGTTACCCCAGCATCGGACGAACAAACATTTTCAATATCTATGGGACTCTTGCGAGCACTAGCCAAACTGCTGTCATCACCATTACCCTCATCGGAATTACTGCCATCCATGCTGCCACTATCGGAACTAGTAGCTGCCATTATCTCGTTCTCCAAACTCATTTGTGACCTGGTTTTGTCGCGTGACCATATAAGTTTGGTTAAAGCCGAAGCTATATAAATACTCTGTTCGGTATGTTCTTTCGGGTCCATACGACATAAAAGAGTATACAAATACATGGCTGGTTTCGGAGCCAAGTTCTTCACCAACGATGGCAAGATGTCAAATATGGTTTTGGAGCAGTGTTTTAGTTGTTGTGTAGCTTGCCAAATTAGTTTTATGTGTTCTTCGGTAATTTGATTTTCGACAGCCAGAAAATTTAAAACTACATGAGCTTGTTTCAGAACTTCAACATGAAGGTTGGGACCAAACAAATGTTGTATTATTTGATTTTCCGTCAGCCAATCGCCGATTTTATTGGCCACTATTTCGACTTCACCCACCACAGATTCAATTTCGCCAAATATATTAATATGAGCATTTATTTGTGTAATGCCTAAAATATAGATATTTAAGTGATTTTCTTTCTGTTTAGATTAATTGAAAAGCAACAAACTTACCAGCCAATCTCATAGTCAGTGTAGTCGATGTAAAATATTTAAATGCCAAAGCCAAACCTTCCACATCAAAGCTTACCGAGGCATCTAGGGGATCTCGTACTGCGGACCACACAAAATCAGCCATTGCTCGTGTGGCAGCAGTTCTTAGATTTTGATCGGATAATTTACACATGTATTGCAGTATTTTACTACGTAATGGTACAAATAATTGTACAATACAGCCGTAATGTAACCATAATTTTATATTCGAGACAGTTGCGGTTATAGCGTGAGCTGTGGTCACTGGTAAATCGGCCTGATCAAAACACAACATCATGGCAGCAAAGCCATTCGAATTACAAAACAAGCTAGTATTTCTCAGCAAATACACCGGTATTTCATTGTCGTGAAGGTCACAAAATATTGCCAAATGTTGTGCTTCCTCGGCGGAGATATCATCCAAGCGTGCATGAGTACCATGTTTATAGGCTATATACAATGGAAAGTTAAGCAAAAATACTTTGGATACGAGTAACAAAAGTTTTTCAACTTCTGGCAGTATCCAAGGTTCTTCCGTATGTTGTGATGTTGATGATGACGACGATGATGATGATGTCGCTAATGATGAAGATGATGTCGATGCAGCACAGGAACCTTGTGAACTCTGTACCGAAGATGCACACGATGGTGATGCCGTTAGAGATATTGTTGTGGCATTATTATTGGCATTATCATCTCCCGGCGATGATAAACTACTATTGGCTTTATCAATAGATTTTTGTGATTTTACATCCTCTTTTGTCTTACTTTTATCTATATCCGTTTCCTTCGATTCAATTTTATTGTTGTTCTCTTTATCTTTGGAGACCGTCGGTGCAGTTGAAGCTGTAGCGGCGTCTATGTCTTCGGATTTTTCAGTTTGTGTAGGACCTTGAGCTTGGGCCACTACTTGTGCGGCGCTAGCTGTAATTTTTTTATAATCCTCTATAAGTCTTTTTATGTGTTTCAAATGATGAACAGCCAAATAGATCATTGATTGTATGACTAAGTTAAAGCGCTCAAAATTCTTAACATCTCGGTATAAACACATACACTGCCTTTGAGGCCAGGCTTGTATGTAGCCAAACGCTGTTTCAATTTCACTTTTATAAAGAATCGCATGTTTAGCATCCTGATTGATAATGCGGGCCTCATCTAAATCAAAATAAATAATTATTTTTTTAATATCACATAAACTTGTGGTGCTTAATGGAAAATAAAATATCGAGAGAATATATTCAAATCCCTCTAACTTAGAAAAAGCTAGTTTTCATTAGAGCAAATAATTCATTTTTAAATTTGTGCATTATAACAATTATAGAATGTTTTATTCATATTATTTGATATAAATGAATATAAACAGCAAACTATTTTAATTAAAAATAATTAACTTAGTTTTATGTTTAATTGAGCTTTAATGGTTCTGGGTCTTTTCCAAGTTATCGTAGAAAAAAAATTAATCTGGGCTTAGAACGCTATTTAAATCTTGTAAATTCGTCCATTTATTTGGTTTAATTTGAACAGGAAGGTCAAGGTAATATTTATCAAAAATTATTTTACATTTATGCCACCACTGGGAATATATAAATGTAACCATAATTTTAATTGAATATTTACTCTAGATCAAATATATATAATATAGGCTATATCTCGAAAACGATCAGTCAGATTCACATGTCCAAATTAGTAAGAAAGAATTTATTATAATTGAAAATTAGAAAAATAATGGAATTAAGAAGTAATTATTCTCAAAAATAGAAGGTTTTTCATTCAGAAATATATTTTTATTTAAGAAAGAGAAATTCCAAAAATTTTAATAAAATTGCAAAAAATATTTTTTCTTACAAATTTCTTGGACAGATATGGGATGAATATTTTGCAATCAAAAGCTCATTTATAAAAAATTATGATAGAAGATATTGAATATATGTACCTAGTTCCTCTATATATAAATGTTTCTATTTATTGAGTGAAGCATGTTATTGAAAAATTCCAAACTAAAATGAATTCGAAACCTATTATTTATATCAGCTGCACAATCTAATTTTTAAAATTTTTAAATATTACTACAATTTTTAAAATTTTTAAATATTACTACAATTTTGTAAAAATATATTATTTATGTTGTTTTTATCGATTTAAATCCATTTAAACGTGAATTATTATAATTATCATTGTTATAATATGGATATTTGGGAACTGAAAATTCTTTTTTAAGAAAAGCCTATTTTCGTCAAAACAAAGATATGAACAAATTAATATTTCTTTTAAACATTTTCTTTAATAATCTACAGTTTAACTAAATCTTAATAAAATTATTTAATACTTACAATACGTAAACATATAAAAATCCTCATAAATTCTGTAAAAACCATCAATGTTTATATTTTAAAACTTGTATTAAAATTTAAAATTTATAAAATTGATAATAGATGTTTAATATCACCGGCATTTTTTTGAATTCATTATGAAGCAAGTAACAAAAAAAAAATCGAAACCCCTCTCTTTTTTTCTATACCGCCCACTTAACAACACAACGCCAATAATTGTACACACAATTGTAGCTAGTTCAACCATTCATGCAACCAACAACTATCATTCAGTCAGCCAGTCAGTCAACAACATTTAATACTTACACGACTCCAATAATTGTTGAAAATCTGAACAAATATCACACATGTTTCTTGTTTAGGTATAAGGTTTTTTGTATTTTTGCAAAATCCTTTTACTAAACAGCTGCTTTTTTAATATGCCAATTTGGAGCTCCGTTTAGTTTTTTGTTGGATTTTCGTTTGGAGCCTTTTTGGCGTTTCTGGTCTCGTCTTCTTTTCTACTTCGCTGCTGTCGTCGTTGTCTATGTCGTCTCGCTGTCTTCTATACTTCTTCGTCGCTAACTGCATATAGGTTTTTTTCTCTTTTTCCATTCGAATTTTTAGAGGTTTTTAGGAAAAACCCTTTTTAGATTTTTATAAATTCTGCATCCATGTGCTTTATATTTTTTGTTTCATACAAATTTCAAGAAATTCATTCACTATTTTCCTAGATGTATATATTTTTGCAAAAATTTTATTCTCTCACACAGATTTTTTCTTCTAACAAACAGTGCAATAGTGGTGTAAAAGTATTTAGTACTTAGTATATTGAATACTAAATACCGAATGTTTTTCTGTACTCAATACTTAAATGTATCTATTCAATACTTTCACTGTTGCATTTTCAATCAGTAGAAATAGTAGAGAGAGATTGCAAAATTCTACCGTTACAATATATTAAAAATTAATTTCAATCATTTCAAATAAATAAATAATCCAAAATACAAATAAAAATGTTGTAAACGATGATAAAAAAAGAATAAAAAGTTCAAAATAATAAATAATGAACAAATCAAGATCATTGTAAGAGTTTATATTTTCATAATTTTGTTTCTGTTAATATTCAAATTTTCTGTAATGCCGGAAGGACTTAAAACTCTGGGGTGTATCGGACACTGGCTTCGCTAAAATCACTTTATATGTATATCAAAATTTCCATTTTTTATTCACAATGTTAATAAACTGTACCATATTATATATCATGTAAAAGGTATTTTGAAGCACTATTCAATGGTACCCATAATGATCAGATCATTTTCTAAATATATATTTACTATTATATATATTGACTTTAAATTCCTATAAATTCTAAATTCTTATCTTATCTTGGATTTCTTATTTTAAATTTGTGTTTTCTCATATTACTGAAATTTACTGAATTGGAACTGCTCACTAAAATTTTCAATGTGAGAGAGATTTGTTATCGTTAACCTCGAAACTAAAACTTATGTTTTATTTATAAAAATTTAGTTTAAAATTATTGAAATGCATATTAATCGCTGTTATATATATAATAGGATTTATATTTCCAATCAAGTGATTTGGATCATTGTTATTAAAACATTTACCAAATATCTTCTATCATTTACACTAAACTAAATTTTTTAAGTCGCAATTAATTAACTAATAATAAAGTGGAAATATGTATATAGAATTGTATGAAATAATAATATTAAAAATAATAATAACTTATTTAAAAATAACTTTTCTTATTTTTTATACAAATTTTCTAAATAAATCAATAGAAATCTGTAACATAGAATTTTTAATATTATTTTATTATTATTTTCATATTTATATCCAACGTTACTGCTTTGTGATATATATTACTATGAATAAAAATAAAGTAAATGAATCCAGTTTTACGTGAAAATATAAATATAATAAATTCCTTAAATTCAACATGATTAAGTGTACATCACTGTCATTATCCTTTTACCTAATCTGGCAACTCATTTCAGCTGACATTTGTTATCAACAGTCATGGCTAGAAAAATCAATTTGTTTGTAAAATTTTCTGCATTATGATAACAAAGTGTAGAACGTTGTGTAAAAAATTCGTATTTTTAATAATATTCGTTATATTTTTAATTGAAAGTGCAGGTAAAGTTGAAATTAAACATTACTTTATCACAATCAACTGAAGATTTGCTAAAAATATCACAAGTTTAAGAGAAATAATGAGTTTTTCCCAAATACTTTGCGCACTGTTGATGAAAAAATTGCAACCCCAATTGTTTACATATACAAAATTGTTTGTTTTGATAAAAAATCCAGATTTTTGTATTTAATTTTTATGACTTAATTAAATGATTCTTTTTAAAGATTCTCTGCATCGTACACTTAAACACTTTGAGATAATTTACAAAGATGATGTCGAACATCGTATTGTAAAACGGGGAGCAAAGCCCAGCAACAACCCCTACAACACCATAAAAGAAATAGAGTTTAAAACATTGGGTAGAAATTTCCGTTTGATATTACATCCGCATCGTGAAGTACTGCACAGCAAATTTAAAGCATACACTGTGGATGGCGATGGTAATGAGACCATAGTACATTTAGGTAAGCTAACATTAACTGGTATGTTTACAAACACAATTATAATAATAAAAAATATTTCGACCAGATCATGATAACTTTTTTGCGGGCCGTGTTTTTGGAGAAATTGAATCCCATGTAAGAGCCCACATAGAAAATGGTTTAATGACAATGTCCATCAATTTACCAGATGAAACATATCATATAGAGGTAACTACTGGCTGTTAGTTTGGATTTTAAATATATAATATGGATGTAAATCTTATAAATATTTTGTAGCCTACTTGGCGTCATTTGCCCACTGCCAAAGAAAATACAATGGTGGCTTATCGTTTATCCGATGTCAAAATAAAACATCCTCATGGTAATGAAAAGGGTGGAGCACCCTTAACATGCGGCTATGTTAAGGAAGGTTTAGGTAATGGTTCAACAATATCTTTTGATTATAAGAATACATAATTTATTTTTTTAACTAGAACTTGAAACCGACGAAGACGATGATGGAGAATCAAACCATTTGGAAACAGACAATAAACATCATCATGAACATCAACATACAAATCTTTTACCTTTACCTCAGAATGAATCTCACAAAAGAACCAAACGCCAAGCTGATCAATATGAATATACGCCTACAAAAACTCGCTGTCCTTTGCTTTTGGTGGCTGACTACAGATTCTTTCAGGAAATGGGTGGTGGTAATACAAAGACCACTATAAATTATTTGGTTAGTTCTATTTAATATTTTATTAATAATTAGTCGAATGAATGTATTTGCTTACAGATAAGTCTTATAGATCGTGTTCATAAAATTTATAATGACACTGTATGGCAAGATCGTTCTGATCAGGAAGGATTCAAGGGCATGGGTTTTGTTATTAAAAAAATTGTGGTTCACTCAGAGCCAACTCGCTTAAGAGGCGGAGAAGCTCATTATAATATGATTAGAGAAAAGTGGGATGTTCGTAATCTTTTGGAGGTAAGTTTGAAACTTTGTTAACTAATATTTAATAGATATTTTTTTTGGAAACAATTCATGGTTTATCCGAAATTTACGGATATATTTAAGGTTCCGAAACGGGAACATTTTTATAGGATATCCCGGGAAGTATCAGAATTTTCTTTATAAGATTTCTTAAATTTACTGTATTTTGTCACCCCACTAAAATAATATTGGTTTAAAGATGTTTATATACAATCTGATTTGAAAAAGTTCTTTTTTGAAACGAATTACGCATTTTTTCCAAATTAATCTTAATCGGACGTGGTACGTATTTTAATAAATATATTTTTTATATTATTGACTTTTGAGAAATTTTATTAGTTGTTGGCTTAATTTTGTATTAAAAGATTCCCTGAAATAAAATGTTTATTATTTTAATTTTTCCCGAAATGGACTTTTTTAAATTTTGTATATTATTTGAAAATTTAACCTTGTTACTAATGAATTGTTTCCTGAAATTCATCATCAGTTGTATTCGTCTTATGTATATTATTCAAATATTCCATTTTATCTTTCAAATTTATCTAAATGCTCATTTAAGGTATTTTCACGTGAATACAGTCATAAAGATTTTTGTTTAGCGCATCTTTTTACGGATTTAAAATTTGAAGGCGGTATTTTAGGTTTGGCTTATGTTGGCTCACCTAGACGTAATTCCGTTGGAGGCATTTGTACACCAGGTTAAACAAAAAATAGATAATTAAATTTCGTGAACAATTTTCTTTTGTTTTTATATGGAACATTTTTGTTTAATTTGGTTTTCTTTTTATTGGAGACAAATTTTAATTTTCAGAAACTTATGTTTTTGCAAGTTTTTATTATTGTAATATAATTTTCTTATATTTTTTTGACTATTGAAAGAATATTAAAGTTTTGTTTAACAAAGATCACGTAAAAATTACCGAAAAAATAAAATTTGTTCCCTCCCTTCACCTTGGTTTTGTTCTATCATGGGCCATACAATAACAATATACATTGCAATACATTATCATGAATTAGGTTTTTGTCAAAATACATAGGCCGATGAGTTTGCCATTGCGTTTGTTATTTCTATATTCTTCATTAAAGTATATATACTATGGATCTTTGTAGATGGCGGTGACGATATAGTCATGTACGTCTGTCTGTCTTGTAGATATAGTCATGTACGTCTGTCTGTCTGTTGTAATCAACAATCCGAATCGGTCAAATAACTTACATACATGATTGATACACCAATTTTTGATATATATGTATCTGGAATATTAAATCATTAACATAGAAAATGTGGATATCTAATGATATACAATTCGAACACCTTTCCAACGACGTATCTAACGCCACAGAAATTTGGACAATGGGTAAAAATCAAGAAAAATATTTGTATCCCTAATTTTTTTCACCAAACATTTTTTTAATAATTTTAAAATGTATTTTGGTGAAGGGTATGTAAAATTCGACAGAGGCGTATATAGCTCTCTTACTTGTTAATAAACAAATTCTTTGTCTAGTGCTCTATTTTTGGTTCTATTAATTAAATTTATTTTATTACATATTTTTTATTAATAAACTTTTAGTTGCATATTTTGAAATCCTAGGAAAAACTGCATTAGTTGCAAAACTACTTCCAGAACGCATGCATATAACCGGTACTTATTCTAATTTGGAGTTCCGACTAATTTTTTACGAAGCCAGAACTCCAATCAATAATTATACCCTACACCACCATAGTGGAGAGGGTTATTGTATATTGGGTTAGTGCTGATGTTCCAAAAATATTTGTTTAACACCCACCTTAAAGTATACGATCGACTCTGAATCTTTCTGAGTCGATTAAACGACATTCGTCCGTCTGGCTGGCTGGCTAGCTGTCCATGTAAAGCTTGTGTACAAAATACAGGTCGCAATTTTGAAGATACATATTTCGATAAAATTTGGCACATAAAATTTGTCGGTCCATGACCAGAGCCTATTGAAACTGGTTGAAATCGGTCTATTATTTGAACCATTGGACTTTATCGGTGATAAATGCTGAATTTATATAGGTATCTGCACAAATTTCGCTCAAAATAAGTCTATATATACGAAATTCATGTCGCCTAATTTTATGATTATTGGTCCATAATTACTCATAGCTCCTATATAAGGCCTGCGTCCGTAAATCACTTATCGAGCATAAATCTCTTAAAAATGTTGGTATAGACATAAAATCCAACAGCAATAACTTAATAACGACCTAATTTCATGGCGATTGGTCTTTAATTAGTCATAGCTCTCATAAAAGGCCCTCTTTCGAAAATCATTCACGAAAAATATTTTTGCTTAATTACTTAGTGTAGTTTACGACCATACTTTCTTACTTGTTTTTGTTTGATATTGTCTCCCTTGGAACTGGTTCTACGGAAGCGTTATATAACTACACAGATTATTAAGAACGATTCAAGAACTAGTTGTTATACTTGGAAATAATTCTGGTAACCAGTTAAGGACATTTTTGTATCTTTCATTACATTACGAGTTCTAGAAGTAGTTCTATGGATGTTATGAAATAATCTGAAGTGGTTCCGGTTATAGTCGTTCTGGAATTAGTGATTATGGAACAACCCAGCAAAAAAATGTTGGTGAAACATGCATGATTTTTACATTAGCGTGTCATTGGAGATCATGTATTTAAATATTCGGCACTTCATTTGAACGATTGCATAGAACTAACGCAAGTTCGATGAATTGACTTAGTTTTTTCATTGGTGAAACACATTTATTGCATTGCGGAAGATATATTAACAGATTTTCGAAAAAAGTCAAATGCTCAATAAATTTTAATAACTAAATTAAACAAAAGTATATTGATTTCCATATTTATTTCTATTTTAAATCGAAAAACACTTTAATCTCCATTGGCAGGATAGAAAGTGCATTCCAATGCCAATTGTCTGAAATTACGTTGCAACATGTTCTTTGAATTATATTACAGAGTAATTATACAAAATGAACTGAACCAAATTAAAAATTTGCTTTTAAATTATAAAAAATAAAAAAAATTACGATAATTACCAAAAATCTGTAAAATTAAATGGGAAATATTTTAATTTCCAGATCATCTATAAAAACAGTTTTGGATTATATTATTAAGTGCTTCATTATTGACATTATATATTCGAATTTAGGAAGGCATTTAAAATGAAGTGTAATGCACTATATTGCTCCAAATTTTTTTGCTGGGAAGTTCTAAAAATTTTCCTGGGACTAATTTAGTATTTGTTAAATTATTACATATTCATTTTTAAAAACATTTTAATTTTTTTTTTTTCATGAATTACTTTCTATTTTATTTTTAATAAAGAAATATTTCCATTAATTTTATTTAAATTTCTCCACACATAGAATACTTTAAGAATGGTTATACGCTTTATTTAAATTCCGGTCTAAGTAGTTCACGCAATCATTATGGCCAACGTGTTATAACACGTGAAGCTGATTTAGTCACTGCCCATGAGTTTGGTCATAATTGGGGTTCCGAACATGACCCTGATATACCGGAATGCTCACCTAGTGCCTCACAAGGAGGTAGCTTTTTAATGTATACTTACTCCGTTAGTGGCTATGATGTTAATAATAAGGTAAAATATTTAAATTCCTCTTAAATTCACTTCAATAACCATTGCTCTCTTAGAAATTCTCTCCCTGTTCTTTACGTTCAATACGCAAAGTTTTGCAAGCCAAATCGGGTCGTTGTTTCTCAGAACCCGAAGAATCATTTTGTGGCAATTTACGTGTTGAGGGTGACGAACAGTGCGATGCTGGTCTTTTGGGTACCGAAGATAATGATGCCTGTTGTGATAAAAACTGTAAATTACGACGTAATCAGGGCGCTTTCTGCAGTGATAAGAATTCGCCCTGTTGTCAGAATTGTCAGTTTATGCCGGCGGGTGTCAAGTGTCGTGAACAGGTTTATGCTACTTGTGAGCGTGAGGCCAGATGTACTGGCACCCATGCTGAATGTCCAAAATCACCAGCAATGGATGATGGAACTATTTGCCAGGAAAGAGGACAATGTCGTAATGGAAAATGCAGTAAGTATCGATTGAAAATTATAAGTGAGTTTGATTTGCCTCTGTAATTCCCTTTTTCTTTAGTACCTTATTGTGAAACCCAGGGTCTACAAAGTTGCATGTGCGATATTATACAGGATGCTTGTAAGAGGTAAGTTTTGTATAGTTTTATTCTTTGTTTAGGATTTTGTTCGGCTTTTGTCTTAACTATTTTTATACCCTTCACCATGAGTGGTAAGGATATACATAAGTTTGTCATTCCGTTTGCAATTTTCACACTTTCATGAAGTATATACTATATTATGGATCGTTATAGATAGCGGAGTCAACTTTCCAATGCCTTAAAATAACTTACATACATAATTGATACATCAATATTTGTCTTAAAATATACTTTAGTGAAGGGTATATACGATTCGGCACAGCCGAATGTAGTACTCTTACTTGTTATAAAACTAATTTGTTTTCCGTTTGAAATCTAATGCCTTGTTCTTTATATTTTTAATCTAGGTGCTGTCGCATGAGTATTAATGAAACATGCTTTCCAGTGGAACCGCCAGATGTTTTACCAGATGGCACACCCTGTATACAAGGATTTTGTAATAAGGTAGGTTAAGACATCTAAAAAACACACTATTTAAATATGGTATCTATTTTTCAATTTAAAGGGTGTTTGCGAAAAAACCATACAAGATGTGGTGGAACGCTTTTGGGATATAATCGAGGAAATAAATATTAATAGAGTTTTAAGATTCTTAAAGGATAATATTGTTGGTAAGTACAAAAACTCCTAATTGTAATATTACACAATCTGGGATTTCGAATCTGATAAATTTGAGAGATGGGAGATCAGATAGTGTGAAAGTATTTAAACGCAATGTATAATCCAGATATTTAAAATTTATATTCTATTTAAAGTCGCCGTTGTTCTGTTCACTTCCATCTTTTGGATACCGGCTAGTTGTGTTATTTCGTATTTCGATCGTAAGAAATTACGACATGAATTGAAGCAAATCGATTGGAGCCAAAAATTAGATTTAATACATCCCAGTGATAGACGTAGAGTTATACATATAAGGTAAATATTTAAAAGTTCACAATGTATATATTAATATATTTCCTGATTAATATAAATACATTTTTTCATTTTAGAGTACCACGACAAAAAATTTCAGTAGCACGCATGTAGTCAATTTAAACAATAAGGTTTATTTTATCGTACTCTAATAATGATTCATTAATTTTACTGTAATTCCATTTATAATTAAAAATATAAAAAATTGTCAGATCTGTTGAAAGCCCAATCTTCTTTTAACATTAAATAAAGTGTTTTTCCACAAAAAATAATTCTACCTACAACTTTGGATCGTTGAAATTCTTTAAATTTCGCTTTGTCATCCCTACATTTTACAACTCTAATTATTATTTCGTATTCATTTATATTAATATGCTTATATATTATTTAGTCATAATTGAAATCATAGAATAAACGAATAGAACGGAAGGAGAGATGGAAAAATTACTCTCTTTTCACACATACGGGTGATACAATAACAAAATACATGCAAAAAAAGATTGAAATAATGATCATGTAAATAGATTCTCATTAATTAGGTTTTTGACAACAGACTTATGTTTTTGGCTCTCAGTTACCTATCTAGTTGTCATATATGATTGAAATCATTTCATATATACAGAACATGCCACCTATTTTAAGGCGGTCGGTCCATAGTCCATATAAATTTTAAAAGAAAACTGTTTATAATCTTAATCTCGGTGTAAGGTATCATTATTGATGTTAATAATGTATTTTTGTTAAGATTTAGTTAACACCCTTTTTGTACTTATAATTTGTAGAACCTTGTTTTATATTTGAGAACT
This sequence comes from Calliphora vomitoria, assembly GCA_942486065.2. Lineage (NCBI taxonomy): Eukaryota > Metazoa > Arthropoda > Insecta > Diptera > Calliphoridae > Calliphora > Calliphora vomitoria. Next base: position 20,830,110 of record OW818029.2, read on the forward strand.
GTTTTTAAATTAATATTCATTCGAAAATAAACTTTTACAATAAAAGGTTATGAGCCCAGGAAGCTCTTGAAAAATAATTAAAAATATTTTCTGAAGTGAAAATTTTTTCAAGTCAAAATAAAAAAAATTTTTCAAGATAGAAGAAAAATTTGTTCAAGACAAGAAGGAAATACAAAACCGAATATGGATTTTAGCAAGAACATCAAGACTCTTAAAGGTGAAACTGAATGGCCAATGTGGAAAAGAAAGATTAGAGATCTTTTGGATTATCATGAAGGAACTTTGGATGTAATTGACAGAATATTACATAAGCCAACTCCTCTAGAACCAACAGCCACAGCAGAACAAAAGAAATTGTATCAAGAACAAAGCGGTTTGTACAGAAAAGCCAACAGTTATGCAAAATCGGTTTTGTGCAGTTCAATAAGTGATGATATTTACCAAAAAGTTATGGATAAAGAAAGTGCTGCAGATGTGTGGGATGCTCTTAAAAATCTTTTCGAAGCAACAGCAAAAGATCAATTGTTCAAGATATGTGCAGATTTTTTCTCGTTCGTTTGGGATGACAATCAAGATGTCACAATGCATATTGCCAAATTAAAAGGATTATGGTTCGAATTCAACAATGGACTAAAAGAAAAGAATTTAAACGAATTACCAGATCTATTGCTAGTGGGTAAGATTTTGCACATACTACCATCAAAATTCGACACATTCAAATCAAGTTGGATGATGTTAAGCAAAAATGAAGACAAAACTTTTGAAGAGTTATGTATGCAAATAACTATGTATCAAAGGAACTTTGGAAAAGGCGACATTACCACCACTGAAGAAGCACTTGTTGCAAACTATAAATTTAAGAAATTAGAAAACTCTAACAAAGTTAACAAGAAGAATAGTGATGTTTGCAACTATTGTAAGAAGAAAGGACATTGGGTACGTGATTGTCGTAAGTGGGCAGCAGATGGTAAGCCTAGTAAAGAAGCAAATGAAGCCAAAGCTGTGAGTCAAAAGTGTTTGCCTGTTTTTTGTGAGGAAGCAAATGTGGTGCAAGATGCCGATACCACATGTTGGTGGATTGACAATGGAGCAACACGTCATATAACTAATAGTCAAGACAATTTTAAAGATTTTGAGTCGTTTTCAAGTCCAAATTTTATAAGAGCAGCAGGTAAAGAAGTACTACAAGCCATTGGTAAAGGTACAATAGAAATTAAATCGAAAGTCAAAAACAAAACAGAGAGACTGTGTTTAACAGACGTTTGGTATGTACCTAACATCACAAGGAATTTATTCTCAGTGTTATCAGCTCAGGATAAACAACCAAATAGCAGATTTATATCGACAGCTACCAGCTGTAAACTATTTATTGATAATGAAATAGTTTTATGTGGTTCAAGATCAGTAGGTGGTTCACTTTATAAAGCCAATATAAAAGCGATAAAGCAGTATGGTATGGAACAAGTCAATGAAGTTCAAGATTCCGATTTACTTCAACTTTATCATGAAAGATGGGGTCACCAAGACAAACGACACATACAGAAGATGCTTAAATTAGAAATGGGTATTACTGTTAAAGATGATAAAACTGTATGTGAGCCGTGTATCTATGGAAAAGCTCATCGGTTACCGTTTGGTCATAGAAATAAAGCTACATGTCCCGGTGAACTCGTGACAGCTGATGTCTGTGGACCATTTAGTGAGTCATTTTCTAAAAAGAGGTACCTGGTGATTTTTAAAGATGCATATACGAAGTATCGTTTTGGGTTTGTTGTAAAACAAAAGTCTGAAGTTAAAGACTGCTTAGAAGAAGTATTAATGTTAGCAAATAATCGTGGTCATCATATAAAAGAATTGTTAAGCGACAATGGTGGTGAGTTTGACAACCATGAAGTAAAGTCAATTCTAAAGAAGAATGGTGTCATACAAAGACTAACAGCCCCTTATACGCCACAACAGAATTGTGCTAGTGAAAGAGAAAATCGTACAGTTGTAGAGATGGCTCGTACATTCAAATATTCCAATACAGAAGCAAAGTTTCCGGACGCCATATGGGCTGAATTAGTAAGAACAGCAATATATGTACTAAACAGAACTGGCAAATCATCAGTAGAAAATAAAAGTCCTTATGAATTATGGATGGGGAAGAAACCTAGAGTGCATCATTTAAGAATCATATCATGCGAATGTTATGTTCATATTCCTAAGCAAAAGAGAAAGAAGATGGATGCTAAAGCTACAAAAGGCTTTCTTATTGGTTATGACGATGATGAGCGTTACCGAGTTTACATCAAAGAGAAACAAGAAGTTATACTTTCCAGAGATGTAAAATTTGTTGAAAAAATTAAATCATGCCTGTCTGATAATCAAAATGATGAAGAAGATGACAACAAAAATGTAAATGCTGAAGATGATAATGAAGTTAAGCTTAAGTTTGAAGATTACAGAAGTCAAAATACTAATAATAACGCCAATGAAGAACCTGAATTGATAGATGAAGAACAACAAAACGAAGAACTGATAGAAGAAGAACAGCAAAGTGAAGAAGAACTTTTTGATGATGCTATAGAAGATGACTATTTAGATGAAATCGTCATATCAGATGATGATGTTCAAGAAGTTATTACTGATGACAATTCTAATTTAATATTATCAAAACGATTAAGAGATCGTACTTTGATATCAAATCCTAGATATGATGACTTTGTTATGGAAATTCAAGATTTTATAAATAAAATTGAAACCCCTATGAGCTATAAAGAAGCTATAAATGCTAAAGAAAGTAAACAGTGGATAAAAGCTATGGATTCTGAAATTAATTCCCTAAAAGAAAACAAAACATGGGAATTATCAGATCTTCCAAAAGGCGCAAAAGCTTTACCGTCAAGGTGGGTGTTCCGTGTAAAGATGAATCCAGATGGTTCCATAGAGAAGTTTAAAGCCAGATTAGTTATAAAAGGATTCACACAGAGAGAAGGCATAGATTACACAGAAACCTTTAGCCCAGTAGCAAGATTAGCAACAATACGTGCAGTGTTGAGTATAGTAGCTAGCAATAATATGCACCTATTTCAATTTGATGTTGCAACAGCTTTTCTTTACGGCGAATTAGAAGAAGAAATATTTATGAAACAACCTGAGGGCTATAGCGATGGTACAAAAAGAGTGTGTAAATTAAAGAAAAGTTTGTATGGTTTAAAACAAGCTCCTCGTTGCTGGAATAAAAGATTAGTAAAATATTTATTAAAGATTGGATTTAACGTTTGTGAAGCTGATCCGTGTCTTTTCATAAGAATCAAAAATGGAAAGAAACTTATTTTGGTATTATATGTAGATGACGGTTTGGTTGCAGGAACAGACGAAATTGAAGTTCAAAATTTATTAAAAGAGTTACGAGCTGAATTTAAAATTACATCTAAAGAAGCGAATTATTTTTTGGGTTTGGAGATAAAGAAAGAAAATGGTGTAATACGAATATCTCAAACAGCGTATGTTAAGAAAATACTTGAGAGGTTCAATTTTGATGAATGCAGACCAGTATCAACTCCAATGACCAAAATAGTAGAAGATTCCGAAACAGGGAAAGCTGAGGACTTATCTAAATTTCCCTATCGACAAGCAGTGGGAGGAATTATGTATTTAATGCTTGGTACTAGACCAGATCTTGCATACAGTGTTGGATACTTGTCTAGAACTTTAGATAATCCCTCAAAAGAAGATATCGTCAGAGTAAAAAGAGTATTTAGATATATTGCTGGTACAAAAGAATATGGAATTACTTATACTGCTGACAATAACTTAAAGTTCGAATGCTACAGTGATGCTGACTTTGGAGGATGCTTAAAGACTGGTAGATCGACATCAGGAATAATAATAAAATACGCTGGTGCTGTAATTTCATGGATGAGTCAAAGACAGCCGATAGTAGCAACTTCTACAACAGAAGCTGAAATTGTTGCTGCTACTGAAGATACCAAAGAAATTATATGGTTAAAAAGGCTATATTCCGAGTTAATTGGATACAAGGATGTTCCTGTATTGCAAGTGGACAATAATGCTGCAATAAGATTAGCTCAGAATCCAGAGTTTCATCGTCGTACTAAACACATTGCGTTGAAACATTTCTTCATTCGTGAAAAGGTATCTGAAAATGAAATTTGTGTTACACGAATATCAACTGAAGACCAACTAGCTGATTTGATGACGAAACCACTACAAGCAACAAGGTTGAAATATTTAATAAGTAATTTGGGACTTTCAAATGTTAACAAATTATCTTAACAAGGGAAAGTATTGATGTTAATAATGTATTTTTGTTAAGATTTAGTTAACACCCTTTTTGTACTTATAATTTGTAGAACCTTGTTTTATATTTGAGAACTGTTTTTAAATTAATATTCATTCGAAAATAAACTTTTACAATAAAAATCATATGGTCGGGCTTGGCCGACTATACTTGTTATAAATGCAAATGTATTATTTTGTCAAAAAGTTATTGATTTTACTTTTAAACTGAAAAACTTTTTACTTTAGAATATGTCGAAAAGAGACAATAAAATTACATTAAAACAATTAAATATTCGATTTTTTTGTAATTACATTTATTTTTACTGAATTTTAAGTAATTTATTTTTTAATTACATACTTATAAACTTAAGGTGTACATTTAGATTTTTGTGATTATTCTTTTTTGTGGGAATTTTGTTTAAAGAGGGGACTTACAAATTGTATACAAAAACTTAGAAGAAATTATATTCAAAATAAAGCGGAATAAGATATTTCTTCTTCAAAACTATGGTTATGGTATGTTTTCTTTTTTTTTGTAATTGCATTACTTCTTTTTGCTATTTTTACCATTTTGTTGTGGTGGTGGTTGTTCGTCATCATCATCGTCCTCTTCTACATCATCTTCATCCTCATTATGCCATTCTTCTTCAACCATTTCGTGGACTAAATGTTGGCCACAGATGTACACTGGACCGGTACCTTGTATAAGTTTGAAGGTAACCGAATCGCTGGGGAATTCTAAGTTGGGACATAATGTACGAGTTTCACCGGCCTTCAAGACAGCAATTGGAATTTTAATAGTTTCCTTTTCGTATCCCTTAACTTCAGCCTATAAATATAAAATAAAAAAATTTTTATTAAGAACAATCTTATTTTAGTAAACACAAACAGTTCTAAAATTCATTAGCGATATTCATGATGTGGAGATCTTGGTTTAGTAAAACAACAGAAGAGCTATTTATTGACAAACATTTATATTTCTAATATATTTAGTTTGTGCTAAAGTGCTCTTTTACTACATTAACAGGTCATGTACTCCACATTGTGAATACCGCTATTGTTTTAAATATTTTTAAAAATCTGTCCAAGCAGTTTTTTTACGATTTAAAATTATAAATCTATGCAGATTATAAGTAATACGATGGCTACTTATAAGTTCTTTTTTAGGTCTTAGTGCATGTTCTATTTTATATAAATTAAATAGTTAAACTTATGATTAATATAAATTTCGCGATATTATATATATGTATTAAAGAAAGTAGAAATATTCAATTCCACTTGATTGAGTTAGTAAATTTGCAGTTTTGCAAAAATACACAGGACTTTTTTTTTGCATACCACAGTTTAACAAGAAACCCCGAATTAACTGTATAACGTTTTGTATTCAAATCTCAATTTTCATGAAAACGATATACAAAAAATGTGGCATCTCCATGCCATCATCACACGTTTTCGTTGTTTGTATTAAAATTTAACAAGGTGTTATCGGGAGCCCAGCTGTTTATAGAATTTGTAAGGTGAAATGTCAAACTACACATATAAAAAATATTCGCACGAAAGTTGGTATGTCAAACTTAAATTCGCACTAAATGTTGCTGAAACATTTTTGCTCGTTGAGCAAAAAATTACACACAACAAACAAGGCAAATTCAAAATATAAGTTCGGATAATTACCTGTACAACATTGAATTCGCCACTTTTAGCATCAGCACCCAGGCTTATTTGTTTAATAATCAATTTTTGATCTTGCACATCTTTATCAGTTTCAGCAACTTCGAATTGTGCCAAAGGATCCTTTTCACTTAATTCAACACCTTTAATTATAGGAACAATTTATTATTTATCACTTCAATATCAAGGTTATTTGTTTGTCATGCTGCCGGTAGACATTTTTGATTGTCAATTCGCCGGCCGCATTAAAACAAATACGAAATACATGCAATTTTGAGGTCGACAGTAGTTTTGTACTTACCGTAGAATGACTCTGTTTCCATTTTTGTGTATATTAATTTTAACTAAAAACGTGTGTTAAAGATAATTTAATATTTATACGTTTGTTGATATTTTATATACAACTGTACAATTTTTTTGGAAATAAATTTGTTTTACACGTGCCTCGCAGACGATGAACCGAACTGAACTGTCTTAAATTCGCCTTGACTTGGCACCTCTTAAAGAGATGCCAAGTCAATTTCATTGATGCTAAAGAAAAAGTGATGCCAAATTATAAATAATACCTAAAATCCCTTTAGTATTGCCACTTGTTGCAATACTAGTTTTTTTTAAGAAATTACCAAAATGCCAGCGAAGGATGTGATTTTAATTTTGTCTTATTACATATATTTTTAACAAGTTTTCATACACTTCAAGATAAATATTAACCAAGAACCCAAAATAACTATTATCAAGATATTCGAACAAATTTAAGCAAAACAAATTTTGTGGTTTAATTTAAAGACAACTAAGAAATAGGAAACATAATGTTACATATTTCAGCAAAACAGATTAATATAATGATCTGTAGTCTGATATAACTTTTTATTACATATTCTGCACTATCCGATTAACTTAATTAGCTATCCATAATTCAACTATCATATGTAAAATAACAAACTAAAATTTAATTATCAATTCAATGTTTATATGTGCATATTGTGAACATGATAACTAAGAACGTATTATAAAATGTATATAAAATCTAGATTTTTATAAGTCATTTAAAATATATAGAATAAAGTTTTCTGCCGACGTTATTTCTTATGTTAACAAATAAAACTTGCACGTGTAGATGGGGGTTTTCGTTGATAGTTAGCAAAAAACGGTCGTTTACCTGACTTGGTATCACTTCACATTCAAATAGGAATTGCGGAATGAAATTTTACAATTTCAGTATAAAACAATAATTTTAATTCAATACGTTTTATTTGCAATTTATATTTATAATTGTATTTTTATTTTTGAATTGGGAACACATATATCGACTTTAATGTTAACTTGTATAATTTTACATGTTAACACTTAACGTATATAAATTTAAATGTTTATGAAATTACATATGAGTATCAGCAAAAGTAGAGCTATTCTTGCAATTACGCACGGAAAGAAAATCTGTTTCCCCCCAAAACATTATTTAACGATCTGGTAACATTTTCCTAACAAATGTTGGCAATACATACTGTTTAACGAAACACGAACAGAAAACGAAATTTGCAAACTTTTTTCGATTCTCTGCTTCATACCAGTGTTGCCACAACCTCAAAATATTTGTAACCAAGTTTGTTTAAAAAAATAACCAAAGTCTGCTTTTACACACAGCAAGTTTACTTGAAACAAGTCTCTTCGATTCCCTTTTAAACTTGCTCGTCTGATTACACACAGCAAGGCTGTGTTCAATATTGTATGTCAAAAGTTAATAGACGCCATAGTGAAAATGAGAAAACAAAAGAGAATTGAAGAGACTTGCCAGTACAAGTAAGTGTGTACCCCTCTTCTTTCTTCTTGGCACTCTCTCCTATAAACTCAGACTTGCGGCAAGAAAACTTGCCCGTGTAAAAGCAGACAAAATGTTAAAAAACGAAACGTCATCACCCTAACCATAAAATAAATTTTATAGTTAATGTACCAAAATATATTAAACATAAAATTGAAAAATCTGTCTATAACACCGGGTCTACATCAGACAAGAAATGCTGTTAAAACAGGAGTTGTTAAAACTTTTACACACAGGAAAACGATAACATGATGTGTCTATACCAAACACTAACATCGATACTAACACACAGTTGTAGACCCAGTTTAGCAAAATGTTTTTAAAAAAGTAACCAAAATTAAAAATAAATACACATCTACACAACAAGAAAAAAAAATAACCAATTTTTGTTATAAATAACCAAAACGGCAACACTGTTTACCCCCGCTTTACCGGCTTTGAGTGCACAATTATTCTTTTTCTTCTTCGTCTCTGTGGTGGAAAAAATTCATCATTTTGTGTGCAAATAACACGAGTAACGTGAACAATTAATTTATTATAAAAATTTAATCCAAAAGAATCCATAAAATCACAATGTCTGACGAATCATTCTATGGTAAATATAAATTGTGTTAATTTCCGCAATAAAATAATTTTATTATTTGACTGATTTCAAAGCAATTCATCTAAGAAAAATCAACATAAAAATGGCGGCTAGAAAAATGTATATTTTTTTGTAGATGCTAAAAAAACTTAAAACTTTATTTTATTGTATTCTGAAAAGATCGGGAAAATGTATAAATAATGAGTTTATGTCCTTAGGTGTTACTTTAAGCGGCGAAAACAGCTCCGTTGAATGGGAAGTGTTATCCAACGATGAAGATTATCCCCGCGGACAAAAACTTATCATCAGACAAATTCTTTTGGGCGCTGAAGCAAAAGAGGATGAATTCAATGTTGTAGAGGTAAGTTGTGTTTTTTTTATATTTATTTTTAATCAAGTAGGAATTGTACTATTAGTATCTTTGTTAGGAAATACAGGAGGAGGGTTAGTTGTGTGTATATCCATATAACCTTGTTATTTCACACATATAAAAAAGTAATAGACTTGAGATGGTTTGTTTGGTAGGTTAACCTCACTCACTTATCATTGTCGTGTTTTTTGTAGTTCTTTATTTTTGTATTGTACATTTTTTGTATGTACAGTGTTTTTTATATACACATGCATTACATTTAAAATATGTATAAGCGTCATTAGTATGTCTTCTCCTAAATTATTACTTTTTTTTACATTACAGGGGCCGAATTACCGCATTCGATATCGAGTAAATTTATCTTAATTTTCTAATTTGAGATTATGGCATTCGATATCGAGAAAGATATTTAATTTAGTACATTTTACTATAATTTTGATATCGGAATCATCTTTCGATACGATAGTTCATTTGATCACGAATGCGATAATTTGGGCCCAGCTTTATCATTTGATTCGCCTTAAAACAAAATGAATTTGGCTTAAATTTAAATTGGTTTCAAATAATTTTCGCAAATTTTAGATAATTTTTAAAATATTTTTTCTTTTTTTTTGTAAAAGTTTAGTAAATTTTTAATACGTTTTAGCGATTAAAAACGAATTAAAATTTTAAAATAAAAACAAATAAAACAATTTTAGAAAAGTCAGTTCATAAAATATTGCGACATTTGCTTGCAAACCAGTCGGCACCAAACGAGTACCCCTATGTAGTTTTGTTATTAGTGGTTTGGACTTCGGGATGCTAAGATTACATCTAGAAATCTTTTGCTTACAGTAATATTCAGTTTTTATTTGCCTGACAGATTATATTTATTAATTTTGTTGATTCTAACGATATTTCGATCATCCTTAAGAGCAGTTTTCCTATTTTTTCTTTATATTCAATAGCGGTTGATATAGTATAAATAACTGGAAAACATTTTCCCTATTTTTTTTTTTTTAACTGTAAAATTAATTTTCTTTTTCGAACTAGTAGTACTTTTTGAATATTTTATAACGATGGACCTAGAAACGAGAATTCAAAACGCATAATTAATGTTACTATTTCTTTATTGTAAAGGTACTTTTTGAATATTTTATAATAATAAACCTTAAAATTAGGCAGAAATGATTCTGAATGAGATACAATTCACAATAGCTGATTATAGTCGTCTTACCTTTATTTTGTATTTTCTATAATAATGGACACAGAAATATGAAATTAAACATTCATGATGCTGAGTAGGAATACAAAATGTGGGTCTTTGTGGTACTGTTTTTATTCTAATAATACGTCTACAATCCACATTACAATGAACCAATAAACATGAAAGTAGAGATATGTTTTCTAGAATTAGTATTAATTTACAAAGGGAGACTTAGTAGTACTAATTCTTTATTCCAATTGAGGTGGCGAAGCTCACCGGTCAGCTAGTACTCCGTACTTTTATCGGATATTTAAAAAGAACTAAGACTTTGTTACAAAAAGAAAGGTAGCCTGCTACATCATCTGGAGCAATTATTGTAATACAATTTAAAAAATTTAAACAAATCTTAAAATATTTTTACCGAACTGTGTTTAGAGATATTGGATAAATAATTGGATGAAAAAGTTTGTTTCTCATTTCTAACTTTTGAATTTTTCTAGTGAAAATAGATTAAAAGTGAAAACCGAAGAATAATTGTCGGTTTCTGTTTTAGGCCTTGAAAAATCGCGGTTTCGGTTAAAACCGAATTGGAAACTCTATGACAGATTATTGAAATAAACAAATTTCTCATTTAAAAATTTTTAAAAACGTACGCCGTTTCAAAAAAAATTTCCTGTACTTTTTATTCTGTTTTGTTTTTCGGCTTAAATATCATTTTATCTTCCGGTTGTGAGTAATGTTTAATTAAACAACGTTATAGAAATACCAACAACAATTTAAAACAATGGTAACAAACAGCATGTTGGTTATTTTTAGTTTTCTTTTGTTGCTAGATAAACATTTTCCATGTGCACAGTTTCGTTTTATGTATCTATACTTCAGCTTCATGTTTTGAAGCGGGAAAATACATTAACACATTTTTAAGCCAGGTAAATTTTAATCGCCGCTTAATTTTGGATTAGCTAAAATGAAGATTACTATATAGTTTCTTCATTATTGTTTAGAAGTACTCATTATTATTATGAAAATGTAGTTAGAATTTGTTATGTGTTAATATGATTGACATGTGTTTTGTTTTTTGTATCTGTAAACCGTATTTTTGTTATCTCGGGTATGTTAAAATATATCAAGCCTAGATTTTGTTTTATATGTATAAATTTAAGGGTAACTAAAGATTGTTATATATACATTTTGTTCTATGGAATACATTTTCAATATAAAGATATGTATTGTCATTTGGACCTCGCGTCCCGTGATGGAAACGTAAATCTTGCTTTTTTAGATTTTCTAAATAGTATACTTGTGTCATGTTATTAATGAACATTTGATTTTTATATATGGGCATTTCCAACGAAAAGTCCACTCAGACCGAAAAAATAAAAGTTAATTCAAATCAAATTTCACTCCAAATAAGTTTTATATATACAGTAATCATTGCACCTAATTTTATGATGATCGGTCCATAATTAGTCATAGCTCCCATATAAGGCCAGCTTCTGAAAATAATTTTAACGAGCATAAATCTCTTAAAAATGTTGGTATCCACATAAAATTCAACAAAAATAAGTTTCATATAGACTTAAATTACGCAATCTAATTTCATAGCGATCGGTCCATAATAGGTCATAGCTTCCACATAACGCCAACTTCCGAAAATAATTTACGAAAATAAATTATTGAAATTAAAAAAAAGTAATGTTTCTTAGTGTAGGGTATTATATGGTCATGCTTGACCGACCATACTTATTTTTTTTTTTTTTTTCTTATTTCTTAACCAAAAAGTATATAAAATGTATATTTAAATAACGTAACGTCAGATACTAAGGCTAACAAATAAAAAACGTGGAAAGATTTTTAAATGTAACAATTTGGAAAATAAATGTCCTACTATGAAAGGTTTTGTACAAAAAGTCTTGCCCAATTCGCAGAGATATGCAATTTTGTAATGCAAGTCAAACCGCACTTCTGTTTTTGGTAACGTCACGTAATCGTATATTTTTGCTAATATCTTCAACTCCTTAAGGTCAATTGTTGCAATCTTTTGAATAAAGAGTTACTTAATTACTTCGCAAATATAAAAAAACTTTTTACAAATTTGACATTTTTTTTTTACAAAATAAATAGGCCACACGTTTTTTTGTCATACACTTTTAAGTATGTTATTGTCCACCAATATTGATGAAACATATGGTTTAAAAAAGTTCTTTTCTCTAGATATATACAATTATATAAAATTGTGTCTAAATTCTTTCCATAAAAGTGGTAAAAAGCGTTTTAAAAGTGGTTGAATTTCGACCACTGGGCGATCCTAGTAACATTAAATAATTGACAAATTCTATTAAACAATTAAATGGAAATGGGCAGGTTTGACATGTATATGTAATTCCTGTGTTTCAATTTTATAAAAAAAAGTTCTTATTATTTAACCGATGTAGCGCTCAAAAAAAATGGATTAACCGACTTCAAATGCGATTAATAAATGTATGTCCTTCAGTCTGTTCATCATCTGGCTGGTTGTCCATGAAAATCTTGTGGTCAACTACAGGTCGTAATTTCGAAAATACATAATTTAATATTATTTGGCAAAATAATGTCATTATTATGGTACAAAGACAAAATCTATGGTAATGATCAGTTCATAATTTCATATACGTCAAAACATATGTCATCTCAAACTCGGTCCGCTATAAATCATACATATCGAAGGCCTATATTAAAAACCCTCTATCTATGATTTTCACGAAAATGACTTTGATGGTAAAACAGACCTCATAAAAAAAATATTTTTTCTGCTGTTTTATTTGCATTTTTTTATTTCTCTATCTTATACAATTAATTTTTCCGAATGCACAACCCTCTATATTATAAATTAATTAATTTTCAAACATTTTTTTGGAATAATTTCATCTTTTCTTAATAATTTTTGCATGCTGAACATGAATTTTACATTTTTCAATCATTCATCAAATAGCAAATGCCGATTCTGAATTGAATTACCATGAAAATATTTTACCTTTTTGTTTTTGGAAAATATAATGTGCATGGCATATAAATAAATGGTTAAAGTTGGAGTTTGCTTAAAAAGTGACTACTTTTAAAGTGTACTTTCAAACGCCAAAAAAAAACTTAAAAACAAAAACAAAAACAAAAAAAACATTTTTTCTATAGCTTTTTGTTTAATATTGTTTATTTTTTTTTTATCTTATGTTGTATTATTATCCGATATCTTAAATAAATTACGTTAAAAACTGACAGAAAAACTAAATGAAATCAAAATAATTTAAATTTGTTAAAATGTAAAATTAGCTATCTTATCATTTAATACGCACACATTGAATATTTTGAGAAGAAAAACCCTCTATCTATCACAAAGTTCCCAATAATGCTGTGAGATTCAGTAGTTGCTTTAAAAAAATAAATCTGTGTGTTGTTCTGATTATTATTAATTTTTGTTTCGTGGAGTCCAGTTTTCCATATTAATTAATTCAAGAAAATCGTAATCAATGAAGTACCCTAATATTTCTACATTGGGAAGAAATTATTTGATTTTTATTGATATTTCATTTAAAGAATACTAATGTGATGGGTATATAAGATTCGGCACTCTTGTTGTATTTTTAATATTAACATTTATTAAAAAAAAAAAAAATATTTTGAATAAAAAAAATAAATTTTTACAATATGTAGCAGAGAGAATATAATTTTCGATCCAGCGAAATATTTATTACTCATAATTTGATTTCCAATTAATTAGAAAACATCAGTGCTTTAAAATAAAATTTTCGCATAGACAGCTACAATATTGTATATACGTATAATCAATCATTTTGTTATTATAATTAAAATAATTTTTGCTTAAACTAAAATTATTTGCCTATATTTAAAGGCATACAAAATTATATAAAACACATTTATTAAATGTCGCACATCTTATTATTTATAAGGAACAGTTTTTTGTACTTTTTTATAGTTGCTTTAAACATCGTGGTTTTCGTTTGAATTGTTTTGGCAACTAAGTCTGGGTTTTACTTCCTCTACAATTTCAGCTATAGACTTGCTAAACTTAAACATTGTTTTTTCTTTGGGATGTAATCTGCAAATGACACCGGCTGCATCTATATTCCAATTCCAGCATATCAGCTCACAAGAGTAGACAAGTAAATCCTCTTTTAATGATAAAATATTCTGTAAAATTAAGGGTTAATTGATACTTTATATTTTCAGAAAAAGTAAGTAATCTTTTTACAAAATAACATATCACTCATTCACAATAGCAAATTGCATAAACAAGTCAACATTATTGCCAGAAATTAGTTTTCTACAACTTACCAATGCCACGGTAGAATCAATACTTGTTATTTCTTCACCATTGAGTACGACCAATCTGATGTCTTCATTGGTATTCACAAATTTAACAACTTTCGATTTCAAATATTCCGCAGATGAATAACAAAGATTTTCTTTTACATTTACTATGCCCACTTGTATGGATTGCAGTTTTTCATTGTGTATGAAAATTTTTGGTCGGGCACTGCTATATAAAATAAAAAGCATATTAGCCAGAATTCCACCAACCATGCCAAATTCTAAACCCAAAAATAGACAAGCTATTACTGTGACCAGGAAAGGAAACAAATCCAATTCTATAAAAAACAACGTTTAATTAATTAAAATTATTTTTAATATAAAAAAAAATAATATTCTTACTTTTCGATTTCCAAATTTCTCCAATACGATCATATTCTACCATAAATATCATGGCTGATATAATTATGGCCGATAGAGTAGCCTTGGGTATGTAGTAAAATGTGGATGTTAAAAAGGCCAAAGTTAATAAAACCAATACACCAGTTACGGCTCCACCCAAAGTGGTCTTTACCCCACTGGAATTATTAATGGCCGAACGAGTAAACGAGCCGGTAATAGGCATTGAGGAAACAAAACTACCAAAAACATTACAAAGTCCTACAGCTACCATTTCTTGTGAAGCATCAACTATTTTGCCTTTGGCTGTATGATAAAAGTGTTAGAACAAATTTAAATAAATACTATTTTGTTGCTTAAACCAGTACTTACAAAATGCCTTTGCTATAGCTACTACCTCTAATATAGAAATCAAGGGTATGGTGGCCAATGAAGCTCCCAAATTTGATACCATTTCACCAAAACTATCGGTGGTGCCATTGTTTGAGGTTGAGAAGGGTGGTGGCCTAAAAGGTGGTATACCCGGAGTAATTTTGCCACTAACTCTGAATGGCAACCAATCATCGTGACTCAATAAATAGCAAATTAATATACCCACTACAACTGCAAGAGCATTGCGGGACAAGGAAATGTATTTCGTTAGAGTTTTATAACGACAGGGTAGATCTTTAACTTTCTGAAAAAACAATTAACAAAATAGCATAAAATTTTGTTTTTACTAAAATACTTTTTTAAGAAGAAATTTTTTGAAATATTTGTTTACAATAAGATTCGAAATTAAGTTCGAAAATTCTAACTTATGTTCGACATTTTTTAAATGCTGTTAAAATAATGTCTAAATCATGAAGATTCTAAAAAAAATCATTTTAGTTTTTTTTTTCGAATTAATGCTTTGAAAAAAAAAAAATGTTCATGATTTTTAAAGAATTTTAAATATAATATAAGCTTTTTAAAATATGTTCGAAAATTCGAATTTAAAATTGAAATATCAAGGTGCTCTAAAAAGGTGAAACTAAATAATAGAAAACATTTTTAAAACAAGATTTTGTTAAATGCTAACTATATTTTCTTTTTTTTTATAACAGCATTTAATTGAAACCTTGTTTTAAATTTGTATTTTTGTAATAATTAAAGTAGATTCTTATTTTTGGAGTAGCTAGTATATATCTAATTTTAACATATTTTAAAAAACTTATTTTATTTAAAGATTTTTTAGACAATAGTTTTTTTTAAATTATTTTTGAAAGTTACTTGTGAATTTACTTACTCTCATTAACAGCAACACCACTAAAGTACACACACCCAAAATAGCATCATTTCTTTTGGTCTCAGTTATATGGCTAAAGAAATTTATCCACGAATCCAAAAACTCATTTGAGGGACCTTTAAAAAAACATACACAATTATTTAATTAAAAAAAAAAAATTTAGACTTACTTTTTATGCCAAATAAATTATTAATTTGACCACTTGCTATGGTAACTGCTGCAGCTAAAGTAAACCCAGTTGTCACCGGTACTGATATAAATCTAACCAACACTCCCAAATTCAAAATACCCAATAGAAAGATAATGCAGCCCGATAGAAAACAACATAATACCGCATAATCTGGATTACCCGCTATATGAGTTTGTATCATCAAAGACATAATGGCAGTGGGACCTAGACATAAAAAACAAGCAGAAATAAATTGAAATGCTCTAAATATATTGTTTATATTAACTTACCCACAGTTATGTCTTTGCAAGTACCAAATATAATATAAACAAAACATCCCATAAATGCTGAATATAAACCATATTGTGTTGGTAAACCGGCAACAATGGCATACGCTATGGCCTGCGGTATGGCTGTAAGGCCCACAGTTAAACCTGCCACAAAATCCGATACAAGAAATTTGGGATTATATTTGGGCAACCATGTCACAATGGGAAAGAATTTCTTAATTGTGTTAGTTGAGCAACAACTCTTAGAATGACTTTTAATAATTCTACCCACATCTGGAAACTTTTCGTGGTACAAACTCTCTGCTAAAAAAGATAATAGAAATACATACGCCATTAATTTGCTTTTTTATTAAGTGAAGTTTAGGAAAATTTGTTTATGCTTAACAGTTTTATTTAATATTTATTTAACATGTTGTGTTATTACTATTATATTCATTGTTATCATTATTTGCATATATTTTCCACTTAATTTTCTCGGTTTTTTGCGTAAATTAATTTGTGGTGATATTTGTATGTGTTAAATATTTGCATATGTTTTATCAAATGATTAATTGTGTAGAAAGTGTTTTAGGGTCTTGCTTTTAAAACCTTTTAGAGTTTTGTATGTACTTTAGATGATGTTTTATTGATTGTTTGGTATAAATAAATATTTGTTTTGAATATTAAATGCGTGGCTGCCGTTTATATGCTTGTTATTAATTTATATATAAATTAATAACAAGTGGTATATTTTTATTGTGTTTTGTTGTAACACAATTATGTAATTAATCCTCCCTATATTTTAAAGTATTATTATACAAAATTTTCCATTTTATTGATTTTTAAATGCCATAAAACAAATTTAATATGTATTTTTAACAGTTACCAAAATTTCCAGATTTTTTTTTTTGGTATTATGAAGGTACTTTTTGGTGTTTCTTTTCTGGGAACAAATATTGGCTTTTTATGCTCCTTTTAAAAAAATTGTATGTGCATAAAATTAAAGGCCTGTTCATGATCTATTACAATAAATAGTAACATGTTTAAATCAAGCTTTTATTTAAATGAAATTAATCTATTAGACAATTTTATTGTCTTCTTTTCTTTAAGAGCATTAAAATAAAAGCTTGTTTAAACATGATTTTTATTATTAATTTATTTTCTCATTTTTAGAGCACCTTAAATATTTCGAACATGTCTTAAAAAGCTTCTATTTTGTATAAAATAAAACTTAAACTAATAAAAAAAATAGTTTGAAATAGAATCCTCATGATTTTATAGATCATTTTTTTCAAACATAAGTTAAAATTTAATTTCAAATTTTTGAACATAATACTGCATATTCATTAGGTTTATACATGATCAAGAAATTAATTTAACAGCTTTAAACAATTTTCGAACAACTTTGAATTTTGGAATTCAATTTCGAATTTTTAAACATATTATTGCATGAGGTAAAATTCAGTTACAAATGTTGACATAAAAAACATACACAAATATAAACAAACATTGCGATTTATACACAACAACAAATAAGAATTAAATTTAACTGAGATAAACGGACAGGTATTTGAACCTTCTTAAGAAGAACAAATAATTCACAGAAGCAGAAACTTCTGTGTCAGTTCCTCTATTTCGAATAGAATATTTATAAATTTCATCTAAGAGACGATTTAAATTCTTGTTTAAATTCTTGTTTGAAAAACTTTTGAATTGGAATATATTTAAATAATGAATATATAATTCTATCGTTTGGTATTAAACTCTCAAAAGTAAACTTGGCATATTTTGCACACTACTCCAACGATATTCATAATGTTTGCTAAACAATTTTTTGCTACAATTATTTCGTTTTTTTTTTTTTTTTTTTTGAATTGTAAAATTATTATATCAGTTAAATAAAATTGAGTATAATTAAGTTATGAAATCTATAATAGTGTCAAATTTGTTTTAATTATTAGTTTATTCATTTAATTTTAACCAGAAAACGTTAATCATACATTTTTCACGGAAATATTTCATTATTTTGAAGTTTATTGTCATCTCCACTTCTGAAAGCAAAAACGTTGCTTCATTGCCTTTTGAGATCACTTTAGCGGAAATAAAGTCTTCAAATAAAATAACAGAGTTAAACACTAAGCTATCGACAGTACATATTTACAATGGAAAAAAAATTATTGGGTTTTTTGACAAGAAGTACCTCAAGCAAAGACTGCTGTTAAAATTTGTTTAAATTATCTAGGTTCGTGACTTTTAAAACAAATTTGTTTTTTTTTTTTTTTTTTAATTATGATGATTTATATTGTCACTGGGCGAAAAATTCTTAAAAAATTACCTTTTGTTTGTTAAATGTCTAGTGGAGTGATCATTTTTAAAAAAAACTAATTTAATTTTTTTTATTCTAATTTACTACAACGTATGTTTACCATATTTGTACTTGTAATTCAACATTAAACATTATTTTGATTAAGAGTTGTTCAAACTTAAATTTTATACATATATTCAAAAACATACATCCACTTCCGCTAATACCTTAAAAACAAAGTTTTTTTTTTTTTTGTAATTTTACACACTTTTTATTATATTATTTTTCTTTTAATTTTAAAAATCTATTCAAAGCATTAAACACATACTTTTCTTTGTAATTTTAAATTAGTTCATGGAACTTTAATTCCACATAATTTTTAACTAAAAAGTTAAATATTTGAACAAATTTTCGCACGTTTTTTTTTAAATAAAACACATTGTTATATTTTTTTATAAAAAATGTGACTGCAAAGTATTTAAAGGAATAACAACAAAAATAATTACTTGGTATTTCACAAAAATTTTAACACATCTTAAATTATTTCTTCACTACAATTTGTTTAATTATTAAATTGTGTCAAAGTTTATCAGCAAAAATAAAGATTACTGAAAGTAAGCTTTTTTTTTAATTTAAACTAAACATCTTCCGGTATCTACAATACAATAAATATGAATTTGTTTTCATTACACGAATAATTAGCACGAAATAATATTTAGTTTAGCGGCAATTAAACAATTTACTCACGTTTTGGATGCTTTACTTTAGCAGTAAAGCATGTTAGTTCTATTAATAATAATATTTACAAAATTTTGTTAAATCAAGGTTTTTTTTTACAACATATAGTACAAATAAACTATGTACAATGAAATCTCCCAACAAAGTCGGGCCTTTTTATAATTACTACGAATTTGTACACTTTAAGGAGAAGTGTATAAATTTTACTTGAGTATAAAGTTTATAGGCATTAAAACTCCATTGAAAGATTTCATTGTATTATTATTTAAATTCGCACCTTCTAAATCCGTCATATTGTTTTAGCTCGTTATAAAATAAAATTCAACTTGTATTAAAAATTTTATTATTAATAATAAATTTTTAATAATTTCGAATTTGTTATTTATATTGACCAGAGTTCGATGGTTGGTGTGTGTATTTATATTTCACGCGTCCACTCTATACCACGTTGAAATATAGAATGAATGTTATATTTTGGTTTTAAATTACTTTTTAATTTTTATAAAGTGTTTGGCTGGTGTTGTGTTTACTTACGTATGTATGCACAGACATACTCTTTTTAAGTACATACACGGAGCAGACCACTAACAAATATTTTCATTCATTTCCAGAGAGCCATCAAGTTAACAAGATTATCATTGTCATAAACTGATAATTTGTTGTTTTGGTTTGGTGAATTTTTATATATATATATTTTTTTTTGTTAATGATAACACTAAATATTCTTCATATTCACTTGTTAGAAATAAATTTATTTCAAATAATTTTTTGTTTTTAAAAGATTATAATAAAAAAAAAACACGCCTACTTTTCTACACTGTGTAAATTATCTTAAAATAACATCTTTTTTATTTGATTGAACCTATTATTTCAATTTCTGAAAATATTTGATAATTTAAGGAATTAATGAAACAACTTTTAAAATAATCGTAATAAATGTTTTTTAATATCAATTAAACATTTACGTTGATCAGTATAGAGTAATGGAAATGTACTCTATCACGGGTTGGTTGTATATATATAGTATTCTATATATTTTAATTTGGGTTAACGTTTTTGTTTTGTTTGTTTTGTTAAAAAGATTATTAGATTATTTAAATCTATGATTATCTACAGTACAATTAAGTTTAACACTATAGCACAACTTAATGTTTTTAAATCGTTAGTAAATAAAATTGGTTTGTTTTTATTGTTAAGTGTTTATTTAAGCATTTACTAGTTATAAAGTTAAGAGTAACATACATATTAAATTTACAAAAAAGTTTTAGAAACCCAATATTTATTTCAGCTATTTTATATTTTATTATCGTTATTATCATGTTTGTTGATGTTTTTTCTGTTATATCTTAAAATAAATATACATACATTCGAAAAGTCATTGATCTATAAAAGGGTATACTCGTTTAAAAAATTTTACAACGAATTTAATACATTTTATGTTGTAGTAGAGGAATTTTAGAAATTATAAACCACAGAGTTGTTGTGCTAACTAAATCCACTTTAAATGAAATTTGAGATTTTAATACAAAATTTAATAATAAGTAAAAATGCACTGTTTGCTTAAAAAACGTTTACAATTATTTCGTTTTTTTTTTTTTTCGTTGTTATACATATTACAAATGGAAATGAAAAAATATAATAACGCCAAACATGTGTAGCAACTATTACTCTACCATAAAACTACTTGTTTTAAAAAATAAAATATCAAAATAGTTTCATTGAATTTTTAATAACTTTTGTAGAAAATATAAAAAATAAAAAATATATTTTTAGTCTTGAAAAATAAAAAATTGAATAAGCATATACAGTGGTCGACATAAGTCTACGTACGACCACAATTTTTGCCATTTTATGAGAGAAAACCCGGTAAATAAAAAAATAATAATGCACTTTTGTTTGAAATCTATTTTTATTGTTATGTACCAAAAAATATGTTTTTGCAATGTAAACTTGAAAAATTATTCATGAAAAACAATAAAAAAAACATTGACAAAAGTCTACATACAACCACAGCATGCCCTGGTTTTTTTCGTAATACTAACAGATAAGCAACGCCATTTATATTTTTACTTTTCTTGTTGCGTTAAATTGTATTCAGTTGAAGTTTAGACAGTTTCAATAAATATTAAATTGTAATAATGGCTTCTCGTAAGGAAATTTCAATTGATGTCCGAAATTTAGTAGTAAAGCACAGAAATGATGGAAAATCTTTTGGTGAAATATCAAAGCTTATGAATTTAAGTAAGTCGACAGTTCAAACAATATTCAGTAACTTTGAAAACACTGGTACAGTTGAAAACAAGCTGCGTAGTGGTCGCCCAAAGAAACTACATCGTAGAGATGTAAGCTTCATTTTAAAAGAAGTCAACAAAAACCCAAAAGTAAATGCCACAAAATTGGCTGAAGAACTCGCAACAAGATCAGATGTTATTGTTCATCCACGAACAATTCAAAGAACATTAAATAATAATTGTTATTATAGCAGAACTCCTCGTAAAAAGCCCCTAATTAGCGAAAAGAATCGCAAACTTCGTTAGGAATTCGCCCAAAAGCACATTGAAAAGGACATGGAATTCTGGAAGCGAGTTTTGTTCACTGATGAGTCGAAATATAACATATTTGGAAGTGATGGGAGAGATAAAGTATGGCGCAAAACAAATACAGCAATGGATCCGAAAAACTTACTCGCTACAGTTAAGCATGGTGGTGGCAGTGTGATGGTTTGGGGTGCTGTCGCTGCTTCTGGAGTGGGAAAGTTAGTGTTTATTGAGGGTAATATGGATCGTTATCATTTAAATCCATTTTGGAACAAAATTTGAGAGCATCGGTTGATATTTTAGCCCTTGGTCAAAGTTGCCCCACGACAATTGTACACACCACCTCAAAGCCCGGACTTAAATGTTATTGAGCACGTGTGGGAGATTCTACAACGGAAGATCCGAAAACATCATATTACTAGTGCACCTATGCTAAAGGAGAAGCTTCAAGAAGAATGGCAAAATATAACGTCCGCAGAACTAGAAAATTTAGTTGCTTCGATGCCCAGACGCTTACAGGCTGTTATAGATGCCCATGGTGGCCCAACGAAATATTGAATTTAATGAAAACTTGTATTCCCTGAAAAATGTTTATTTAGTGTACAGATCGTATGTAGACTTTTGTCAACATATTTTTTTAATTTTTTGTTAATAATAGTTTAAATTAATTAGAAATTTAGCGATATTTTTTTGTTATATTAATAAAAAATACATTTGAAATAAAACTACATCATTACTTTTTCTTATTGTGGTTTAAAAGTCCGCGAGTTACAAAAATAATGGTCGTACGTAGACTTTTGTCGGTCACTGTAATTAAATTGGTGACCCCGAATTCTTCACGCAAGATGCCCAGAAATACTCAAGATTCCGCAGCAGAACCTGTGGTAGCTACATCAACAGTAACACTCCGTATTCCACGATTTTGGAAAGAAAATCCAGCAATTTGGTTTGCCCAGTTGGAGGCACAATTCGAGAACCATAACATAATCAATGAAAACTCGAAATATTTTGCAGTTTTACCGGAATTAGATCCTGAAGTTCTCTCCCAAGTCAGTGATATAATTATAGAACGCCCAAACAATGCATACACCAAAATAAAACAGCGCCTCATCGACCATTTCTCCATTTCTGAAGAGAAGCGCATAAAAACCCTTCTAAATGAATTACCAATTGGTGACAAGAAACCAAGTTTTTTACTCCGCGAAATGCGTAGTCTTGCCAACGGTGGTGTCAAAGACGAGTTCCTACGCACTATGTGGCTTCAGCGTTTACCTCCTCAAACTCAAGCAATTTTAGCCACTTCCTCAGAACCCCTGGACAATTTAGCTATAATGGCCGACAAGATTGGAAATATTTCTTCTTCATCCTCAAACAATATTGCTGCCATTCAAGGTACAAATGAAATTGGTGAGTTACGTGAACAAATTTCGGCCCTAACGAACGCAGTAAAAAATCTCCAAACTTCTCGAAACCGTCGTTCAGCACGCTCTAATTCCCGTAATAGATCACGAAGATCTCGTAGTTCATCAGAACAGGTATGTTATTATCATCGTAAGTTTGGAAACAACGCTAGATGTTGTCGTCAACCATGTTCGTACAATGCCACACATTCGGAAAACTCTCAAGGCGGTCACTAAATACAACTAGTGACCGAAGCCAAGCAACAAATCGCCTATTTATTTTCGACTCTCAACTTCAAAAACGGTTTCTGATTGACACTGGAGCTGACATATCAGTTTTACCTTTGTCAAATCAAAATTTTAAGAAACGTCCAGAAAATTATAAATTATTCGCCGCTAATGGAACACCAATCAATACGTATGGTGATGCTATCCTATCCCCAACACTTGGTTTAAGAAGAAGTTTCTCCTGGAAGTTTATTGTCGCCGACGTTAATCATCCAATAATTGGGGCAGACTTCTTACAACATTACGGCTTGCTGGTAGATCTTAAAAAGAAGAAATTAATTGACAACTCCACAGGACTTCATACATCTTTTTTCGTTAAAAAGACAGATCATATCGAAATTAAAACCCTTAACAACAAGATTCCATATCATGATTTGATTGCTCGTTTTCCAGATATTACCAATCCTTCAACAACATCTGTCAAACAAAAGCACAATGTACTGCATATTATTGAAACGAAAGGACAACCTGTAACATCAAAAGCACGACGCCTATCTCCAGAACAATTAGAAATAGCAAAACGTGAATTTGCGTTTATGATGGAACAAGGTCTGTGTTGTCCATCCAAAAGCAATTGGTCCAGTCCATTACATATGGTTCCGAAAAAGAATGGCCAATGGCGACCATGTGGAGATTATCGAAGACTGAATGCAATAACAGTTCCTGATAAATATCCGCTACCACATATCCACGATTTCGGATTTGGATTGAATGGTAAGACAATTTTTTCTACTATAGACTTAGTACGTGCCTACAATAAAATTCCTGTGGCTCCAGAAGACGTTCCAAAAACTGCCATTATAACACCCTTTGGACTCTTTGAATTTCATTACATGACGTTTGGGTTATGTAATGCCGGTCAAACCTTTCAAAGATTCATACATGAAGTTTTGCGTGGCCTCGATTTTTGCTTTAGCTATTTGGATGATGTTCTTATCGCATCCAAGTCGGAAGAAGAACATTACCATCACCTAGAATTAGTATTTCAACGATTCAACGAATATGGAATAGTGCTTAATCTATCAAAATGTAATTTTGGCCAATCAGAAATTCAATTCCTTGGCCATATGGTTAACAAAGACGGTATATATCCGCTGCCTGATAAAGTATCTGCGATTATGAATTACCCAAAACCCACAAATGTAAAAGAAGTTCGTCGTTTTGTTGCTATGATAAACTTTTATCGTAGATTTATTCATCATGCTGCTGAAACTCAAATACCACTTCTTGAATACCAAAAAGGCAACAAGAAAAATGACAAAACTCCAATAGTTTGGACTCCCGAAGCCGAAGACGCTTTTAACAAATGTAAAGCAGAATTAGCCAATGCTACACTCCTTTCACATCCAATGGATAACAAACCAATTTGTGTAATGGTCGACGCATCCGATCATGCTATTGGTGGAGTATTACAACAACAATCCGATGATGGCTGGCTTCCTCTTAGCTTTTTTTCAAGAAAGCTCACAGAAACCCAAAGAAAATACAGCACCTATGATAGAGAGCTTTTGGCTATCTACACAGTAGTAAAATATTTTCGACATATGCTGGAAGGCCGTCATTTCATCATATTCACAGATCACAAGCCCCTGACGTTTGCATTTAAGCAAAATCCTGAGAAAGCTTCTCCCCGACAGTTTCGTCAACTCGATTTTATATCACAGTTTTCAACCGACATTCGTCATATTAGTGGGCATGCAAACACAATTGCAGACACACTTTCACGGATTTCTACCATCGATGTCCCAACATCTATTGATTATGAACAATTAAGCAAGAGTCAAGAAGATGATACAGAACTTCAATCGCTCTTAAAAGATAATTCAACTTCGCTTATTTTAAAGTCCATAATAATTCTACAAGATAAACCAGCAGTTATTTGTGACATTTCAACAAATAAAGCAAGACCGTTTGTGCCGTCAAATTTTCGCAAAATCATATTCAATTTACTTCATGGCTTGTCACATGGTGGCATTAAAGTAACTACAAAATTAATACAAGATCGTTTTGTTTGGCCGAATATGAAGAAAGACATACACACTTGGACCCAAAATTGTATACAGTGTCAGCGTTCCAAATTAACTCGACACACACATAGTCAGGTCGGTACGTATCCTTCAACTTCAGAACGTTTTTCCCATATCAATATAGATTTAGTTGGTCCATTACCGTCTGTCAATGGTTATACGTACTTGTTAACTTGCATCGACAGATTTACTAGATGGCCTGAGGCAATTCCATTGGAGAATATGACAGCACGAAAAGTTGCCGAAGCTTTATACAATGGTTGGATATCTCGGTTTGGTGTCCCTACTAATATAACAACAGATCAAGGTCGTCAGTTCGAGTCCAATCTTTTCAAAGAACTCGCATTTATTCTTGGTAGTAAAAGAATAAGAACAACAGCTTACCATCCATCATCCAATGGCATGATAGAACGATGGCATCGTTCCCTAAAAGCTTCCCTAATGTGTCATAATAACAAAAATTGGCTAGAAGTACTTCCTACTGTACTTATGGGTCTTCGTTCAAGTATCAGAGAAGATGTAAATGCAACACCCGCTGAACTTGTATATGGTACAACTATTCGCCTACCATGTGACCTACTTCAAAATTCTACAGAATTTGCACCTAATAGTGATTTTGTTCAAAATCTTAAATCTCAAATGAACATGCTTAAACCAGTGGATGTAAAGCATAAATCTAATAAATCCGTATTTCTTCACAAGGATTTGGGAAGTTGTTCATTCGTTTTTGTTCGTAACGATTCTGTAAAGAAACCTCTTCAACAGCCTTATGATGGTCCTTATCGAGTTTTAAAGAAGGCAGAAAAATTTTTTACCTTAGACATAAATGGATGCAGTAAAGTCATATCCATAGATCGACTAAAACCAGCATTTATGTTTAATTCGGAAATAATCGAAGAGCCAAAATCTGTTACTATTCAACTAAGAAGAATACAAACTTCTAATACGAATTCAACAGTGCCGATTACAAATAAGTCAAGAATTCCAAAAAGAGTAAAATTTTCGAGAGTTCAATAACAAACTCTCTGGTGGGGGAGTATATGTAGCAACTATTACTCTACCATAAAACTACTTGTTTTAAAAAATAAAATATCAAAATAGTTTCATTGAATTTTTAATAACTTTTGTAGAAAATATAAAAAATAAAAAATATATTTTTAGTCTTGAAAAATAAAAAATTGAATAAGCATATAATTAAACATGTTTTAATTAATTTAATAATTTTAACCAAAAAAGTGAAATTTACATTTTTTAAGGAAATATTGGATAATTTTGAAATTATCATCTCGACTTCTGATATATCAAAAACGTTGCTACATTGTCAATTGAGAGCAACTTTAGTGAAAATAGGCCCTGAAAATCCATGAAATTATATCGCAATATCGCAGTTTACTTTTCTTTTACTGAACTATGAAAACTAGTATGCCTACATCACTTTGTTCTAGATTTTCATTTACTCATTCTTCCAGGAAGCCACAGATTTTAATTCCTATAATTTATGTTGCATTATATGCGCGATCATTTATAGTGAGAATAGCCCGATATTGGAACTATTTACCTTTGGAACTGAGAGTTTTCTCCCATTCTAATAATGACTTTCGTCTTAAACAGATAAATGTTTTCCTGGTTGTTTAAATATTTGTTTTTAATTAAATGAAACTTGTATATAACAAATTTGTATATCACTGCTGGGATCGAATCAATTCTATGTTTACAATGTTATATATTTTTGGTTTTGGTCGATTTGATAATATAAAACGTATGTTGATATATTTAGTATGGATTTTTATTTTATTATTAACCACAAAATAAATTTTAAAGGTAATTTTTATTAAAGGTTAAAAAACCGTTTGTTTTTTGTAAAAAAAGCTTTCAAAACTTTTTTTAACACATATCACAGATTATTACAGATATGCAACAAATGACAGTTGTCAAAAAAGTTTACAGAACGAGAGAAAACATACAATTTGCAATAGGCAACGATTGAATGGATATATATTTGTCTTTCTTTCCAGACCATAACCATTTTGATATTTGTTTTATAAATTTATAATAATTGTCGTCTTTATGGATTAAAAATCGACTTTCGGCTTTTGGGGTTAGGCTGTAAGTTATTTAGAAACAATAAAAGCAGTCCTTAAATATCTAAGATATAAGCGAAAACAGTGGTTACTTCTTTTTTATTTAAATTAAAAACTAATTTTTAGAAACATATTAGTTGCACAATCAACCAAATTGAGAAAATATCGAAGTTTTTACATATGCTACCGTTTAACGAATCTATTTTTAACACTATCCCCCATTATCACAATGTATAGTTATGTTCAAGGCGTATTAATAATATACACCTTGTTACAAAACAAAATTTCTATAAAAAAAACCTTTTGTTTTATGAAAAAAATTGTTTGAATTTCTTAACAAAATCTTTAATGACTTGCAGAAAATCCTTGAATGTACATATTTAAAAATTGGTTTAGGCCACAATTTTCTGTAATCTTTAAAATGTTTATAAAGAATGACGCTTATCAGACAAGTGCTTAAGATTTTGTCAAGAACTTGGACAAAGTTCATGGAATTTTGATTCTTTTTTTCTTCTTTAAAAACAGTTTCACATAATTTTTGCAAGCATTCATTTTTTATTTATTTTATTATTTTCAATAACCTAGCCTATTGGCTATAATCGGTCATAAATTTCTACATAATAATTTTTCTACTAATATAAATTTAATTTTAAAAATGGAAAAATAAAAATTTAATTTAATAAAAATATTAATTATGCGTATAAATAATACTTAACAAAAATTGTACGAATCCAATTAAACAAAACTCCAAACAACAATCAACTAATTATTTACAATAAATAGTAAGAATAATACTGACAAAACTTGTCCTAAAGTACATAGCAGATTTATTTGTTTATTACCCACACTCATATCATAAACACATTATAAAGTTAATGAAAATGCTTCTAAAGAGTTTATTTAGCATGTGATTTATGAGCTCAGAAACTGATTTTGATTATAAATTTTAATTATTTTAAAATACCCATAAATGAAATCAAAATCTATAATCTTATTGGCCGCCGTTAAAAAGGGCACTTTAGTTTTCAAAACAGTTTTAAGTACTTTATATGTTTTTATTTATAAACAAGATTATTGTTTAAATAAATTTCAAAGAAACTAAATTGTATTCTATTTCTTAATTAGGTACACACTGTTAAAGACAATTTGAAGATCCCCATTGCTGTTTTGAAGGCCGGTGAAACACGGGCCGTCAATCCTGACATTGAATTCTACGAAACATCAGCTACATTCAAATTGATCAGAGGCAATGGCCCAGTTTACATTCATGGACAAAATATCAAAGACGAAGTTGAGGTAGTCGATATGGATGATGATGAAACTGACGAAGAAGATGATGGTGAGGAGGAAGAAGATGAGGCACAACCTAAAAAGAAACAAAAGTTGGAAAACAATGCCGAAGGCAAAAATGCCAAAAATAAGAAGAAATAAATTTCTTAACAACACCTAGTACTACCTCTCTTAAATTATATACATAATATACATAAAGAAAACACAACCGTTAAAATTTATAAAACCTCTTCACCATAAGTTTCTCTATGCGTAATACATAATTAAGAAACTATATTTAAGACTGCTCTTCCCGCTCCCCAATTTCCAACTCAACATTTTTTAAATCCCACTGTATACAATAGCAGAGTATAAAAAAGGGTTAGTAGGAAGAGCCTTAGTTCCTTGGTTTTTGTTTTTAATTGTATGAGTATTTTTTCCAACTTTTTATTACCTACTTTTGAGAACTTTAAAATTTTTAACAATTTTTTTTACATTTTTACAATAATTGTACATTGTAAGTTACAAAAAATTTCAACATACTAAAAACTTTTTATATAGACAAGAACTGCTAGCAAATACAGTTACTTAAAAAGTGTTTAACAACTAGAAAACAGCAACAAATAAAAGAAAATTATTCAGGTAATCTTAATTAAAACAGAAAATAATAAATCAATTAAATTTAAAACAAAAAAAGATAAATCACTTTGATTGATGCATGTGCTATGGCTGCATTTTTTATATACAAAAAAAAGCTAAAAATTCGAACATCAACAACAAACATACATTTTTATAAAATGATATGTAAACAAAAATTTTATTCTTTTCTGTCTTAAAAGAAAACTTACCACTATAAGTTAAATAATTTAACAAACAAAAGAAATACAAAACAAAAACATATTAAAAATTCCATTATAAACAAAAAAAAACTTTAAAAAAATTAAAAAGAACTCCAAAATAAATTCTGAAAAATTATTTGAAAAAAAAAAAAATATATATATATAACCATCGATTGATTTATTTTATTGGACAAATGGGACCTGCCGCAATCAAAATCAATTAATGGAAGTTGGTAAATATGATAAGTATGAGGATTTTTTATGGTCACTGGAAGATCTAATATGTGACGAATACTGGAAAAAAAAAAGAAAATTTTGTCTAATATCTATACCGAAATTTTAAAGGCATTGGGAATTGTCTTCTGTTGAAAATAAAGATTCGAGGTGGAATTGAGGTTGTGATGTAGGACATATAAAAACTGAGCTGAAACATACTATAAAATTAAGATCATTAAAATATTTCAGAAATTGGCAGTATGTACATTACTATTTACATTTTTTGCAAATATGCAAATTGGCATAGCATAGTCGAATAGAGCATTAAAAAATATGTAAAACCACGGTATTATTTTTTTGCGGTTGTTAAAAAAGTTCACGCACCAAACGCAATAAAGTTTATCATTCAAAATTTTCAATTATTTTGAAATACAATAAATTTTATTTTATTAATAACTGCGGGCATACTTCAAAAGATAATTTGCAAAAAACAAATGAAATTATTATTATTAATATAATTTTTCAGAGAAAAAAAAAAATGGTTTATCTTAGAAATTGGTGTTGGTGCGTGATGTTTTTGATTCCAGATGACCTTAAAATATGATTTTCATTACTTATACAACATTGGCCATCACGTGGTGGTATGCTGAAAATTTCGCCAAAATTAGTTATATACCTAATGTACATAAAATACAATAATATGGCAGCAGCGTTTGTTCACAATCGAGTGCAGAAAAGGAACAAAGTTCATGGAATTTTGATTCTTTTCTCTTTAAAAATATTTTTTTTTCTGAGAGGAATTTGAATAATTTTTGGCTCTTAGCTTGATTCTGAATAAATGAAATAAATAAAATAATCCATGATTTAGCCCCGTGTGACTATTTCTTCTTTACAAACCTGAAGAAATGTCTCGGCGGAAAGAAATTTGACGCCAACGATGAAATCATCTCACAAAAAATACCTATTTTGACAACCTCTACAAATCTCAGTTTTTGGAAGGAATAAAAATTGGAGAAACGTCGGACAAAGTGCATAGAGCTCAATAATATAATTTCAATATATAATTTTTAAAATAATATAATTTTTTATACAAAAACCTGTGTTCGAAAATTCGAAATATTTAGAGGTGTTTAATTTAAATGCTCTAAAATAAGAAAATAAACTTTAAATTAAATCAAACTGTTTACTACATTATACAATTTATATGATACTAGCTGTCTCGGCAAACGTTGTTCTGTCATAGCTCAGACAAAGTTAGAAGATTCCCACTATAATATTACTCAAGATATGCAGTAATAAATGTTTACTTCGTATGGGAATTGTCACGTCTCAGGTCCCCGAATGCAGGACAGTTCTGTGGTCTCCTCTTTCTAGTCATTACAGCTTCTGCAAAAGCCTAAGTCAACATTTTATGATGTATGCCTAGTAACAGATTTTATTCAGATTTATCTCAAATCGATGATTTGCAGTTTACATTAAACAACTTTTGACATAAAACAATGATGGCAAGTATGAATTTTCGAACGTTGTATTATGCTGCAGTGATGTATTATCACTGCTTTTACGGTGCGTTCGTATATCACTTCTGCACTATCATTTTCAAATAGCATATTGATTGTCATGTGTTTATCAAATTCTTTAGATAACAAGTAATACCGTGTTTGTTTAGGTCAATCATTTACTAGATATAGTTCCGGTAGCTCCGAGGCTATAAAAGTTTTGAGAGTACCAATTAAAAAAAAATACAGTCTTAATCCCCCAATCGATAAAGTATGCTACTATTTTCTTTACGTTTTCTTAGCTGATAACATTTTAGAAATGCATATATAGATTTAAAAAAATCGATTAGATTTTAAAACAATTCAATTTTCTTTTCAATTAATTGATTAGATTTAATGAAAGTGTTATTGGTAATAAAACTATTTTGATTTAAAATTCCAAAAATGAAACTGTTTGATATTGTAAGTACATAAAATACTTTTCTAAAAAACTGCAACATTTTAGTGAGCTGGATTAATAATGCTATTCGCATTTGTTCCAGATCACAAACTGTTGATGGTAGAATTACAATTTTTAGAAGTTTTCTGTCTAATGTATCACATGTGATACAAAATTATTTGTTTGTACCATGATTACAGAGTCCATGTATCATATATGAACAAATTTATAGGTGATTTTAAATACGTTTTTTTTAGTCGCAGATGAAGAAATTGAAATTTTATTCTATGGACGCCTTGTTTGTAAAATAAAAAACATTGGTGATTTATTATTTTTTTAATATTTTTTTTTTACCTTTTTATTTTTTATTTATGAATTCATTTTTACTCTTAGTAACAAAATGGAAAATAAGTAAACAAATCATAAAATCATTTATTTTTGCTTTTTAAGTTTGGAGTAAACAATAACCTTTTCCACATTCTACATTGATAAGCTCGAAAAATGTCCACAGCAATCTAGTTTCAAAAATATATACGGGACGTGAAGCGCTAAAAATATACTTTTGTATGGGGACAGGGAACCTGTTAATATGCAAATAAAATGTTATGCTTATGTTATAAAATAAATTAGCGCAACTTCATTTGATTAAGATGTCTACCAAAAGGTTCTTAACAATTTCAATAGCACGACAATGAGATGGATTTTAATATCTTTTTTGTTTGCCCTAGATAATTTCAAAATAAATATCTATTATATCAAAATATAATTGCAATTTCATTGGCATAAAATGTAAAAAAGATATGATACAAAATAAACGTGTGTTAATTGGTGGGACAAATAAGTAATTTCACTAAAATTTAATTTTTTATACATATGAATTGTTTACTTTATTTCTATTAACAATTTAGAGTATGTCAGTACGAGTATAAAACACTTGTTTACTTTTTTCAACAGTTTTAAATATTTGTGACGTATTTAAACGACGAAACTACGATTGATTATAGCGATCGGACAGTCGGTAGATATGGTATGTTCGAGTTTTGATTGTGATATGACAATGAAAACTGATTATAAGGTAAAAAAAACAAATAGATACTACATATACAATACTTAAAAAGGAACTTTTAATAAAATCGATAATATTTATTGATTGACATTTTTGCATTAATTCAATTCTGGGAAAAGCCAAAGTTCTTATATATTTTAAGATTTTGCTTAAATATAAATAATTTATTATTTTAACATTCATATAAAACCATTCGTCCATGTTGTGTAAAGCAAATCCGTTTTTAAAACGAATCGCCATATTTTGTTGTCCTGTAAATCGTATACACATTGAGTGTTAGTTTTTTACTTGTTAGTTAAGCCAGCCTTTAACCAATGAATGTATTTTTCGCTAAACCCTTGTCTATACTCGAAAATACTTATCATAATAATTAATGACGTTTTTTGTCAAGACAGTTGTCTGAACAAAAGCACTAACAATTTTGTCATAACGAAGCAATAATACTAATAAATGGAGTCTAACCTGATAATTTTTGGATTACGAACTGTTAATTTAGACAGATCTAACTTATGTTTTACTGGCCAATGATGGTCAATAAAACCTAGATTACAAACGAAATAAACAAGCTCTTACTCGTTTTACTTTCGAGTAAAAAAATCAATTCAATGTTGAAGTCGTACAATTTGCCGAACTCAATTATTCGTTATTGAAATAACGAAATAACGTTTTCGAAACTATGTACTTGAATTACAGAATTCATTATTGCGAAATATTGAAGTTAATTTTTTAAAACAATTTAATTTCATTCCACTTCGCTATCAAAAAATACAGTAAAATATATTTTTTGAAGCTTTTATTTTTTTTTTTTTACATTTTGTTTTTAAAACGAATCGCCATATTTTGTTGTCCTGTAAATCGTATACACATTGAGTGTTAGTTTTTTACTTGTTAGTTAAGCCAGCCTTTAACCAATGAATGTATTTTTCACTAAACCCTTGTCTATACTCGAAAATACTTATCATAATAATTAATGACGTTTTTTGTCAAGACAGTTGTCTGAACAAAAGCACTAACAATTTTGTCATAACGAAGCAATAATACTAATAAATGGAGTCTAACCTGATAATTTTTGGATTACGAACTGTTAATTTAGACAGATCTAACTTATGTTTTACTGGCCAATGATGGTCAATAAAACCTAGATTACAAACGAAATAAACAAGCTCTTACTCGTTTTACTTTCGAGTAAAAAAATCAATTCAATGTTGAAGTCGTACAATTTGCCGAACTCAATTATTCGTTATTGAAATAACGAAATAACGTTTTCGAAACTATGTACTTGAATTACAGAATTCATTATTGCGAAATATTGAAGTTAATTTTTTAAAACAATTTAATTTCATTCCACTTCGCTATCAAAAAATACAGTAAAATATATTTTTTGAAGCTTTTATTTTTTTTTTTTTTACATTTTGTACAATTTAAAATTTTTACCTCTACAATCTGGAAAAAAAATTTTTTTATGCAAGAACAAAAATGAAATGCCGTTGTTTTATCGTTTTTACCTCGATTGTTTTGTAATTCCCATTTTGCACTGTCATTACTTCAGTTTCGGCAAGTTCCATGTTTTTAAATAATTAACGCAAGTATAACACTAACTTTAAAGGAAAAGTCTAAATGAGGGAAAAACTATTAGGCAGATTGCCGGAAAATTCTATGTTCCCAAATCAACTATTAGTGACATTAAAATAAGGAGAAGATAAAACAATTTATTTCGAATTTGTACCTACAATGGACCCGGTAACATTTCTACCGAAATAATAAACCATTTTCATAATATAAAACTTTATTTCAGGAATAGTAAAGTTATGAAAAAAGTAGAAAAACCAGAAGTAGAGGAAGCGCTCAGGCTGGTTCATAAATTTAAATTACGGCATGGTATGCGATATTTAAAAATTTGTAGAGCATTTTTAAAAAAAAGTTTTCCGGCATTGATGCTGACATGGATTTGAGTGAAGAGCAAGTTTACAATACAGACAAACCTGCTGCTTTCTGGAGAATGTTGCTTGGTGTCACATGGCTGGATAAATATATCTGCAACAAAATAGTAATTTCATGTTTTAATTCACTTAGATTATTTCAAGAATTTTCTCTTCTATATTCCGGACAACTCGATAATCCGACCGAGCCGAAAACTACATGTGTCCGGATTATCGAAGTTGCACTGTATGTTGAAACTTTTCAACGTTCAGTATAAACGAATATTCAATAAAAAATACTGCCTAGTTTTAGGACAAATATGATATTAGCTGTGTTCCCGTACTCTAATCTACAAATCTATCTATTTTGAATGAGATTAACACAAACTACCTATAACATTATGTACAAATAAACATAGAAACCTTTTTTAAATTACGGACAAAGATCTAGATCATCTAACACATGAAATGTATACGGTTGTTGTTGTAACATCTAAAACTATACAATTTTCTAATCTGGGGGTTCTGCATAGCAAGGCCAAACAATTGAGCTACTTCAACGGGGTTGGTCCATAAATCCATTGGACTCAAGTAGGAAAGTTAGACAGTTCAATATATGAGGCTATAATGGGGACCCTGACCAAATGCTGGTCATACTTTTGGGATGAAATGTTCTATGCGTGACCTGTAGGCATTGAGCCTGTTGCTCCATCCCGACCTCAGTTGTGTCAGAACTAATATTGTTTTGGCAGGTTTTCCTCCGAGTCTGCTATGGGCGACCTCCAAATACGACATTCATGCGGTATCCTGTAACCGCTGTATTGATAGCTTCTTTATGAACGTCTGGCAAAGCTGCCGTATACGAATTGCGATTCAATGGATCGTGCACATACATTTGCATGTTCTCCTCAAATGCATGAAGGTCCTTCCTGACATCCCTCGGTGGAGGCTCCAGCTGTGTGATGTTAAAGCTAGGGTGATTCTTTTGATGGCATCCCAGGAGGCACTGTATCGACAACATGACTCTGTGTTCCTTTACTGGAAGAACCTTCGATTCCTCGGGTTGAATATGCTATGAATATTTCTGCAGTGGGTATCACTCAACGATGGTGACCACACTGGAGCAGTATAATTGTATTATTGTCAATAAGGTTTCGAAATAAATTGTTTTATCTTCTCTTATTGGGAACATAGAATTTTTCGGCAACCTGCCTAATAGTTTTTCCCTCATCAAGACTTTTCCTTTAAAGTTAGTGTTTTATGTTTGCGTTTATTATTTAAAAACATGGAACTTGGTACGAAATTAGACAAACATGTCGAAACTGGAGCAGTATAAGGTTTCTTTTTCCATTCCCCCTGTGCTGCCGGCTAGCGCGAGAACCATTTTTCTACTTCGCAATGTGTGCGTGATTGCAGTGGCATGAGCTGAGTTGGTAAAGAGGCTTTCAAAGGTGACCCTTAAAATGTTTAAATACATTTGCCACTAAGCTTTATTTGCAATTCAGCTTTCAGAGTCATCCTAAACGACAAAAAATTAAGAAAAAACATCCTTAACCCATCGTAAAAATAGAAAAAACTTATTTTTTGGTCAGTATCAAATGACATGAGAATTTGGATGATTTGTAAATAGATCGAAAAATGTTTTAAAGTTCACTGAGGAACATTTGGATTTTCCACAAAAGCGCATCATTTTGATAGATTCTGTGAGATATTTTCATGGGTTTGATATTTCTATTGGGGGAACCAGCATAGATGCTGTTGATAGGATGATATATTTAGGAATATATATTGATGGGCACTTAAATTTTACTATCCATGTTGATCATATTAGTTATTTGGAAAGATTTTATTTAACGAGCATTTACTTGCCTTGCCTTGCGAGATCACTTTTGGCACTTTGGCACAATCATTGAGATTGTTTCTGGTACATTGATCTCTATTACTTCTCTATTGAATCACATTGTAAACACTTTCGTTCGGTATGTTTATGGTATTCGTAGGCGTGACCATGGGTATGTGTAACCATTTCTTGGCTATACTTTTTATAGTTTTGTGCACTTGAGTAATTTGTTTTTTTTTTCTACAGGGTCATTAGAAGAGGGGGCCATTACAATTTTGCTCAAGATATAGTTTGTTTGCATTTGTCTGAAAACACACAGATTTTTATACCTACGATTAATAACTCATTGTTTGAGAGATCATTTACTGTAAGAGTGGCTAGTCGGTGGAACTATTTGGAACTCTGTGTGTTTTTCGGATTAAATTGTCTCTAGATCTTTCTAATTTGTAGTTAACTCATGATTCTTATATTGATTTTATTAGAGTTTCGTGTTCGGTTTTAATAGAAACCGCGGTTCTCTAGGCCTAATTCCGAAACCGAAAACCGACAATTATTCTTCGGTTGTTACTTTTAAACTAGTAGAAATACAAAAAAACAAACTTTTTATTTGTATAGAGTTTGTATTTAATTCTTAAAAAAATAATGCATCATTTTAATAAAAACGTCTTAGTTATTTTCAAATATACGTTAAAAGTATGGAGTACTAGCGGACACAGTTCGCTTCGCCAACCCAATTAGAAGAAAAAAAGTACTATTAAGTTAAGTACAATAAAGAAAAGGTATCATTAATGCTTAATTTCGAGTTTCTAGGTACTATATCGTTATAAAATATTCAAAAAGTGATATTAGTTGGAAAAAAGTACCTGTAAGTCCATTTTTTATATTCACCCTAATTCTATTTGGCGTCATCGTCAATATTGAGTTAAAAAATGGTATATGTTTCGTCGATATCGATAACAAATGGTTACTATTGACAGCATTTTATACTTTTATAAGTCGGGTTAATGTACAAACCGCTGTCAAAAGTTACCGCTGTCAAAAGTCAAATGCCACTTTTTGACTCAATAGAATAAGGGTGATTCTAACTTTTTTTAGTTCTCCTTTTTTGGTATAATTATACCGTTGAGCCCCCTATTGTTGATTATTTCTTTACTAGGATGAATATTTGCCAACTTTAATGTATATAAGCTAACTAATTTAATATATTAAAAAAGTAACATTTAAAGAAAAAGTACCAATTGTTTTTGAAGTTTGAATTTAAAATTTTTGTACCAAAATCGAAAAAACTATTTATATCTTTAATTTGCCTTAACGCTGTTTTAGGATCATTTTGCAAAAAATTGTTATCAAACTTGTTATTTTTTTTAGGTTTGGGAACCAGTATGATTTAATGTTGTGTAAACTAATAATTCTTTGAGTAATTAATTATTATTTATGAGTATATCATTGTAATATAAGTTTGGCCTAAATAAATAGCGCAGTCGATCTGTCTATTGAAATCAACTTGCTCCCAAATAACTAATGGGTCAATTATGGAGGGCAGCCACAAATTTCTGGCTGACATTTTGCCAACAAAAAAGATATCTGTCAGTAATGCCATTTTGGTTGCCATCCATAATTGACCCATTGTATACATGGGTTCGGTTGCTATTTAAAATCGGTCCACAAATTGATAAGTAAAAAACCGCGACTAGCTATGTACATAGACAATATGGATAGACAAAAGGCATCTTCAAGGCACAAAATCGGGAAAAAAACGTTCACATAAAAATGTATAATTTACCCACATCGAACTACTTCCCACTTTTCTTCTAGACACTCACAAGTTCTTCAAGTATTTTCAGACCACAATACTTACAAACAACACCAAAAATAATAAATAAATAAATACATATGTACGTTTTTTTATATAGGAATGGTTTTATTATTTTTTTGTTCTTTTTAAATTTTTGGTATTCTGAATAAACGCATTACAATTTTTTTATTCTATTTTATAAAATATAAATTATGATTATACAAATCATTAAAAAAATCTACAAAAAATTTATTTTGCTAATAGCAACCATTTCAACTCAAAATTTATTAAGTGTATTTTTAATTTCTTCTTTTTTTGTTTTAAATCGGCCGATCATCGATGCTTGACTTTAATATAATACAATTGAATAGGGGGCATATATCCAAGTGGTAGTAGTGTGGTGTTGTTTGTAGTAACATTGTTGTATGTTGTAGTCTAGAGGTGTCATAAAAAAATATTTAACGCACTTAATTAAAACTTAAGACGATTGATCGTTTTTTTTTTTATTTTTCTATTCAAAATGCATATGCAAGTCAATCTTAATGCAATAAGGTAATATAGGTGATGTGTGCTGAACAAAATGGAAACAACATGAATGAAATGTTTAACATTTTGAAGGCATAACCTTCAAACGTTCAAAGGCAGCCTTTTCCAAAGCTTCACGGTGTTTGGGTTCAGCAATTTGTATAAGTTCATAAGCACGTTGACGCATATTCTTGCCAAACAACGAGGCAATACCATGTTCAGTAACCACATAGTGAACATGGGCACGGGAGGTAACAACACCAGCACCTGTGGGATTAACAACATAATGTAATTAATAACGTTTTTGTTTACAAAAAAAAAAAAAAAATTTAATTATCTTACCATTTTTAAGAGTGGGTACAATTTTACTTTCACCCTTATTGGTGATAGAAGGCATGGCAATAATTGGTACACCTTTACCATCCAAACCTTCAGCAGCACCTCTAATAAAATCTACTTGGCCACCGAAACCAGAGAAGAAACGTGTACCGATAGAGTCAGAGCAAACTTGACCGGTCAAATCGACTTCAATGCAAGAGTTAATGGCAGTCATGCGGGGTTGTTGCTTAATTACACTAGTGTTATTTACATAATCAATGGCATACATTTCTGAAACGAGAGTTTAAGGAGAAATTTATTTTATTCTTGGATTTTAAAATACATATTTGCTATGTTCTTGAACTTGTCAGATTTACAAGCATTAAAAAAAAACAATAAATTATAAAAAAAAATACGCGAACATATTATTGAAAATTTTGTATAAAACCTGCAAATCTGACTAGTACTGGGGGTTATTTTATAATCTCTTGAATTTGTAATGATGTATTTCAAATCGAGCTATTATTACTTCTTGTAAATATGAATTTATTTTAATTCGTTACATTTGTAAAGAAAATAATATATTCAATAAATTAAAACCAACTTACCAATAAAAGGATTATCATTGACGAAATCGTACAAAGCTTGGTTGCCAATCAAGAAAGAACCAACAATACGGCCTTGATGCATTTTCTTCATGCGATTGGTGACAGCGCCGGCCCTAACCAAATCGACAACACCGTTGGCAAACATTTCCGAATGGATACCCAAATCCTTGTGATTGTGAAGTTGAGATAAGACAGCATCAGGAATGCTACCGATACCCATTTGCAAAGTGGCACCATCGTGAACTAAATTCTCGGCAATCAATTTACCAATTTTTGCTTCAACTTCACTAGGTCCTTTGCCGCCGTGTTGGGGCAAAGGTGTGTCAACTTCAGTCATGGCATCAAAATGAGACATGTGAATGGGAGCATCACCAAAGGTACGAGGCATTTGCTTATTGACTTGAGCTAAAATTTAAAAAAAATGTTTAATTATTAATAATACAAATAAAAATAGTAGTATATCTTTTTTTTTTTTGGATATTTACCAACAATTTTCTTTGAATGTAATAAAGCAGCTCTTACACAGTCCACACTGGTGCCCAATGAACAGTAGCCATGACGATCTGGTGGTGATACATGTACCAAGGCAACATCGGGTTGTACAATTTTACGATAGAACAAATAGGGAATTTCATGCAAGAAAATCGAGAAGTTATCACCACGACCTTCGGCAACAGCCTTACGTACGTTGCCACCCATAAAGAAGGAGTTGGAACGGAAATGTTTTTCATTTTCGGGCAAAGTATAGGCAGCAGGACCCTCAGTGTGCATATGGCAAACGGTGATATTTTCTAAATTGCTTTTCTTACCATGTTCAACCATGGCACTAATTAAAGCATTGGGGGTGGCAGCAGCACCAGAACAGAAAACAGTGTCACCTGTTTAAAAACAATAGGAATAATAACGTGAGTAATTTAATTCAAATATTTTTAAAATTATAAATTTTAGTGAATTTATCAATAAAATTGGGAATTTAGCATAAGAAAATCTTACTAAAATTTTTATTGACTATGTTTAGTTTGTATTGGCAATTGTTTAATTTTCAAAATCAATCATCAGACGACTATTTTTTTTGTTTAAATTTCGCTTTTAACTTAATTTACTAATTTAAAATTACTTTACTTGTATTGATGATAATGATTATTCATTTTCATTTCAAATTGTGCTAAATTGATTTTTTTTTTAAATTATTTTTATTTGAATTAGTTTGATTTTAAATTTTTCTACTGTTTTGAGCATAACAGTAAAAAAATTTAAAATCAAACTAATTCAAATTAAATCACTTTACTAGTATTGATTGATGATTGGTTTTAATTTTCAAATTTTATTTTAGATTTAATTTTATGATAAAAGAAAATTTAAGATAAAATATATAATAATTATTGTCAAACGATGATCATATCTCAACATTTGTTTACTGAACTGAGTAATAATAAAATAGGAATAAAAACGTTAGCAGCTAATTTAAATATTTGCGCTATTTTTTTTGGTGTTTGTTGCCAATTAATTGTTTAATTTTAGAAAACATTATCAGATGTGCTCATTTCATTTTCTAAAATTTCACCTTTAACTTGATTGATTTTCTTTTTAATTAATTTTAGAATAAAATAAAAATAATTTTAGAGATAAATATTTAAGTTAAGGACTTTTTATAAATTTTTATTATAAAAAAAAATTTTTTTTAATGATGAAGTAACGAAATATTAAAAATAAACGTATAAAATTTAATATAAGACCTTAAGCTTAAATATTTATCATTTAAATTATAAGAAAAAGGCCAAACAATAAATTTTTACAATATAAAATCCAAGTTAAGCTAAAATATATATACAGCGATGTTCGATAAAATAGGGAAGAAACCAGATCATTCTCAAGCATTTACTGTTTTCAAATCTCTTACACAAAGAATTGCATGTGAAAAACTAACTACTCTTTTTTGATAAATTTATTCATAAGAGCATATTTATTAATGTTTTTATAAAAGTTTTTTATAATTTACGATCACATTATTTGCATTTTTCATATAAAAAACAGTAACACCAAGGTTGGTTATCGATTCGAAAGCGGTAAAAAAGGTAACGGTGACGCTAAATTGAATTGTTTCGGTATCGGTATTTTAGCGGTAGCGATAATTCCAGTTATTATGGTAATGTAATTTTATTGGTAGCAGTAATTTCATCTTGAATTAAATATTAATAAAATTTACAAAAATTAAAAATAAGTTTTATTTTATGTTTTAATTTTTGTAGATTTCAACAACAAAGCTGCCAGAAATAATGTTACCAGATGTTTATATGCAGTAATGGTACTCGCACATTACTGCCCTCTGGAGGTTGGTAGTAATGTAAACATTATGTCATTCTTCATAACAGCATTGCCAAACTGGAAAATTATTGTAGACTCTACACTCTACAAAAAAAAAAAAACACAGCTGATAACTGCCATTTGGTAATTGCGCGTGTTGTCTTCGCATTTAATCACTTTTTGCTTAATTTTTGGAAGTAAATTCCGTATTTTCTTTAAAATAAAACATACAAAATGACTTCAGTGCTGTTAAAACAAACAAAACTAGGTTTTGTAAGTATTGATTAATAAAATATTTACGATTTATTTAGAAAAAAAACTTTATAATTTCCCTTTTAGATGAGACCAATGGTGAGCAATATTTTGCGTTGTGCCGAAAGCCGGCTTTATGCAAGCAATAATGGACCACCAGCACGTACCGAGAAAAGTAGGTTTATTAGAGAATTTTATAATAAGAAATGAATCTTTATAATTAACACAATTCACCTTTATTACACAATCAAGCCGTCAACACGGTTACTTTGTTGGGGCGTGTAGGAGCCGACCCGCAATTACGTGGTAATACTGAGCATCCAGTAGTAACATTTTCTTTAGCAACACATACAAATTACAAGTAAGTTTTATAATTAACGCCGCTATGCATAATGGAAATTTCTGTGTTAACCAAGGAACTGCCAACATTTTTGTGTGCAGCATGTTAATAAGTATACAACTTTTCATTATGAATAAGGCTGTAAGTATTTTAGTTACAAAATTCTAATGGTTTTAATCTAATTGTCAGATATGAAAATGGTGATTGGGCCCAACGCACTGACTGGCATCGTGTGGTTGTCTTCAAGCCCAATTTGCGAGACACCGTTATGGAATTCTTGAAGAAGGGCCAACGTACCATGGTCCAAGGTAAAGTTACCTATGGTGAGATAACCGATCAACAGGGCAATCAAAAACCCAGTACTAGCATCATAGCCGATGATATTATTTTCTTCCGTGAATCATCTTAAATTTGTCTATATGCATTTGGTTATTGTTAAACTCTAATCTTTAAGTTTAAAATGTTATTTTTTTTTGCTCATATATATATACTTTGTATACATAATTTCATTTCATTAAAAAAAAACATGTACTACATCAAAAACATTCACTTTACATATTAAATATGTATAAAATAAGAAACACATATTGCTAATGGAAAATAAAAATGGTTTTATAAATTAAAATTTAACTAAAAAAATACTTAAAATCATCATCTCTGTTTGAGAAATTCATTCCGAGGGAAAGTAGTATTAAATCCGGATTTTGCTTCTTTAGGAAACTAAATTTGTAATGTGTAAAACGTTTACAAAATTGTTAAAACTTCAAAATTAATACAATCACGTAGAATCCAAAGAAATAAAAAAAAAAATCAATTGGAATAGTAACAACAAAATCAAACGAAATGGTGATGAAATGTTAGGCATTCCGGGGGTTATTTGTAATTAATTTCGAAAAGAAATCGTACGAAAGATTGTTTTTTTTTTCGAATTACACAATAACTTCAAAGGAACGAATTTTCCTTTTTTTGTGAATCTGTTTACATAAATTCGCTT
Organism: Calliphora vomitoria; assembly: GCA_942486065.2. NCBI lineage: Eukaryota > Metazoa > Arthropoda > Insecta > Diptera > Calliphoridae > Calliphora > Calliphora vomitoria. The sequence continues at coordinate 20,874,034 of OW818029.2, forward strand.
ATAAAAAACGTAGTTATTGCAAACTAATTTCAAAGTCCCAGCGTTTTAGTGGCAATTTTCGTAAAAAACTTTTTAGAGACGAACTCGGTATAAGGAAACCTTGTTTAAAATAAACCAGGAAATTACAGTTAGACCCCACGGATACAATTTTTAATAACGAATTGCCAATAGTACATGTTATGTGGAAAAATGCAGAAAACACTATGCCGGCCAGCCGGTTCTAGGAACCGCAATGACCCATGTTCAGCCGGCCAAGAGTTGCCTATTCAGCAACCTCTGATTTTACAATAATAACTAAACTCCGTATATAATTTAATAACGATATTTGGTTTGCTTTTGTACTAGCCAGATTTACAGATTTTTGTCTGAAATATCCAGAATTATTACGAAAAACTACAAAATATATATTGAAATACTGGTATAAAGCAACTGAAAATTTAAAAATGTTTGGAACAAGGCAAGAAGATTTTTTACAAAAAAATTATAAATCACAGTTATCCTTAAAATAATTACTTTAATTATATCTATTAAGAAAAAGTAAATTTCACTATTATTATTAAAATCACTTGAATAATTACAAAATTCTTTTCCAACAAACTATTTCTGCTGGCATAAAAATTTCGAATAAAATTTTTTCAAATTTCCTAAAAAAAATCTCCAAAACATTAAACTAATTTAAAAGCTCCTTCTTAAAAATATAAAGTTTTGCTAAATTATCTCCACTAAATATGTAATGGCTAAAATTTTAACTATTCGCCTTTAGTCTTTGTTCGCTGTTATTACCGGTTGCGTGTAGTCCGCCATGTGTCGTGTTTAATTGTATAAAAATTGTCTTAAAAGTGTTAAAAAATTTATAAAATGTTGTTTACATTAAAATTCATAATGCTAATAATACATTTTGATAATTTAATTAATGAAAAAAACAAAATTGTTACAATTTTATCAATTTGCTTTGTTTAGTTGTTCGTTAATGGCGACCGCTAAGCGTCTGGTAAAAGTTTAAACTTTGGTTTTGTAAAAGCTCAATTTAGGAGACACTAATGGCGGAAAAGTTTTTTTCAACGAAGGAAATAAGAAAAATGAAGGAAGTGAAAAGTAAAAAGTTTAAAAATATTCAATCGAAAAGAAATTAAAATTTAAATCAATCAATATTAAAGAAAATATAAATTATAAATGAAATATTAAATACATATAAGCAAAAAAAAAATTCAAAATTTATAAAAAAAAAAATAAATTATAAAAGTGAAATTATTTTATATATAAAAAAATAAAAGAAAGTGATACGAGTTTTAATATCAACCTCCAAAACAAAAATTGGTAAGTTCAATTAAAAGCTCCATAAATAATATGAAAAACGTTTTTATACAAATATAAACAGTTCAAGTGTTTCAATACGGTTTAAGGATTTGGAAATAGGTGACATTGATTTCTAACTAAATTTTATGAAAACGTGGAGTACGGCAAACCAGTGATCAAGGTACGCACATTTATCTATGTTGTAAACAAATGGACAGATTCTAACCAAATTCTATAGACTTCGTCCTTGGCGCAATATTAAAATTGTTTGCCAAATTTGGTTTTGTTTGATTTCAAGGTTTATCATCAGCATCAGCACTAACCCAATATACTCTCCACACTATGGTGGTGTAGGGTATAAAAATGTATAAATTCATTAAAAAATGACAAATTCAAGTACAGTGAGGCCTCGATTATCCGTGATTCGATTAACCGGCAACATCAATTATCCGGTAAAGAAAAAGAAAATGCTTTTGGATCGATTTAATTTTTTTTGCATCGATTAACCGTAATTACCCCTATTATCCGGGTTATTTTTGAACAATCAAACACAATGTGAATAAAACGAAAAAGGGGAATTCCCTCAATCGATTTGTAAGGACAAAATTTTCTGATATTGCGCCATCGATTTTTCGACAGCTTTTTGCATGAGGAGTGTTAGACATTATATAAAACAAAGTGATTCTGTTATTAGCTTTGGAAACCGAAGAACTTTAAAAACAGCTGAAGAACCAAAAGTAGATTTTGCAGTTTATGAATGATTCCGGAAGAAACGATTTAATGGAACTCCAATTTCTGGATTAAGAGTGAAGAAAAGTCTAAAATATTCCACTCAAAATTTAAGAAAAAAAAAAAAACGAAATGGTATTCACAAACTTAATGCTGCAGGATAAAAATATTGAGCTGATTAGCTGCCAAAATTTTTGTAGAAAAATTAAATGAAAAAAATCACCAATGAGATAGTGGAGTATGGAAAGTGTTTACTTGAGAGAAATTTGGCTTGCCATAATGAAAATTTCATAGAATGACACAAGGTCTCAAAGGAGAGACTAACCTCATTAGTTTGCGTTAATGCTACTGGTACTCACAAGTCCAAATCATTAGTTATTGGAAAGCTTTAAAAAATGTCCATGAGAATGGTTTAACAATAGCTTAGTACCAGAAGTGAGAGAGAATTTTAAGAAACTCGGTCTAAAAGATTATAGTAAAATCATTCTATTAGACTTCAATGCTGAAAACGTTATTGTGAAATTTTTTTCCACCAAATTGTACGACATTGATCCAACCGATGGATCAGTGAGAAATATGGAGCTTTAATGTCATTATCGAAAAACTGTCATTATTAAAAAAACTACTAAAAATTGGTACTCAATTAACGGGGAAAATTGGTTATCTAGAATGCTCCCGGTCCCGACCATTACGGATAATCGAGGTCTCACTGTAGTCATAAGAAAAAAAAAAATTTAATTAATTCAAGTTTTAACATTAAGTTCGTAAGATTCTTAACCTCTGTAATAAATACAATTAAAATATCTGAAATAATAGAGTTCGGCTAACCAAGCGAAGACTTGTGTTCAGTAACCTTGTGCAACTAAAAATCTTAAAAGCTTTTATACTTTATAGAGATGTTTTTCTTTAAGCCTTTCCAATAATAGTGACTCCACTATGACCATTCACAATAGTAAATATTTTCGCTATTTGTATTTTGCCATTATTAGTTGGCTGTTAAAAATAGTGTCTTCACTATTATTCTGAATTGTCTCCACTATACGTAATTTTTCTCTCTTAATAAATTCTTTTAAATCTCTGAATATATACACATTTTAATTATACGTAATTTTTTTGGACTAGATATTAGCATAAATGACTGGCAGAAATTATCCCTCAACTATTTTTAGCTGGTGTTTTTAAGACACGCCCACGTGACCGCACGTTTTTAATGAACTAATATCAAAGTGACGCAAAGATAATAAAAGATATGGAAAAGTAAAATTTTAAAAAGTTAAAAGAAATTGTTTTTTTTTTATTTTATTATTAGTACAAACACAAAGTGTGCTCAAATATTTGGAATGAAAATTATTAGTATGTACTAATAAAAAAATTAAACAAACACAAATCAATTAAGCAAATAAGAAAAGTAAAAATTTATATGAATGATAAGAATGTGATGAATAAATGCAATTGACGAAATTATTTTGTGTATTAGACGATTTTAACAGGTGCATTAACCCAATAAAAGTTTATTAAACTCAAGGTCATAAAATGCATTGTAAAGAGAAATAATACATGAAATAACTAAAATATATTTGGGGGCATCAACGCTTTTAAGATGTGATACCATAAGCTAAAAGTAAAATTTCCTATGCATTAAAAGAACACCTGTGTACAGCGAAAATCCCTAACAAATTACTATTGCATTAACATAATTAACATTAATGTAAAACAATTTATTGTTACCGTTTATATGACGCATTAATTCTTATTAAAAAATATTATGAATGAAAACGAAAATATTGTTTATGATTATACAATCATATTGACGTAGTTTGTGTGCAACAGCAAGAAACACTTGAAAATCACTATACTTAGTATACCAAATCTAAATAAAATCACTTATATATTTAAGGCCTAATTCATAATCAATTATTAAAGGTTTATAAAACAAATTTTGTATAGAAATTTTGTTTTATAAACCTTTGATAAAGCCAAAAATCGATTATAAATAAGGGGTTAATGTTTTGAAAATATTCAAAGCAAAATGGGCTTGGCTGATTATGAATTTGTCACCCCCTTTCATTGGTGTATTTTTCACAATTTTGTTTTGCAAATTGATAGATGATAAATAAATACGTTACGTATTTCAATTAAGTTTTTTATATTAATATTTGTTCAAATATTTATAAAAAGAATATGTACAATGTTATTTATTGGTTAGTGTTGTTAGTTAAAAAGTTATTCGACTAAATTTTAGTTTATGTTGATATTCAATATATTCAAAATTTCACTTAGTTTGTTGCCGATCACTGTGGTTTAATCAATGGGTGGTATTATTGATTCCGCACGGAAAGGAAAATTTAGCGTAAAGAAATATCGATCGATATGCAAATTGCAAATTTAACATCCCTGTTTTAATTAATTACGAGTTGATTTTGTGTCAGCTGATGGTAAAAAAAGACATTTGAAAAGTAAAATAAAAAGTTTTTTGTGTTTTTAGTAATATATATCAAAATATCAAAACGCAGTTAATGTAAAATTTAAATATGGATACAATTTGTTTTTTGATGATAGTAGTGACGATTATTCCTTGGACATCCGGCTAGAAAGAAGAGTTTTGCGGTATAAATCTGAAGATGTGTTATAAATGAACGATAGAGAGTAAGTTCAAAAACAAAGAAATACCAGGGTGAAACTTTATTTATAATTTTATAAAAATTTCGCTTAAATAAGGCAGCGTTAAAATATATTTTGTCTGAGCTGGAGTCTGCCAGCTCTGAAAGCGGTCGTCAGGGATCACTTTAAATGTCATTATCGAAAAACTGTCATTATTAAAAAAACTACTAAAAATTGGTACTCAATTAACCGGGAAAATTGGTTATCTAGAATGCTTCCGGTCCCGACCATTACGGATAATCGAGGTCTCACTGTAGTCATAAGAAAAAATTTTAATTAATTCAAGTTTTAACATTAAGTTCGTAAGATTCTTAACCTCTGTAATAAATACAATTAAAATATCTGAAATAATAGAGTTCGGCTAACCAAGCGAAGACTTGTGTTCAGTAACCTTGTGCAACTAAAAATCTTAAAAGCTTTTGTACTTTATAGAGATGTTTTTCTTTAAGCCTTTCCAATAATAGTGACTCCACTATGACCAGCGTTCAAATATATTTTGTCTGAGCTGGATTCTGCCAGCTCTGAAAGCGGTCGTCAGGGATCACTTTCTGCAAAAGATAAACTTTCTGCTTGTTTGAAGTTTTTTGCAGAAGGCAGCTATCAGCATAGTGTCGGTAAGGATTTTAATATCAACATAGCCCAATCAACGTTTTGGAAAGTGCTGGATGAGTTTTTGAACAAGCTAGAAAATTTGTTGTGCAGTAAATGGATATCCATGAGCATGAATGGAGATGAAGAAAGAATAGCGAAAATGACTTTCTATGGAAAATGTGGTATTCTAAATGTGACAATGGCTGTCGATGGTACTCATGTTAAAATTATTGCTAAATTTTCTCAGAATTTTTTTACTTGTGCTGGCGCGCGTTGAGTAGAACCACAAGCAATGTCTTCATTTTTTTTCATCAGATCAACCATTGCTTCTATTTGCAATTTATTTGTGTATTTTTCTCTTTTATTCCTGTAAAACTATTTAAAAAAATCAAAATAATTAAACTAAAACAATTTTTCTTAAAAATTTTACAATTCCTTACATTTTTGTTCTTTCCGTTAGCTTTTCGTTATAAAATTTGAGCGTAAGCAAAATGGAGAAATATATCTACATTGCGGAATTAATAATATGGCAATACCGTCAAGGTAGAGTTGATACCGCAGAAACGGAATGAATAATTGCAAATTTTGTTTCCGCACGAAAAATGCTTTCCGCAATCGCGGAACGGAATCAATAATTAGGCCCAATATTTTTTGAAAAGCCTCTATTTAAATAAGCGAATATTTACATTTCTAAATCTTTTTAAAAGTACTTTTTTATAAAGGTGCTTTACTTTGTTTCTCACCATAAAGTGTTGGGAATATACCTCGATACTAAGCTGGATTTTTGCTATCAGGTAAATAGCAAAAAGTTAAGGTACTTTTAAAAAAAAAACTTTTTTAAAAGCTATTTTTTTATAAAGAAAATTTTGTAAATAAATAACTTTTTAAAAAAGTACTGTTTTTAAAAAGTACCTTTTTAGAAAGTGACATTTTAAAAAACTACCTTTTAAAAAAAGTACCTTTTTAAAAATATTACTGATTTAAAATTTACACTTTAAATAGTTTTTATTAAAAACTATTTAAAGTACAAAAGATGCCTAAAGACGTACAAAAGATGCCTAAAGACGTAAATTTTCATAAAATACTAGCTGAACCGGCAAACGTTGTCCTGCCATACAAAATATTTCTATATAGGGTTTTTCAACAAGAACTTTGTTTTTCTATTGTGCAACCACCAACAACATTTTTTCTGACGAAGCCCATTTTGCCAAAAAATTATGAAAGAATCGTCATCTGTTAGCGTGGTTGTGGTGGACATTTGTCAGATATCTTTTTTCATTCATAATTGCCGAACTTTTCTCTTCGTAATACAATAAAAATTTGAAACATCTTCATCTAAATTCTTTGTTTTATTTTGTTTTAGAAAACAAAGTTCTTGTTGAAAAGCCCTTTATTTCTATATTAAACTAACCTTTCAAGGTACATATTGCTCATTTGCTGCAACATCGACATAATTCAAAAAAAGTCGTTTCGAGAAAAACGGCTGAATGTTTTATCGCATTTTACTATTTCTTAAATAAATGTTCAACAAATCATGAAATTTCAGAAATAAAACCTGATATAAATAGTAGATGTTAATATCCTTCTAATCTGTATTTAACCCAAATTTTTCCTTGTCAAATATACGAGAAAACATGAATTTTAATTTTGATGTTTACAACCAAAAACACTCTCACGCAAAAAATGATTTACTTTTTTGAAAATGATAGAACTATATGAAAGACTATAGAACTGCGCATATTTTGTATTACTAAGTTCAAAAAACACGGATTTTGAGTTATGACATTGTTGCAGCAAATGAGTACTTTTTTAAATTTGTGAGTGATTGACAAATATTTTGCAAACTCAATTAAATGATCGGAAAGTTATAAAATTATATTAAAAATAAATAATTCTAACGCAATTAAAAAACATAAAAGATCAATCTGAATCCATTTCAACTTTCATTGAACGCTCTGAATGTTTATTTGACCAAGTCATTAGTCGATTAATCGCCAAATTTCGATAATTGAAAACACTAGATTTTGTTTAGCGTAAAATTATTGCTGTTCACAAGCATTATCAATAGATAAAACATGTCAACATTTATTTATTTTTTTTGTTCATTTATATTTAGTTTAAGAAAACCAATGAGCAGTGAAAACAAAAAATGTAAACAAGTGGCACTGAAAAGTATGTACAACGATATAAATACGAAATTTACACTAATTTAAATACAATGTTCAAAATAAATAAATAAAAATATTGTAAAAAGTACATACATACATATTTAAATAAGAATATGTATGGCACAATAATTGATTGTTTAAGCCATAGAGAAACAACAAGAGCGGAAACTAGAAAAAAACTCAAACAAAAATTTTACTCAAAATAATCACACATACGAGTGATGTTTTTGTTTTCACATAGTTTTTTTTTACTATTACATTCTCAGCACTTAGGTTTTTGACAACTGAGTTAGGTCTTTGACAGCAGAGTTTCCGCTCTATGTATATATCTCTATGGTTTAAGCTTTCAATCGTTTAAATACAAAAGTATTTTTAAATTTCAAAATTTTAAAACATTTATATTTTCAATGCCAAGATTTTTGTTTTTAACATAAAAAATAAATAAATATTTACAGCTATACTTTATCATATGGTCCACAATGAATTTTTTATTAAATGCCGTGTGACGTATTAAATTCATATTTCAATATTTTTTATCATACATCATTACTTAACCATAATTACATAAATAAATAAAATAAAAATGATCGTAGTTGTTAGTACTTATTATTAGCGTTAAATAAATAAAAACATTTGTCAAATACATAATTGTTCGGAACAATGTTTTTTCCTCACACGTTAATTTATAATAGGTGTAAATTATAGTATAATTATTTACACAGATTTTTTTTTTTTTGCAATTTACTATAAATGTACAGTGTTGGTCATTTAAATAATACAATTATCTAATACGTTATTAATTATGTATGTATATTAAAAAATGATTGATTTTTTAAATATAGTTCAAAGAATCATATGAGAGTGATTGATTGTTCAGCCAGTAATCGAATAGTTGAAATTTAAAAAAAACCATTGGCAATTTCGAAAGTTCTTTAAAAACGGTTAAGCGTTTCTCTTTAATAACTCAATTTTCTACAAAAAAATTTAGTTTTTAAAAAACCCACGCAGCAGTAAAACCAGATTAAAACCCGAGTCGATCACCTTAATAAATCACCTATATAAATGTTGATTTAAACATTCGTTTTTTCATGGCCCTTACTAAGTAACCTGTACTGTATCTAATATTTAATATAATTTCACGTTTCTTGCACTACAAATACTTTTCGGCGGAATCACGAGTGAAATTTTTAATAAAAATTATACAATTTTCATAAATTTTTTGCAATGCATACCGCAACATACGAAAGTGGTTCAAAAATTCCTTGCCTTTTTGAATGAAAGGCAGGTTTTTTGATAAAAATTAGTTGCAACGTTTCTCCAAATTTGTTATCCCATCAAAAAAATAACTTTTGTCGAACTCATCAAAATAGGTATTTTTTGTGATATGATTTAATCGTTTTAGTCAAATCTCTTTCCGCCGAGACAATTCTTCAGGTCTGGAAACAAGAAATAGTCACTTGGGGATACATCCGGAGTCAAATCCCTTTCCACCGAGACAATTCTTCAGGTTTGGAAACAAGAAATAGTAACTCGGGTATATATCTGGAGAATTGGGTGGAAGAGGGACCATTTCGTAGCCTAATTGATGGATTTTTGCAATGGAAACTGCACATGTGTACACACGATTGTGAGCAAATACGGCAGCCATTTTGCGGAAAGTTTTCTCATACCCAAGTGATCATTCCACAATCTCTCGCACTTTCAATCTTTGATCGGCCAACACCATACCATAATTTTTTCGGGTGTAGAGACCTCAACTGGGCGTAAATATCGTTTAGTATCTTACGTGCTTGTCCGGCCGCAACGAAATTCAGTAAACCCATTTTTTACCATTGAAATTGATGGTGCAGAGTTCCCATAGTATTTATCAAGTTTAGCCTTTATTTGAGTGATGGTTTTTTTCCACAAAAAATAATGCTTAATAAGCAGACGAAATACACTTTTTTCCAATTTCTCCTCAAGTCACGAGGTAGTCTGCTATCAATGGCTGTCAATTACAAGCTAAATGAAGCAGCTTCAAATTTTGAATAGAGTCAACTGACATGTGCAGTATTGCCCCTTTAATTAAGAGCCGGGATATTGAAAAAGTCGAGGACTTATTGACCCATATGCTGTCTAATTCTAACAATTTTCCATATTACATTCCGAAGGTTTTTAATATTTAATTTATATATCACAGATGAAACAAATTTTATCATGATTTTGCAATTTATAATTTATTTTTATCAATTTGCTGTATGTATTGGTTTTCAAAGCCATTATTTAGGTTCTAAATGTAAAATTTATGGGTCGAATATTCAGTTGCGTTGCCATAGGGCAACATAAATGATACCTGCCAATTGCCATCTCTAATATAATTTCGGCAACTGAAAACGCAACTAAAGTTCGGTTGCCATCCACAATCGACCCATTAGATAATGTCAGACGACCTTCACAAAATCGCCCTATAGCAAACGATGGCTAGAAAGAAATTACTTGACCCTTGTTTTTTGCCACCAACATTCGAATAGTATTAATCCCCACTATTTTAATATACTCTTAAAATTATAAATCATCATCGTGCGATTTAGGAACAAATGTTTTAAAGAACAAAGTTCTAAAAAACATAGAATTTCTACTGCAAAAATATGACATTTCTTATCTACTCAATTGATTGAATTTATTTAAAATCACCTTATGGCGATAAAGAAAAAATTTAACAAAAACAAAATAAATTAATTTGTTGCCCTTTTAATCATAATAATAATTGAGAGGTAATGGTGGCCTTTAAAAACAAATTAATTCATGAGATGATTTCTATTTCTATTAGATAATGGTGTTTTGTTTAAAATAAATCTGTTGGCAAAGAGAGCAAAGTTTCATTTTGTTTGTTAAATAAATATAAATAGAAAAGCCGGTGCGAATATAATGATGTAAACAGAGCACTAAAAAACTAACATCATAGTTAAAAATATTTTTTTATAAATAAAATATAAACATTCAAATAAAACGAATTTCAATTAGGGTTAGTATAAACAGTATAGTAAATTTGTATGCAGATAAGTTGTATTTACATAATTTTTATAGATTTATATTTCTAGATGAATCTTTAGTTTATCAAACAGCAACATGTAGAAGGTATCCTTCGACTTTCCATAACATATTGATACTAAAACTATATTCTGTCTTTTGTAAATGATTATTGTTTTTGTAAACATTCTCAATATGTTTTTTGTTATTGTATTTATTTAATTTTTTTGTTGAATATTTTGAGGCTCAATAAGCTATGGTTTATACTTGAAAAATATGTAAATTAAAAATAAAAACTAATACAAATTCTGAATTTAATAAAAATTAAAAAAATAGTTAAATAAATGAATTGCGATTTAAAAAAAAACTCAAATGTATTGTAATTAATTATAAAAACGTTTTTGAATTACATATTGCGATTTACCCTTCGTATAATAAGTAGTGTAGGTCTATTTATTTGTTTAATTGTCTAGTTGTTTAAAAATCTGTGTCTATTTATGTATATGTTTGTATGTAGAAAGGTACAAAGATCAAATTTATATACATTTTGCGTTATGTGTACTTTAAAACATGTCACCCTATTACTGGTAATTATAGTTATAGAGAAATACACATAGAGCGGAAAGTAGAAAAAACTCATGCAAAAAAATTACTCAAAATAATCTCACATACGAGTGTTGTTTTTGTTTTCACATAGTTTTTTTTACTAATACATTCGAACCACTTAAGTTTTTGACAAATTACTTTGACAGAAGAGTTTCCGATCTATGTATATTTCTCTATGGTTGTAATATTTAAAACAAGTTGAGTGAATTTTTTTACTAGAGCTCCAAACAAGGACTATCACCTACGCTTAAGATACGATTAAGAAAGTATAGGTCATGTAAAGTAAGCTATAATAAACATTTGCAGAAAATTGCGCAATAATATTTCCTAGGTTTTTCAAAATAATTTAAATGCACATTTTTCATTGATTTTTATATATGTATGTGACTTTTTGAAAGCACATGCAAATTTTTTATCGACGACAATATATAGGGTAAAGGCTCCTAAGTTCGGCAGTTCCCAGTTGTCTGGCATTTTTGAGTTAAAAGCTTAATTAATAAGAATAACGATAATTTTACAAAAGTAAGACTTAACTTTAATTTAACATACACTCATTTATCTTTATGTACTTTTTAAATATGGGTGAGATAAGTATTTTCATATATTTTTGTTCTCATTCATTGACCATCTATTTTAGTGGCAAGACCAACTAAAACAAGTTAGTAACCATATAAATTTAAGTAATATTTTTACCAAAGATGTTTTAACAGATAAAACATTGTTTAAATATTAACTCCAATGTGAAAGTTATCACAAAAAATATATATTTTTTTTTGGTTATTTTAATTGTTCTATGATTTTCAATAGTCGGCATAGTTTCTACAAATTCTACAAATTTATTTATTACTCATCTCTCTTGACAACAGATTTGAAGAAAATGAGATTGAAATGAGTTTACCTAATAGTCGGCACAGTTTTGAGTATTATAAGAACTGCCGAGTGTATAGGAGACCAAGCATCCTGAATTCAGCAGCAGCTTTTTATTTGACTGTACATCGTAAATCAGAGTAATATTTTGAGATTCAGTAGGGATTATTTGTCCTAACATCATATATACTGATAGTTAAGCCGCAATAAAATCTCTGACAGATGGTATACAACATCGAACATAGTCCAGGAATACCGGGTATCCTTAAATAGGATGGCGAGACATTCAACAGTCGTACTCATGTGGGTACGTGGATACGGAGATACTTTGGGCAACTTTGTTGCTGATGATCTGGCGAAAAAAGGCGCCTGATGCCTGACGGAGACATAGACTTCCTATGCGGGATTCCGTTATCTAAATGAAAATTAGTAATTTTTATTATGAGCAACCATGCGAACATACTTGTCCTGTCCCTATAATGACTTCTATAAAAGTTGTCAAAATGATGCGGGAATTTCCGTTAAAGACTGGTGCATACTATTCTCCTCACTTATCCTGTTCTTCACCTAATGTTTGGACCCAAGTGAGATGCTCTCTTTCCTGTTTCTACCATGCGGCTGCCTGTTAACATAACCTAAGAGGAGCCGCATAGAAATAGTATAAAGGGGTTTTGAAACAGTTTCTAAACTAAAGATGTTTCTCTAAAATAAACATTTAAGATACTCTAATAAACATCTGTTGTAATACTGACAACGTTGATTACACTAAATCAGTTGGAGTTATTAGTAGATCGGCCAGAAAACTTAAAGAAACGGATTTTGATCTAGCTATTGAAATAGTCAACAAATAAAAAAAAGGAAGATAAAACGAGTTTGGGGCACATATGAAGAAGATTGGACACAGATACTAAGGATGATGGTCTGAAAAATGTAAAATGTGATATTTGCCCTCAGTGGTTTCACCTCAAATGCACTAATTTTTGTATTTTATTAGTATTTATTAAAAAAAAAATCTCAGTCATGGTTTTAAATACAAAATAACTTGAATTAAGATTTTATTATTTTCTTAATATAAAAACGTAAATTGTTCAAATTTAATAAAAAGCAGCTTAAAAAGAGTTAATTGAGTCTAAAACTATACAAATTACTAAGCATCAATAACCTAATAACATTCTAATACCATGTTCGCACTCATAAGGATACCACCGACTACTGGTGCATTCACCCTCTTACGGATCGTCGTCTGTCTGTTGAAAATAACTTTCCGAAGCACCAAAATTACTTAAATAATTGATACATCAGGGCCAAGATTTTTTTCACCCATTTTTTACCAACATTTTTTTTAAAAACTCAACATTTGGGGGGAAGACCTCGTAAAAGAGAGATTAAGAAATTCCCTAAAATAAATCCGCGTGAGGTTATCAATCTAAAATTGGAAATTAATTCTCAAACTCTTAGCCAAAAGGCTAATGAGGCTGGACTTGGCTCCTATCGCCCCAGAAAAAAATTCTTATTTCTAAAATAATCATATACAATTGCCAAATAACAATTTAACTGGTCAAGATAGAAATGGAATGTACTATTAATTGAATTTTTGAAAAAGTGTACATTGTATTGTCAACCATTTTATAATCATAAATAATACTCTGGAGGTATGCATGTGATCTAGAGCTATAATTGAGAAATTAATAAATGTTTGAAACTAAATACACAGATTATAGCGTGAATTTGTAATTTGATTGCTTCTGTTTTGTTCCCTTTCTTCACTTCACACACGACTATGTATTAGTATCTGTGTATGCTCAATGATTTTTTTGCATACGTATTAATAAATTTAATAACAACACAAATTGTTAGATGACATATATGAGGTTGTTGTTCTTATTATCTGTACTTTTTTATTTGCATGTTTAAATGTATATACGCACAGTGGGGAACTGTCCGATTTTATTTTTTAATACATAACTTGCACTAATTAGCATCATCTTGAAGTTTTTTCCGATATTTGCTAATGAAGTCACAAAACGGGAAGATTCAGAAAATTTCGTGTATGTTGTTGATTTGGAATCCATAAGTTTAACTAGTGGAAAACATAAGATATAGGTAAATATTTACCCCCATATTATCAATTTCTGGTTATTTTTTATCGTGACGATATACTGACAGTTCTCATAAAAAATTATCTTAATTGGAAGTATATCGTTACGAAAAACGATAACCAGAGATTAAGTAAATGGGGGTTAGTATATCATTATATTCTATCATGTCATATCTTCTAATATTTTACAATGGTTGTTACCTTTCAATCTAAAAATTTCTTAAATACTAGAAGCAGCAGATATCTTACATGATAGGATAACTTGTGAATAACAGTTTTAAGAATTAAACAATTCATAGACTTTTTTCTAAAAATGAGGAAAACAAAATTTTAGCTGATTTTTTTAAAAAATTTAAATTTTTAAAATGCAAAAAAAAATTTTGTTTAAGAATCTTTTCTAACGTAATTTACAGTTATGTATATAGAATTTTTTTTTTATCTAAATAACAAACAATACGGTTTTTAAAGGAAATTTTTTGACCAAAGTTGAAATTTGCATAAAAAATAGTTCTACTTCGGAGGTATAGAATAATTGGTAAAAACTTGTTTTTTTGAATTTACACATAGCATTTGTCTAAAAAAGATCGCAGTAACTGTTTATATTATCATATTTGTTTATTGTTAATATTAATGTTCTCTGTATTGCCGGTCTCCGGTCGGTCGCAATGGCTTCAAACTCTGTAAATATTTTTTTTTTTCTGAAATTCTGTCATATAAATTCAAAATGTTATTTTTGGTTACAATCTTAGTAAACTGTACAATATTATATTTCATATGAAAGGTTTTTAAAGCACTATTTAATGATACCAATAACGTTCAAGTATCTTAATTTAAGACATGTAATTTCTAAACTAAGAGATAGCAGGAAAACATTTTAACGTTTTTAAGCTTATAAGAGATCTATCTATTTTGATTTATGCCAAATATTAAAAAAAAAAAATCAAACATATCAATCATCTTTCAAATGTGAATATCTCGTAAACTATAAGAGATATTTTTTTGTAGTTCTTTTCCAGTAGATTCCATATTTAACAAAAATTTGGCATCATTTTTAGTTATTCATATAACAGAGGTGCCGTACTTCGGGGCCAAATTCCAAACTATAACTCAACAATACCTCCTCTATAGTCATGGGAAATTTGATAAAAAGTCGGGCTATCTGTTTAGAAGTTACAGATATATTTACACTTTTTTTCAGATCCCCCACTGTGCATCGTAAATATATATAACAATGGTATTTTATTATATTTATAGATATAATAGGAAGAAAATAAACATTAAGATAATTGAAGTAAATTGTTAATGAAATTGTCGAAAACTTATTAAAAATTAATAAAAAACAAATTCTCAAGGCAAATGCCTTAAACAAATGCAACTCTGCTAAAAAAAAACAATAACAAGTCATTTTATAAATATTGCATTCTTATCACCAGCCTTCCTCCCCCCTCTATTTTCTTTGTTAAATACATATGTATGTGCATAACAACAATGCCAATATATATTAAACAAATGCACTTAGCATATAAATACCGGTTAAATTGTACATATACATTTAATTGAATTCATTTTATTACTTAATAGAATAAATAATAGGAAAGAAAAAATTAATAATGAAAAGAAAAAAAAAATCTTGTCACAACTAAACACATAGTGTGAGTTACATAACCACTTTATATCAAACTGTTTCTACTGTTTGTATTGTTGTTGTTGTTCCTACAATGTTTGTCGTCATTATATTCTATTCTAATTAATTTGTATTTTGGAGAAAATATTCACTTTAGTAAGGGCCACAGTTGGTGACCTAATAACTATTTACATTTATCGCATTAAAACTCACCAGATTGAATACATTGTACTGCTTCCTCGGGTGTTACATTTGGCGGTTTGCGGTTCAAGGGATGTGAGATTTCATTGGCATAAGTGAAGTAGTTATTGAGGCCAGCGACCATGGGTTGTCTTCCGCCGCCAACGACAACACGTCTTAGATTATTAGCCAACATTGATGCCATGCTTAAACTGCTCTAAATTTAAATTGTTTGTATAATTTTGAATTAATTAGTTTCGAAATCAAAGATTTTAATATTTTGTTCTGACAAATCAAGTTTTTTTGGTTTTTTTATTAGCTTTTCTTTTAATTGCTACTAACCGTTTTGTTTAGTTAACGCAAATTCTCTTTTGTTTAGCACACTCCTCCTTTCAAAAGTTAAATTTGGACTGATTTGTTTAATTTTACTCAAAGCGTAATTTTTTTTAATTGCGTCTGCTCCCCACAGAAAATTTTGATTCGTTTACGTTGAAATTAGTAGCGTTGAATATGATGTTGCGAAAAGCTTTTAAAACGTAAAACAGCCATAACAGGGTGAGTCGAAAGCTTAATATTTTAATAATAACAAAAGTGTCTACTGCCGAGATTTAAAGGAACAATTTCTTGAAATATATTAAAACAAATAAAGCAGCATTAATGCAAATAGTTACCCAAAGAGCTAAAGATTTATATCCATACAACCATTTCCAATAAAACAAATTCTTTGGCTTCATTCAAAGGCTTTTCATTAATTTTTTAAATAATTCATAATGGAATTAATTCATAGTAAAATTCCTTCACCCTTTGAATGGTTAAAGTTCTGTTAATTCAAATTAAATGAAAACATTTTTTCGTCAGTCAATTTATTTTTAATCTTTTACAAAATGAATTGAAAAAAATAGTTTAAAGCCTATTTGTAATAGATTTGAATTGAAGAAAAATTTAATCATTCAATAAATTTTGTAATGAATTTGAATTAAAGGGTAAGTAATTAATATTTACCAAAAAAATAATGAATTCTCAAAGGAATGATTTCGATATGTTTGAAGTACTAAGAAATTATAAATAAGAAGTGAATTAATTCTTTAATGGAATGGTTAACTTGGGGGTTACACGATCATTTTAACGTTTTTAAGCTTATAATTAAGAGATCTATCTATTTTGATTTATGCCAAATATTAACAAAAAAAAAAAAAAAAATCAAACATATCAATCATCTTTCAAATGTGAATATCTCGTAAACTATAAGAGATATTTTTTTGTAGTTCTTTTCCAGTAGATTCCATATTTAACAAAAATTTGGCATAATTTTTATTATTCATATAACAGAGGTGCCGTACTTCGGGGCCAAATTCCAAACTATAACCCAACAATACTTCCTCTATAGTCATGAGAAATTCGATAAAAAGTCGGACTATCTGTTTAGAAGTTACAGATATATTTCCACTTTTCTTCAGATCCCCCACTGTGCATCGTAAATATATATAGCAATGGTATTTTAATATATTTATAGATATAATAGAAAGAAAATAACCATTAAGATAATTGAAGTAAATTGTTAATGAAATTATCGAAAATTTATTAAAAATTAATAAAAAAAAATCCTCAAGGCAAATGCCGTAAACAAATGCAACTCTGCAAAAAAAAAAACTATAACAAGTCATTTTATAAATATTGCATTCAAGGCGAATTTATACAAGGTGGAGTCAGTCAATCAGCTGATAACTTTTTTTTTCGCTTTTTGGTTCTAACAGTTGTCAAAGCTTTTGTTTATATTTAAATATCTACATATTCTAAGCTTATTAACAAAATATTTCTTTTTTACATAAATAAGTAAAGCCCTCACTATTCAATTATCTACACTATATTAAGTTTTAATACATATTTGTTTAATTTTTAATTTTTGTTTTTTGACATTTGTTAAGACCTATTGTTGTTTTTGTACAACTGCCACCACCTTGTATGAATTCGCCTTGATTGCATTCTTATCACCAGAATGCAAGTTTTGCCTTTCAAGTTTTAAAACACTCACAATTTTAAGAATTGAAACGAACTTGCATTCAAATTCTCTTTCAAGTTGGTGTTTTAATTTTTAATCAAGATTACTTTTTTATTTAACAATTTGTAGTAAAATTGCTTTCAAGTTGCAAAAAAAAAAATTGTTGAATCTTTGGAATGATAATACATATTAACATTCGTTATTTTCTTATTTCAGGTAAGTGTCTCAGAATATTGGTCTCATTTATTATAATGATTTATAGATTTCTGGTAAGTTTTTGTTGAAATTAAAACATACAAAATTGTTATTAAACATCTTATTGAACAGTATCTACTCTCTAATCTCTCCATTTGTATGAAAATTTAGTTAGAAATCAATTATATATTGTTGATGTATTTGTTCAAATATAAACTGTTTTTATAAGTGGTCAATTCACAAGGTCTCTTGTCAATCATATTGTCATAATGTCCTAATATATCACGACTCGGTGGCTCTTAGGCATTCAGCGTTGGTCTCAGCTGGTTCGTTACGATAACACAATAAACATAGCATAGAAAGTAGTATTATTTTAGGAAATTTTTTACTTGAAAAGCAATAAAAACCATTGTGAAATATTAGAACATTACGACAATATGACATGGTAAGAGACCTTGTGAATGGACCAAATATCTCGGGTATGTCAGATTTCAAGCCTCGATTTTTGTTCCAACTAGTGATGGTAAACTTTTGAGTATATGGGTATTCAGTAATCAATACTGAATATTTTTCCTGGTACTCAATACAAAAAAGTATTTACTTTCAGAGTTATATTTTTTAGTACAATAAGGGAAAAACGTCAATATTTTTCAGTTAAAATTTTCAACTCTATTTTTTGCTTTATATGGTTTATAACACAGTACAAATTTAATGTAATTTTGACGACATCTTAAGCAATAGCACATTACAATTCATTTTAAATGCCTTCCTAAAATCGCCAATAAAAAAATGATCAGTTTTTAAAAATGATCTGGGAATTCAAATATTTCACATTTATTAAAAATTGTTTGAAATTAATGTGTTTTTGGATCTAATATTGAAATAAATAACAAATTAAATATTCTTTTGTTTAATTTTGTTATTAAAATTTTACTTTTTTAAAAAATCTTAAAATATCTTCTGCAATACATATAAAAATAATATATTTTACCAATGAAAAAACCCAATCAATTCATCGAACTTCTATTTGTTATATGCAATCATTCAAATGAAGAAATGTATCACCTAAATTGAACTACTTCGTTATCACTAGAAACCCTGCTTAAACTACTTCTATGTCATGTAGCTTTGCAAGGAAAAGCTGCTAATAATATAACAAACTACAAAGAAAAAAAATATATACTACACCTATCCCTCGATTTACACGATAGATGCGTTCCTGAAAAAATCGTGTAAATCGAAATGAAAAATTTTTGTATGAGAAATCGTGTAAATCGAAAAAGACCCAAATACGAATAAATTTAACATTTTGTTTAGAAAATTCATTTATTTTAAAGTAAAGTAAATACATTCCCCCATATTCATAAAAAAATTTCAATTTAAACAATGTTTTAAAGCAAAATTTCCATAACAAATTTGATATTAAAACGATGTTTAAATTTAAAAATTGTATTAGCTTTTAATGGAAAAGTCCGCTGTGGCATTATTTTCCAAAACTGTCCCGATTCGTCTGTATTGAAGACTTTATCAGCAATAATTTCAGTAAATTTTTCGGGATATTTTTTAGACACATCTATATCAGCAGAAGCTTGTTCAACTTTTAATTATAGATTATGTAAGGAATGTCTTTGATGGTAGCTGATCATTAAGTTTTTTTTTTATAATAACAATGGTATAAATTGGGATTCGCTTTTGAGTTTAATTTCCTATCCAGATCATTAGTGGCTTTTCCATATTTTCAATTGTAATGTCCCGAACGCATGAAGTTGTACTCAGGCTCATTTTGGTTCCAGCTGCTACACTTTTCCCTATTATGGTTTCATTTTTTATAGATAACTAGTTTTGAGAATTGTGCAGGATATATTTTCTGAAAAAATAAATTTTTGCTAAAATATTAAAAAAAAAAAAAAAATCGTGTAAATTGAGGTAATTTCCATATCCCTCGATTTAAACGAAAACCAAAAAAATCGTGTAAAAGTGAAATCGTGCAAAAAAAGTATCGTGTAAATCGAGGGATAGGTATATACATTTAAAGTACTGTACATATTAAATAAAGTACAAAATAAATAATAATTAATTTTTAAATTTTAAATGCAGCTTTAAAAATTATTGTGTAGTAGTAGTTTTAACTTTGTATTTATACAAAATATGAATTATTTTGATTTCATAAATGCTCCACCTTTATGTAAATTTAAACAATCGTACAACTTTGGCCTACTTAAGGCCTTAACTTTTTTGTAAATTATTATTAGCTTTTTATATTTTAAGCAAAACTTTTGTTAAAAATTTAAAATCCATGAAATTTAACGCATTGCCGAGATATAGGCAAACATATTTCCAAAAAATAGGTAGTCGTGTTTGTTTGCTTATATCTGGTTTATATCAGAGAATCGATTTTCAATACCAATTCTTACGAATATATCTGATTTATTGACACCATATTGTTACGTTTTTACCTTTTAAAAACGGGGTTTATTTCCTTTAAATAAACCGGATACTTTTGATTGCAAATAAAAGCAGTTTAGTAGTTTAAAATTGTAACTATTTATTTGGAATGTACAACAACAACAGAATTAAATAGTCACTCAGTGTCTTTATACACGTTTATCAATTCGCAGAAATGCACACACACTCTATTACGTACAACCTTAAATGCACAAAACAGTTGATGTTAACTTTAACAGCGCCAATGATAAACTCAACTCACGACTGCCAGCTCTGCCACTATTTATACACGAGCAATCTATCGGGAATCTTCTACAATGCTCTTAACGGACATACTAGTACATTCGAATTCCAGAGCCTTTGATGTCATTGCCAGCAGCCCAAACATTTAGTGTTGCCATACTTACAAACAATGCCAATAACCGCATGCTACTGATGGACGTGTCTTCAAACATACCGTTGAATTCAAATCGTCATTGCACATTCGTAACAATATGTAGGCTATCTGGGGGATCCGGAAACTGTCACTAACGAATGGAGAATTTTTGTTGGTTTCGCTTTCTTAATCGACTTTAAATTCTTATTTAAGCACCAATTAATTTAAAATATTTGTTTGGAATCTTTATATTATTGCAATAAATATTCCAAAAGCCTGATTTATTCTAAATGAAAACAGCTATCATTCAGGGAAATTTAAAATGTCTGATACTACTCAACAAACAAAAAGGCCTTCTCTTAATACCTTAATGTCACCGCAAACAAAATAATCCAAATAATACCATTACCTTTTAACCGTTTCGAATCGGTGATAATTTTTACTATCGATTGCAATGTGTTTTCTATTATTATTTATTAAAATACACACATACATATTGCGAAAGTGAAAAAAATAATAAATGATTTATTTGTTGGTTTTTAATAATTTATTTAAATTTTTATAAATATTAAATGACTATTTTAATTTAATTTAAAAGCAGTACTTAGATTTCATATATTACATTACATTATTTTCTTTGTTTATGTATGAGACAAAAAAGATTACTACCAAATAAATAACAATATTTATAAAAACTAACGTACGAGTATAACAAAAAAATTTTACAAATTAATATTAACATTACATTACTTTAAATTGCCTACAAAATATTTTTATTTAGGTATTTTACATTAAGATTTTATGAAAAAGATAAACAATAAAAGAAACACTTTTATTTTTTAATTTCAATATTGAAATTTAACAATTGCTTAACGTTTAAAACGAAAAAGAGTAATGTAACTATTTCCGTTTTATGCTTTAACATTATTAACTGCGTTTTCGCTTTACGTTATAACGTACAACTCTTTTATTTTTCAACATTTTCTTTTCAGTTCGGTTTCGTTGTTCTTATCGCATGAATGTTGTAAAAAGTGTTTGAGTTTTAGTGTAGTAAAAATCTAGTTAAAAGTATTTGTACAGTAAAAAAAAAATTGTTGTTAACAAAGTTTAAATGTTAAATAATAAAGTGATGTAGAAATATTACAAGAAATTGTTAATTTTCTAGCAGTATTTTGCTGGTGAAAATTGTGTGTGTTGCCTCTGTATGTATTGTATTGTAGGCAAAAATGGCGCGAAGTTTTTTTGTTTTTGTAAAGCTTCAACGTTATAAAGCTTTAAACTTACGTTGTTAGCATAGACAACATGACATTGGCGCATTTATCATGTTCTCTCACCAGTATTAAAGTACATACATACATATTTATGCGTTAAAAAATGAAAATGAAGGAAATTAAAAAAATAAAAGAAAATAAAAATTGTGTGGAAACTATGAGAAATCAAGGTAAAGTTTTATTTTTTTATATTAATTTCTTTTTGATTAAAACAATACTGTTAACAAAAAACCTTAGGAAACAATTTAAAATGACAGGAACTTGTTAAAAAAAAAACTTAAAAAAATATGTATGAAATATGTTATTAAAATTAATGTATATATATTTTTTAAATAAATCTTTAACACTTAATTTATAAAAACTAATAGTTTTATACAAAATGTATGCAAATATGTTTACACGCTAACTAATTTACAATTATACGTTTTATTATTAACACAAAAAACGACCTAAAAGAAATCTCTTTAAAAAATAAAGTTTGTCTTTTTTTTTTCTTTCTTGAAACAACTTTGAAACAGTAGAACTTTGTTATAACGATTCAGTGATTGAAACGTTGCATACAGTGGTCCCCTTAAATAGGATTTCAATTTTAAATTTATATTGAATTTAAACGATTGTAATTTATTGCGATTCGTTATATCTAAGTTTTACTGTATTGGTTTAATTAATTTTTGTTTTTTTGTTTTTTATTTTAAATAAATTAAACTAAAAAATTCCTATAATTATTGGCCTTTTGAATGCATGGTATCGTTTTGTTTTTGTTTTAAATTTATTTTAATAAATACTTAAAATCTAATTCAGTTGTAATTTTTTGGTATTTTTTTTAATTCCTTTTCGGAATTTATCTTTTTTATTAATTAGTACTATTGTACTATTCTACTCGTAGAATAAAGTATTAGAGGAAAATAAATTTTTTATACTTAAGAGGGTCTTTTAAGGTTTTCTTTTTTAGTTTTTCATTTTAATAATTGTGCTTAAATTTCAATTAATTTCAGCTAATTAACTAATTTTTATTTATTTTTATTATAAAGAAAGTTGTTTTGAGATTTCATTAGTAATGAGTTTAAAAAACAAACAGATTTACATATTGAAGCGTTAAGCGAACAGTACAATTTTGCACTATAAACGAATATAGAAAAATTGGTTACACTCTCCTTGAATTTATAATACTATTAAATTATTATTTCATCAAAAGGTACCCAGAGGAAATAGATACGTAATAGCAAACGAATTGTTACCAATCGAATGATTCGGTTGCACACATTGAATTTTTCAATTCTATCAACAGAAAGTCAGTTGATAAAAAAGAATTTCGGTTGAAGCAACCAAACTTATGTTACCCCTTCTAAAAGTTTTTAGCCACAACTGTAAAATTCGGTCTCTAAGGCAGAATCATTCGATTGGCATCAAATTCGGTTGCTATCACGAATCTGTTTTCTCTGTGTATATTAATCTGAGAGGTTTCAAAAATCTTAAACCCTGTTCTTAAGATTTAAAGCCTGTTTAGTAAAGGACAATTTTTATACCCACAATACGTACTATGTGTCCATGTAAACTTTGTGTACAAAGTACAGGTCGCAATTTTGAAGATACAGTGCACTCGCGGTAACGTGAACTAATTAAAACCAAGTGAGTTCATGTTAGTGAAATTGTCCACTTTAGCGATTGTCGAATTTCATCGAAAAGATATAAAATTTTACAATATAAACCTGTGTTTTACACGCTCGAACGTGAAATTCCTTTATTATTATTTTCTTTATTAAAATATAAAACAAAAATTATTGATTCAAATGCATTACAAAACAAGATCACGAAAAAATATACATTGAAATAAAATTACTCATACGTTGCTTTACAAAAAATATTAATTTAGAGGATATAAACACATTTTTAATATAAGGGGATTCCCTAAACTTTAAAAATCGAATTTAATGTATGTATTTCAGTGTTGTCTACATGCTTAGAAAACATGTAGACAAAAACTGTTCACGTTATAGAGCTTTCTGAGTTTGTTCACGTTACAGAGTACTTAATGTAAACAAAACCTTGTTCACGTTAGGCGGTGTTCACGTTAGATGATGTTCACGTTACCGCGAGTGCACTGTATATCTATCAAATTGTTCATAAGAATGAAGTCTATTGAAACTGGCTGAAATCACAAATGTCCTCCCAAAATAGGACTTTATCGGTATATATGTTTAATTTATATAGGTATCTACACAAATGTCGCTTCAAATAACTTTTATATATACGGAAATCATGTCACATAATTTTATTATGATCAGTCCATAATTAGTCGTAGCTCCCATATAAGGCCAACTTCCGAAAATCACTTTAACGAGCATAAATCTCTTTAAAATGTTCAACAGAAATAACAGGACATAAATCACATGACCTAATTTGATTTCGATCGATAAATAATTGGTCATTGCTATTATATAAGGCCCACTTCCGATAATCAGAAAAATGTAATCCTTTATAATCCTCGATAACAATTGGTAACTTTGGACAGCGTTTTGTACTTTAACCTGACTTATAAAAGTATGAAATTCTGTCAATAGTAACCATTTATTATAGATATCGCCGAAACATATACCATTTTTTGACCCAATATTGCCGACGATGTCGACGACGCCAAATTTCTATTTGGGTGAATATTATTTTCTGTTTATTTTGTGTACACAGACTACTTGAAATAGAAATACCACAAATAATATTTATTAGACCTTCAGAGGCGACATAACCCGCAATGTTCATTAATTAACTATCCACAGGACTAATGGATTTTAAACTAACTTTTAATCCAGTGATCCTGGATCTTTCCAAAGGCACATGAGAAAGGATTATCGGTCTTCTGTTTCAGGCGGTGATTCCCATGATTAGGGAGGCGTGTTAAGCAGCACTTCTGCCACTCCTGGATCCTTGTATAGCGGTTACTATTGCTTTAAAAAGCGGGTAGAATGAAATTCACATTAACTTTTAAGAAGATCTGTGATCCTGGATCTTTTTAAAGTAACATGGGAAAATAACCTCGGCCATCTGTTTTTGATGGAGATCCCGACTTAAGAACATATGCGTCAGGCATTGATCATGGGTTAGCTATCCCTATTCCTGAATCAATAAACTTTTTAGTACATTCAAGCATCTAGTTCCTTTTAGGCGGTAAGAATAGCTTGTAAACTAACTTTAAAGAATAGCTGTGATCCTGGATCTGTCCAAAGTAACATGGGATCATCGAATTTATGTTTCAGACGGAGACATGTAAAGTACTATATGACAGAGTATTTGGAATACTGGTATTTTATCAAATGTCCAGCGGCATATCTGTAACTCAACTTGCATGTCACTTATATTTTAGCCGGTCTGTGTAAGGATAAACTGTCTACAATAAACCTTATATTAATCAGGGACCCTGGTCATATTCTCTCAATATCTTGAAATCTTTAGATACTAAAAAGCTCGAAAAACATGGCGAGAATACAACAATAGACGTTGTGTATCTTATGCTTCGTAATCAAAGAGTAATTTTAAGGAAGTGTCAATGGGCAAACCGTAAATTCGAATTTCCATTCACTGATAATTGCCACTTGAAAAAGGGGAGACAGCCTTTTATTTTCTCTTTGAATGGTCAATAAATTTCTGCTTATCCTGGAATATATTAAGAAGTTAAATTTCTACTCTACATATACGGAAATATAATTGGAGATAATATGTGTTATATATGTTACAGGACACTGAACACTCTCAAATTTATGAAAACAAAGTCATTTACGGAGTCCAAGAAATTTTCCAAGAAAATTCTGTAACGACTGCCTGCAACATTCATCATGTTTATAAACACGTCCATCAGTAGAAGCTTTTACTTATCAACAATGTTGATAGCATGCGGTTATTAGCATTGTTTGTAAGTATGGCAACACTAAATGTTTAGGCTGCTAACATTGACATCGAAAGCTCTAGAATTCGAACATACTAGTTTGTCCGTTAAGAGCATTGTAGAAGATTCACGATAGATGGCGTGTGTATAAATAGTGGAAGAGGTTGCAGTCGTCAGTGAGTTGATCATAGGCGCTGTTAGAGTTAACATCAACTGCTTTGTACATTTAAGTTTGTACATTATAAAGTGTGTGTGCATTTCGGCGAATTGATAAACGTGTATAAAGACACTGAGTGACTATTTGAACTGCTGTTGTTGTACATTTTAAATAAATAAAGAGTTGTTACAATTTTAAACTACTAAAACTGCCTTTATTTGCAATCAAAAGTATCCGGTTTATTTAAAGGAAATAAACCACCGTTTTTGAAAAGTAAAAACGTAACATTATTAAAGAATGTCCTACATAGGCAGAGATCAACTGTCGTATGGACAAATAAAATCAACAACAATAAATTCATTCGAATACAAAATATAGTTTTTCCTCGATTATTCGAAATTTTTTTTATACGAATGCCAACCTATTTCATTGCTCAATAGGCTATCAATTTCTGTTCTGTTGCTGAGTTTTTAATAAACTACTTTAGAAGATACAATTCCAAGTCCAAATGCAAATGCAAAAAAAATTAAAAAAGTTTGGTACTACTTAGTAAGGATTTGTAGTAAAATACTTTATCGCTTAACGCTCCAACTAAACACTCTCGCTTTAATATTGTGTAATATCTTTACTGTATGCATTATTTTCTGTAAGTTTATTTTGTATCACTTAAACTTTAAAGTATTTTCTTATTAAGTTTATAAAAAAAAAGGAAAATGTAACTATTTTATTATATTAGATTACCTAAATACTTAAATTCATCTAGTAATTAAAGTCATATTCATACACAGTTCATGATCGCGACGATCGCCCCAACCACCATTACCTTTACGCAACTTAGTCTTTTTGATCAGACTGGCAACGGTGAGTGTTAGTGATTTAGGAAATATTTGCCCAGATTTGCGGGCAATACGTAAGACCTGTTGAACTTTTGAAATCACTTGATTTGATTCACAATTTTTCTTTTTGTGATGGACGCCACTGCAAGTAGAGAGATAAAAAAGAAAAATAAATATAAATATCTTTATAATAAACATTAATAAAAAGAAATAATAATAATAAAGTGTAATAATTGAAACGTAATCAATCTGCTTTCACTTTTATAACATTTTTATTAAGTTTTTAGCAATATGAGTGCAATTGCACAATATCAAAATGTGTGTCAGTTTTAAGACAATAAATTTTCAATTTCTTTATTTTAATAGTTTAGTTTATGAATGAAATTTTCGCTTTATATTCCTATTGAATATCTAATAAAGATAAAAATTTCGCAACTTGTTCCTAACAAAATATCAGTTTATAATCCTTTTATTTTACTCACCATTCTCCTATATGAAAAACTCTAGGCCCCTTAACAATCATTGCATGCAATTTGTGTTGTAAGCATTGTTGCGATACATGTTGCAATGACCAATCCCAATTGTAATCATCATACGAACAAAAATGTTGACGACATTTTCGTATACTATTCCAGGTGCTGCGATTAAATGCAAAACCCATATTATGTTTACTACTTATCCAGGGCATAACCTCTACCTAAAGATAAAATAAACAAGAAATAATAAACAATATTTTCAGTTTAAAGCATTTACTAATTAATTTATAAACATTATTAAAGCATTTAGCTTAATGTAATAAGAAAAAAAATTTTAATAAAAATATATTAATTCTTAAGAAAATAACTAAAACTAAATAAAAGTTTAAAGGGCAACTAATTAGCAAACAATATGAGTATTAAAATGGTTGTAAAAATGTTTGAAATATGTATATAGAAAAATAGCAAGCATTAATAATAAATAGCAAAACAGCTAATTAACAATTAATAATAAATATTAGATAATTTGTAGCTTTCCAGAAAAAGGTTTAATAATAATCTAAATAATTTAATTTTTTTTGAAACTTTTAGTTTAAATTCTATAACAACTATTTTTAATAGCTAAATACCATAATTGTATAATTTGTTTAATGAAATGTTAAATTATTGAAAAAGAACATTCTAAATGTGTTCTTAAATATCATCACGCAGAGAAAAAATATAGTTGTGCACGTTTACAGTAACCATTTCAGCATTTTTTAACAAAATTATAGTCACAGTAACTATTTACATGATTGTAGTAACCATAATTAACTTACTATATACATGATTGTATCAATCATATATATGGTTGTCACAAATATATACTTGTTTACTGTAACCATGTATATGGTTGATACAATCATGTGAAACGTAAGCTATATAATATTATGGTTCCACAATCATGTAAATAGTTAATGTGACTATAATATTGTTAAAAAACTTTTAAAAATGTGGAAATGGTTACTTTAAACATGCCCAATTATATTTTTTCTCTGCGTGATAAATATTTTATGAATTATACGATCACTGGAATAATTTGAAAATTTTTAACTTTTATTCGATAAAAATTAAACTCGAATAATTAAGAAACCTCTACATTATTCATTAGGGATTGAATAGTCGACTTCAAAAAATGTTTCAATAGGCGACTTTTCGACATTTTAGGAAAAGTCTACATTTCAATCTTTTATCATATATTAATGTAAAAAATATATGATTGTCTGATTCATTGATGAGGAAAAGCATGTTTTTAATTTTTACAAAAAAAAAAGTTTGGGCCATTTCGTGTTTTCAACAGACAGACAGACGCACGGACATAGCAATATCATTTTAGAATCTTATGAGGGTCCAGGATATACAGTTAGGGACAAAATTGTTCACAAAAAGTATATCTAGAAAAATTGTTCTTACAAACTTAGATCTGGCAACCCATTTTGTGTCATGTAGTCTGGCACTATGTTGTTTATTGTATTGCAACATTTTTTTGGAGTACCGTTACTTTTTTTACTAAAAAGAAATTAAGCAACTATATCCACGTGTGTGAACAATTTTGACCCTCAGATCTTTTTCTCAATTTTTAAAAAATATAAAAAAAAAAAAAAAAATTTTTAATAACGTAAGTAAAGGACATCATTTAAAGTTATTTAAATAAGATACTAACTACTCTTTTAAATAATTTATTTAGCCTTTTATAATGGGAAAAGCTAAGGACTCCCCTATTGAAACAAAATGTGGCAAAAGACATAATAAAAGGTGTCCCATATCGCGAAATCGCTAAAAAATATAATATATCAATAGGGTTACTGAATAAAATAAAGAATCAGAATAGTTTAAACTCCACGGGAAATAAATATGGTCGTCCAAAAAAACTTTCGCTTGCCGATGCTCGAGAAGCTCGTCGATTGCTTGTGTCTGGTGAGGCTAATACAGCTGTTGAGGTCACACAAATACTCAACCAAGAGTATAGTTTAAACATAAGTTTCAAAAGCGTTCCAAGATGCTTAAAATCCAAAAAGCGGTTGGCTTTTGCAAAAAAGTACGAGCACTTTACGACAGACGACTGGATGAAGGTAACTTGGTCAGATGAGACAAAAATCTACCGTATTGGGTGTGATGGGCGCCAATGGACATGGGTTGATAAAAGAATTGGAGTCCAAGAGCGAAATATTACAAGCACAATGAAATTTGGAGGTGGATCTTTGATGGCTTGGGGCTGTTTTCGTGGAAACCAGTTGGGTGTACTACGCCGAATAACTGACAGAATGTGTGCCAATGATTACATTACAATACTTAAAGACTCATACATGCCAAGTTTGGATATATTTGGTTTGGAGCCGGGTCAGGATGACATCGTCATGCAATACAACGACCTGAAGCACACTGCTGGAATTACTAAGAAGTGGTTTGAAGAAAATGGAATTAAACTTTTAGATTGGCCACCCCAGTCTCCGGATTTAAATCTGATTGAAGACCTAGCGAAAACCATCAATGAACTTTAGGAGCGTTCTATCGAGGCGTGGGTAAATATTAACCCACAGGTGCTAATAAATCTTGTAAATAGTATGCCAAAACGAATAAAAGCTGTTAAAACTGCAACGACACGAAATATTAATAGCCAAAAACGTAAGGATTTTCGTCAAGGGTCATAATTGTTCACAGCTAACATGTGAAGTTTTTTTAAATTTAAAAAGTGAATTTAATATTTTTTATTAGTTTATCTTTTTTTTAATTAAAAAAATTTCAATAAAAACAATGAAGAAAAAAAAGCAAGTTATTTATATTTAATATTGGTTTGTTTTGTGAACAAGAATCAAACAGTCATAACTCAATATGAATCATCTGGATCCGGCCACCGCATTAGATCAACCATTTGTTTGATAAAGTTGTTTGTATATAAGGAACTCACCAAAGACGTAAGTTTCTCCACAGGGGAAAGGCGAAGTGTCCTCAACTGACTTTTAGACTACTTAAAACATCGAATTCATAAGAAATCCAACACACTATCTTGATTTGGCGTCCAATGAGTTCTTTGTGGGTTATTGATTTTATCATTCTGTTTGTAACACATCGAAATATTAATGGTAAACACAGAAAAGCTATATAAAGCTTTTTCCGTGCATCTGTATGTTGATGGCACGATAGAGCTAAGATGAAACAATGTATGAAGAACCAAATATTCTCTGTGGATCAAAAACAAAAACAATTTAGAACAAAATGTCCAAGGAGAAAATCGAAAAAAGAATTTTAAATTAAACTTTTTTACCATTCAAAGCTCGAGTTGGCACCTAATG
Organism: Calliphora vomitoria; assembly: GCA_942486065.2. Classification (NCBI taxonomy): domain Eukaryota; kingdom Metazoa; phylum Arthropoda; class Insecta; order Diptera; family Calliphoridae; genus Calliphora; species Calliphora vomitoria. Next base: position 20,904,827 of record OW818029.2, read on the forward strand.
AGTTCTTTTTATTCTCTTGTATCTAAAATAAATTGTTTTTATACCCTTCACCATGAGTGGTAAAGGTATATATTTGGTTTGACATTCTTTTTTCATTTGATAACGGAACTCAAGTTACATACATGATTGTTACATCAATATATCCGTTATAGTCCCGATTAGGATGCTATTTAATATATTTGGATTACTAAGTCATTAAAGTAGACAACAGGGATATGTAGTGATAGACATTTCAAAGACCTTTCCAACAATGTATATAACGCCATAGTAGTTTGGACCGCCAATAGATAAAATTTGGAAAATTATTGTTTAACCGCAATTTTTTTTAATATGTAACAAAAAAAGTTTCTTAACAAAAAATTGTTTTCCAATCTTCATCTTAAAGTAAACTTTTGTTACGAAATCGCATTATCAGTTTGAATTTTACGATCTGTAACAACATTAACATTAAATCTGCAAAAACTCTAGGTGATCATTATGGAAATAGAACATTATGGGGACAAAATCCCTTAGATAATTTACATATTCACGCTGTTAATATGTAAATATTAACAGCGAGTTGCAGAGCAGTCAGTATATCGTAGTCGCTGTTAGAGTTAACATCAACTGTATTACCAGTGTATCTTTGTAAAGTGTGTGTATTAAAAGATAAAGCCATAGAAATTTGGATCGACAATGGATAAAATTCGAAAAAAAAAGTTTTTTAACAAAAAATAGTTTTCCAATTTTTATCTTAAAGTAAACTTTGGGTATTTAAGATTTGGCACAGCCAAATATAGCACTTTTGTATATCTAATAAATATTGTTACGAAATTGTATTATCAGTTTGAATTTAACGGTCTGTAACGGCTGGTTGCAACAGTCATCAAGCTGATAAACATTAACTATTAAAGGTTCTAATATTAACAATAAAGCTGTAAAAACTCTAGGTGATCATTATGGAAATAGAACATTCTAGTTTTGTATGTTAAATAATTCATGAAACTACTAGAAGATGGCACTATGTAAATAGTAACAGCTAGTTGCAGAGCAGTCAGTCGCTGTTAGATTTAACTGTATTGCCACTGTATCCTTGTAAATTATAAAGTTTGTGCATTAAAAGAGAGTGACTATTTAAATTCTTGTGTTAATTTAAATAAATAAAGAGTTTTTACAATTTTTAAACTAGTGAACGCTTTTATGTGCAATTTAAAGGAAAACCACCATTTTTTTAAAGGTAAAAACGTAACAATATGTTTTTTAATAAACTATTAGTATTTTTAATTATTGTCTATTACTACGTATTCTATTGTATGTCCCTCCTCTATACAGAAGGTTTACTACTAAGAGCTTTCTCCTATCGATTAATGGCTGGATGTAACTGTGACAATTTACAAATTCTACATATAAATACCTCAAAGTACTTGTTAATGCCCAACGGCTGTTGTTTTGGCATTTTTGACATGCGATATTTAATCTGCATACAGAAATACAACACATACAACACATCAATTCTTACAAATGACATACATATACATTCAAATAAATAAATAAATATTTAAAACACAGAAACAACACTTTAGTACACTTTATAGTTGATGATAAAGAAAATAATTAAATTATAAAGTTCAAATAATATATGTATATGTATTTCAATATATAGTACAATAGTAACATTAAACAATAAAATTAATAGACATTCAGACAGATAGACATCCATACAAACGAGCATACATGTAATAAATCACAATTATAAAAAAAAACAAACGTTTTAAAAAAATAAAACACATACAAAACGATTAAAATGCAATTACTATAGTTAAACAAATGAATGGTAATTGAACAGGGTATTTTCAAAAGAAAATGTTATTTCAATTATAAATATATGTATATGGTCAATTCACAACGTCTCTTATCAGTCATATTGTCATAATGACCTAATATATCACGACTCGGCGGCTCGGCTTAACCGACTCTTGGCCATTCGGCACAGGTCTCTGCTGGTTGGTTATGATAACACAATAAACATAGCATACAAAGTAGTATTATTTTAGGACATTTTTTGCTTGAAAAACAATAAAAACCATTGTGTAATATTAGGACATTATGACAATATGACATGATAAAGGACCTTGTGAATTGTTCAATAGTAAAATAACTCGGTCATCCAGCATTCGAATCTTTGTTAATTTCTGATTTTTACAATCATTTTAAAATTTTAAACTCATTTGACATTTCCTGATCAATTTTAAATAACATTTCTTTTAGCAACACTCTGTTATAAAAATTTGCTAGCAGTTTTGTAGGGAAATTTGTTAGAATTAGAATGATTTAGATAAATTATCATAATGAACAAACTGAAATACACGCACAAATTAAAACATTTAAAATGATGAATGAATGAATGAATGACTCGTTCATTGTATTTATTATAATATTTTATCTAAATGATTTGGAAATCTCATGGAAAAAACAATACAATTAATTTAAATGTGGAAACGGTGAGAAATTAAATAAATGATCATTGATCATACAATTAATCTAAGATTTAACTAGTAAGAGTGTTATATATTCGGCTGTGCCGAATCTCGTACTATCGATATGTAACGATCCTCACAGAAGTTGGTAGAATTTCATTACGATATTCATTGTTATAAGGCAATTTTTAATGTTTCAAGTCATTTTCTGAGGTATGCACGCAGAGAACAAATATAGTTGCACATGTTTACTGTAACCATTTCAACATTTTTACAAGTTTTTTTAAACAATATTACATTTTTATGATGAAGATTTAGCATATTATATTGTTCTGGGCTTATGGATGTTGAAATGGTTACTAAGATGTAATGATTCATCATGAACATATATATTTAAACTATTATATATATTTAAACTATTCATATAATTATATAAAAATAATAAGTATACATATACTATATTTTCTTTCTTTTGCCATTGTAATTTTTTTTCTATCTATCAATCGCTAGGCCTTTTTGGCTTCTGATTGAAATTAATATATTAAATAAAATAAAAATAAAAAAAAACATGATTGCCATAAACAAATATTTATCATGAATATGATTGCCACAATCATGCGAATCTTTATTTTACTATATTATGGTTACAGCAATAATATGAATAATAACCGTGACTATAATATTGTTAAAAAAAATTTTCAAAATGTTCAAATGGTTACAGTAAACATGTACGACTCTATTTTTTATCTGGGTGTGGGGACTAGGAACATATTGTTACGAATGTGCAATAGCGATTTGAATTTAACGGTCCGCAACGAGTGCCTGCAACATTCATCATGTTTATAAACACGTCCATCAGTAGAATCTTCTACTTATCAACAATGTTGATAGCATGCGGTTATTAGCATTGTTTGTAAGTATGAAAACACTGCATGTTTAAGCTGCTAACATTAACATCGAAAGCTCTAGAATTCGAATGTACTAGTATGTCCGTTAAGAGTATTGTAGAAGATTCCCGATAGCGCGTGTATAAATAGTGGCAGAGCTGGCAGTCGTGAGTTGAGTTGATCATTGGCGGTGTTAGAGTTAACATCAACTCTCTTGTGGATTTAAGGTTGTACGTAATAGAGTGTGTGTGCATTTCTGCGAATAGATAAACGTGTATATAGACACTGAGTGATTATTTAGACTGTTGTTGATATACATTTTAACTAAATAAAGAATGAGTTGTTACAATTTTAAACTACTAAAACTGCTTTTATTTGCAATCAAAAGTATCCGGTTTATATAAGGAAATAAACCCCGTTTTTAAAAGGTAAAAACGTAACAATATGTTGCCCGATTTTCGGCATACTTGACAGTATAATTTCAGAGCATTGCCGCATAATCGACATATTTATGACGGTTCAAACAGTATTCCGGGGGGACATTTGTATTGGCTAGGTGAAATCATGGACCGATATTGCCCATTTTCGATACCAAACAAACCTTAGTATTTGTGCAAAATTTCAGCCACCTACCGAGTTTTCAACAAACAGACCGACGGACATAGCTAGATCGTCTAAGAATCTTGTCAGGACCCAGCATATGTATGTATACAAAACGACAAATATTTTGATGTGTTACAAATGGAATAACAAAATCAATATACCCCCCATCTTTTTTGATGGTGGGTATAAAAATAAATAGATATGTATACATTTTGCAAATTTGATAATGATGGTGTTAACTAATTGAATTGAGTTTAGAATGAAAAACTTGAGGAAATCTTATTTGTTTCCGATTTATATTTATTAACAACGGGCTAAAACAATTAAACACTTAAATCACCATAATTGATAGGGCTTTTAATGTGAGATAATATTGTTCTCATAAATATGTATATACTTCTGTGTTTATTGAATCCAAATTTTATTAAAATACCACTACACCATCTGAACTCAACAACTGAAATGCGTTCAGACAATGTTTACAAAAACTTCTCAAGTATAGAGTGAAGAGGAACCCATGACATGCGATAACATGAATATATATACTTTTCAGTGACTACTACATATCTGCACTATTTAAAAGTAGTTTAAAAATGTTTTATATACTGATATACAGGGTTTTCCAACAAGAGGTATTATTTTTAAGCACCCGGTATTTCGGTAGCTGTCACTTTTGAAGTCACTTTTGACATTTGACAAGTAGAAACTACGCCATTACTTAAAATAGAACGAAACACGCCATTACTACTTATTTAAATTCACTACAAAAATGGTTAAAATCTTGCAGTCACAGTTCGCAAAACTAAAGAATTTTTGGGTCGTCGTGAAGCACCTTGTCGGACCGCAATACATAAACTGGTGGAACAATTCGAGCTGTTGGAACAAGTTAATGATGTGAAGAATAAAACCCGTGCACGTCGCTGTGTACGGGTGAAAGTTTGGTGCGGTTTATGGTCCGACGGGGTCATTGGATCTACTTTTTCGAAAATGAGGTTGGATCAACAGTTACTATGAATGGACTGCGCTATCGAGAGATGATTAATGATTTCTTGTGGTCGGAGTTGGATGATATTGACAACGTTTATTTCAACAAGACGGCGCTACGTGCCACACAAACAACGAAACCATTGCTCACAATTGGCCACCGAGATTTTGTGATTTAACACCTTGCGACTTCTTCCTTTGGGGCCGCGTGAAAGATAAGGTCCACGCAAACTGCCCAGCGTCGATTCAAGACCTCAAAGATAGAATTTGTGAGGCTATCGAGGACATAGGGCAGCCACTTTGCGATTTGGTTATGGAAAATTTCAAGAAAAGGATATGGTCCTGTAAGCGTGGTCGTGGTGGCCATTTGCCTGATATTGTTTTTCATTACTAACGGCATACCTTCCTCTTTATTATGAAATAAACATCCGATCATTTATCTAAAAAAATGCATTTTTTCTTTGAATACCAAAATAACACCTCTTGTTGGTAAACCCCTGTACATACTTTATATAATACGAGGGTGGGTCAAAAAGTCCATTCCTTTTTGAATGAAACACAGGTTTCTGGATAAAAAAATATTTGATTTTTCAACATAATCTTTAAGCTATATGCACTTTGTCCAACGTTTCTCCAATTTTTTTATCCTTTCAAAAAAAAGAAGATTTGTCTAGGTCATCAAAATAGGTATATTTTGTAAGATGATTTCATCGTGGGAGTCATATCTCTTTCCGCTGAGACATTTCTTTAGGTTTGGAAACAAGAAATAGTCACTCGGGGGAAAATCCGGAGAAGAGGGAACATTTCGTAGACTAATTCATGGATTTGCACATGTATGTACGCTTTTGTGCACTTGATTGTGAGCAAACGCGGCAGCCATCTTGAGGAAAGCTCTCTCATACCCGAATAATCATTCAAAATTAAAACACCTGAGCCATATGAGATGCTTATGGCTTCCACAATCATTTTTAATCTCCAATCGGCCAACACCACATCGAGATTTTTTTCAATTGTTTCGGGTGTGATACCTCAACTTTGCGTTTAGAACGTTCGACATCTTCGGTGTTTGTAAGGCCACAACGAAATTCAGTAAACGACTTTTTGTCATTATAATTGATGGTGCAGAGTTCCCATAGTATTTATTACACTTACCACCATTTTCTCAATCTTTGGTTATCGTTTTTCGTAACGATATACTTCCAATTAAGATAATTTTTGTATGAGGACTGTCAGTATGTCGTCACGATAAAAAATAACCAGAGATTGAGAAAATGGTGCTGAGCCTTTATTTGAGTGATGGTTTTTTCTACCTCAAGCCACGAAGTAGTCTGCTATGAATGGCTGTAAATACAAACTAAATTAAGCAGCTTATTCAAATTTTGACAGAAATCAACTGACAGATGCCTGTTGACGGCAGCAGTCATATTCAAAAAGTCGCGAACTTATTGACCGCCCTCGCATGTCATACAAAGAATTAATATAAAGAGTGAGTAAAAAAATCACGTCAGCTTTTGAAAATAGACATATTTCTTCATCATTCATTTACAGCTGTTATTTCGGTCAAAATGGTCACCGAAAAAAAATACGTGAAAAAATTATTAAAACTTTAAAATAAAAATCCAATATGGACTTAAAAAAAAATAGCAAAAGATTTCAACGTTCATCATCACACTGTTTCAAATGCCATTAAACAGTTTAAGAAAGGCTTAAACATTGAAAGAACACCTGGATCAGGAAGAAAAAGGGACTAACAGATATTAGGAAGACAAAATAAGTCGAACAACTCTAAAGAAGAGCAACGAACACTTTTATCAGAAAAGAAGCTCATAAAGTTAAATGCTCTGATTATTTTGTGCACAGAGCCAAATATAATACTGGCTTGAAGTCGTATAAAGTTCAAAATGTTACAGATCGCAATGCGGTAAAGAATTTTGGAGCAGAAGAACCAGCAAAAAAATTGAGGTCAAATTTTATTTAAAAAAAATACACCTGCTGTGTGATGGATGATGATACTTATGCACTGGCAGACTTTACACATCTTCCGGGTCAAGATTTTTATGTGGCGGACAGAAAAACAAAGAAGCCAATCATTTGTGACATCAGACGGAGTATCTACAAAAAACGGTCTTTACATTTCTTAAAACAGCACAGAGTGCCTTCTGTCCCGATGTGGCATCATGCCACTATGAAAAAAAGCCCTTGAGTAGTATTCAAACAATAATGTTAATTTTGTACCACGGGAGGCAAATCCACCCAACTGTCCAGAACTTCGGCCTGTAGAAAGGTATTGGGCTCTAAGTATTAAAGAACACTTGAAAGGTATCCCAGGACATGTCCGATATTAAGTGTAAGTGGACCTCCTCATCAATAAGGGTAACGAAAGCAACTATAAAATCTTTAAAGGGAGGATTTCCGGAAAAAGTGTTTAAATTTATAAATATATACCGAGTAATATGCCAATATTTAAATGTTTAATGAATTTGTACAACATTTGAATAAATTTTTTTTATTTAACTTAATACAAGTACAGGCAAATCCCGGTATAACGAATCTCACTTCAACGAAAATCCGATATAACGTACAACCACATTTTTAACATTAACTACCTTATATAACGAACGTTTCAACAATTTTGTACTCGATTTAACGAATGTTGAAAAAAAAAAAACAAAATCAAACGAACAATCAAATTTTTAACATTGACAATTATATCAATCTATCATGAATGGCTCAAATAATCATCTATATCTAAAGAATGATGTGTATCCCCTTGTGGAAAAGGAGTTAAATTGTTAATTACTCGACCAGAAGAAAAAACAATTTCGGTTAATAGAATTTCTTTGATATCTAAGCCCTATAAATAAAATAGGCTTTATACTTGTGGATTTCATGCAAGTGATATCTGTATTCAAATAAAATAGGGTGTACGACTTCTTAAAGAATCAGCATACAATTATAGTTGAGCACAATCTAACTCTTGATTTTATTCTCAATGCAAATAAAACTGATATCTAATGGAAAATGATATGAGATAAAACGTTTGTTCACGTTAGGGAAACCAGTGCTCCTGGAAGAAAGTTATCAAAGGATAGACTAACAATTTTGGTTTGCTGTTATAGAATGAGGAACAAATAATATTTGAAAGCCAAAGAAATGCATCTTGTTTCGTAACAAAGTGTTTTTGTAAATTATCTTTATTGAAATAATGGATATTTTTAATGGTAGAATCAGTTTTAGAACCGAAATCCGTTTCAGTGAAGGCTTTATTAATCCTTGGTAATGCCCCAAGTCAACCTACCGAAGAACAATAAATAAATAAAAACTACAAAATATGAAACAATTTTAGTCATGTCTCCTAATGTCACACCGCTTAAAACTTATTCAAAAAATAAATCTCGATATAACGAATTTTTCGATTTAACGATTGGACCTGACAACATATCGTTCGTTATACCGGGATTTGCCTGTATAAGCTTTTTCTCGCTTAAAAATCTTTATTTAAGCCTTTCAACAATTATTTGTATTACCTTTTTCCAACATGAAATTAAGAACACTTTGTACAATAATCAAAAGAAATAATGCCTTAATGAAAACTGTCCATGTTAGTGGAAAATGTAATTTATGCTCAATTATAAATAATACTTTTCAAATTTCTTACAAGTAACGGTACAAGTAACTTGAGAGCACTTTAAAGTTAAAATGACCTACATACGCGAACAGTGTTGTATTTTTTCACACGGTGTGGCCTTAATAAACCAATTAAATTAATGTAAAAAGAAAATTCATCTCAAAGTAATGCTACCAAAATACTAAGAAAAAAACAGAAAAACTATGGATGCCAAGCTAAAGAAAACAAGCAAAAATTAAATTAAGCAAATAAAAATAAAAAATAATAAAAAGAATCGAATACAAGCAAATGGGTATGGAAAGCAAAAGAATAGAAAAAAGTGGGAAAAATAAAATTGTTTTTTTTTTTTCTTAATGAGTTCTACGTTCAATTCTTGTGTAATGATATTTTATATATAAAGTAAGTATATATGTATTTGTTTTAGCTGGTAAGTATTTTGTTTTTAATGGATACCTTCTGATAGACAGAATATAATGATGGTAAGACATGGTAGCTCCATGTCTGTTGTGCACCTGATTGAGAAGTGCTCTTGGTTGTAGTGCTCGCTGCTGAGGTGATGGAAGAAGTGCCATGTGAATTGGTATTTGTATTTGTATCACCCACATATGATTTTAATTTACTATCATGGTTATATTTTTTAATTTTATTGTTGCTGTTATGGTGATTAGTTATAATATTATTATCTTCTTTGTTATTATCATAATATCTATTATTATTGTTGTAATAATGTTTGTTATTATTGTTGTTACTATTATTAATATTATTGTTATTGTTATTGTTATTAGAAGAAGATGATGTTAAAGCTGATTGCGATGATAATTGTAGTGATTTTCTATTCCTATGGTACGAGTATCCTAATAAATTGTTAGTAGAGATCAGCGAGGAAGAAGCATATTGATTGCTAAATGATTTTTGTTTTGACTGCAGCACACGCACACACACACAAAAATATAAACAATTAATTAATTAATTAAATAAATAAATTATAAGAAAATGTATCGGATATATAAGTATAATAAATATGTTTAATGTATATTAGGGTGGGTTGATTTGTATGGATGCAAAAAAAGATACAATATTGTTGAGGGGCAAATAATTTTAAGCAACTTTGTCCTAGAAACTATAGGTCTGTAATTGAGTTTTACCTTGCGAAAATTCAAAAATATTTTGTAAATAGTGAATCACTAGTGAATCAAAGTTTGTGAAATAACACCCAAATGAAATAAATCCCAATCTTAAAAAATTAAATAACTTCCAAATGCTAAAATGAAAATACTCCCAACTATTGGAAGTTTTATAATATTGGGTGTATGACTTAAAAATGCGGAATTTTTTCAAATGTTTAGATTTTATTTTGAAACATTTGTACAAAATAAATTTACTCATCGTTAGCTATCACCTTTTCCCATCTTTCTGGCAACATATTGTTACGTTTTTAACTTTTGGTTTGCAAATAAAAGCAGGGGCCGAATTACCGCATTCGTGATCGAATGAACTATCGTATCGAAACATAATTTCGATATCGTAATTATAACAAAATGTACTAAATTTCATTCTCGATATCGAATGCCGTAATCCCAAATATGAAAATTACGATCGATTTTACTTGCTATCGAATGCGGAAATTCGGGCTCAGGTTTAGTAGTTTAAAATTGTAACAACTCTTTATTTTTTTTAAATGTACAACAACAACATATTAAATGGTCACAATGTGTTTGAATACACACACATACGTTTATATAACACTTTATAAACGCACTGGTAATGTACAAGAATTCACTGGTAATGCAGCACACTTTATGGCAGTTAATTTGTCTTTACTTAACGATGCTTCAAATTAGACTGAGGAGGGATCGAAAATAATAATTGTTCTTGAAATTTCAAAGGAAAAAAGCCATCACAAAAAATATCGGAGAGTCAAGTCAAGTCAAGTATACCATTTTGATTTTTTTCAACTATATTTTCATAAAATAACATGCTTTTTAAATTTTTGATTTTTATTTTTTTGTCAGAAATAATTGTCAAACTTTAATTTTTATTTTTTTGTCAGAAATATTTGTCAAACTTTGATTTTTATTTTTTTTGTTAGGAATATTTGTCAGACTTTGATTGATTTTTGATTTTTTTTGTCAGAAATAATTGTTATTTTTTTGGCAGATATACAAATTTATTAATGAGTTTTATTTATTAGATATTTGTCAGACTCTTACATATATGTAAATAAAACTCATTAATTTATTTTTATATCTGCCAAGAATATAAAAAACATAGTCTGACAAAAAAATAACAATAATTTCTGAAAAAAAAAAAAAAAATAAAAATCAATGTCTGACAAATATTTCTGACAAAAAAAAAAAAAAAAATAAAAATCAGAAAATAACAATTATGTTGTGATTTTTATTATAAATGTCATAATTGTTACGGTCCATGAGACTGAGTCTTGTGGTGTTCTCACAGCCAATTTATATACGCTGCATTTCCATCTAGAAAGCTCTATTCTAGAGCTTTCGAAGTTAGTCATTAATCATTTGGTGTTGCCATACTCACAAGCAATGCTCAACTCAAAGCTTTTATTCAATGTTGTATGTTCAACAGCAATGTCAATAATACCCACCGATTTGTTAAAGTTTGAGAAGCACTGCTGTTTAGGGGCATTATGCAACTTTAAACCAGCCGTTAAAACAGTTACAATTAAATTCAAGTACAATTTCGTAACAATATGGATTCCGAGCCAAAAGAACTGCACATCTTTTGAGGCCAAGAACGAATTAAGCCAATATCGGATACTCTGTTTCAAAGTGAAGCATATCCCAGATAGTAGTAGGACGGGGCAAGATCTGGACTATAATGCGGGTGAGGAAAAACTTCCCAACCACTTCATTCTAAATACTTTTTAACAGGTATTGAAACATGTGGCAGAGCGTTGTCATGATGGAATATTACGGTTTTATGTCTGGCCGCATATTCTGGGCGTTTTACGACAAATACTCACTTCAAACGAATCAGTTGTGATAGTCTGATCAGATTTCAGCAGCTCATAATAGATAAGACCCTTTTGTTCCCACCAAATACAGAGTATTAGCTTAGCGCCATGGATGTTTGGCATTGGTGTCGATTCTGCTGATTGACCGGGCTTCACGAACGATCTATTACGCTTCGGATTATCGTAATGGATCTCTTTTTCATCACAAGTAATGATTCGGTGCAAAAATTATTTTCTTTTATAGCGTTCGAACATAATTTTGGACATGTAAAATCGTCTTTCAAGGTCTCTCGGCTTCAATTCGTATGGTATCCAATTTCCCTGCTTTTGGATGAATTCTGCTGCTTCCAATGATTTTACTAACTCTAGTTGAGTTTGACAACAATCTTCATGAAGAAACGCTTCCAATTCTTGGTCCTCAAACTTTTGTGGTTGGTCTGGGCAATCTTTGTCTTCCGTATCAAAATCATAGAAAATCATAGAAAATTACAGATATGTACTCTTCAAAATTACATATAAGTTATTAGAAACAAAAGCCGCGTTAAAAAGATACACCATCTATTGTAAATCCCGGTTTATTAAGTCATACACCCAATAAATAACTACCAAAGCCTAAAATGTAATTGCTCCTAATAATTGACAGTTTTATAATAATAAATAGATTATTCCCATAAAATATGAAATAACTCCCAACAAAAGTGAAACAATTCTCAATTCGGAAGCAATATATTTATTAATGCTTACAAAGGTTTTACCATCTGGAGTGCATAAAAAGAGATTTCGCTCAGTAAATATGGATTGCATTGACTGGCTTCAAACGGACGCACAGGATTTCTCCTCGGGGTTTTAAGGATTTATTTTGCTGCAGAAAACCTTATCTTCCGGCAATGCAAGAAATCTTTACTAAGCGGAGAAAACCTTTGCGCTCAGTTAAAGCAAGACCACTGTTTGATACATCCGAAAGAAGCTAACATTTGAGACCGACTAAAGTCCGTCAATCCATAAAAAATTTGTTATTAAATTAAATTTTTATGTATTTGCTGTTTCGATACTAGGACTACATACAACATATGTATTTTTGAATTTCGGCAAGGTCAAAATAAGTAATTTTAGACCTATGGTTTCTAGGGAAAAATTGCTTAGAATTCTTGATACATTCACTACGATTATTTGTCAAAAAAATCGACCCATCCTAATGTATAAAGTAATGTATATGATTGATTGATTAAATATATAAATAAGTATGTATGCAAATATAAATGGTTTGAAATTATAAAGACACATAAGTATAAAATTAATGATTGGGTTTTAAATTACAATTGAAACGATACGCCACAAACCACAAAATAGCATAACAACACAATGGGACGGACAGAATGAAAAATAAAATAAATAAAAATTAAACATTTATAATACTCATGGGTTCCTCAAAGGTAGAAAAAAATATGATTTAAGATAAAGCTAGGCTTTCGCAATGGTATATTGTTTATTTTTCTACATATCGGCCACCATAAATATTTAAATCATGAGATCTGAATCGTTGCCAATTTAGCGCTTTTCAATGGTTTAAACATCGGTTTTTGTCAGTCACCTCTTTTTTGGAAAAACTCGCTAAATTGGCGCGTTTAATTTTGAAACTTTTTAATATAATTAACTCGTAATGGCAAACTTTTATTTTATGATTTTTTTTGTCTAATAAACTTCAAAATGATTGTCAACCTTATTAAGCATTTGACAATAAAGGAGATTTGAAGTTTATGTGTAAAATAATCCCATTTTTGCCTTTATTGAAAACATAAATAAAATAAAAACATATTTTATTCAAAATATTATTGTGCGTTTATCCAAGGCATTGATTCAATTGCTATGGAATCGTCCTTATACGCCGCGCATTATCTCGAACAATAAACGCCCACAGTCCTGCACACTATCAACTTGTTCACGCTCTATAGTTTCCAATATAAACTCCAGGAATTTGCCATAGTCACGCACATCCGGGGCAATAAATGAAAAACGTCCAACGGCAAAATTGCTAACATGTTCTTTATTATCGTCTTTCGTCCAGCAAGGGTAGTATACAATTAAGGACAACGATTATATTGCGTTTCAAATAAGGCATACAAACCTTATATAGATTAGCCAAACACATTAAAAGTCCACGTCAAATGGGTCAGCATCGTGGGTATTGAGCAAACATATTAATCTATCCAGTACACGTTGTACATAAAAGTAATCTCGCAAATCTCTAGATAACGCAGTGACAAGGTTGTAGCACAGACTAGTTTATGAAAGTAAGTCGATCACAAAATCCCTTTGATGCAACAATTGGAGCAACGTTACAACGATTATTCCTCGGATAAATTTAAAACCATCCATTTTTTTTAAAGTTTGATGGAAAAAGGCTCTTCATTTTCATGACCTATGTGATATAAAGCCAAACGTCTTAGATTATTCCGTATTTTTTGATGATAAATTACACAGTATTGTGAATTGTTACATACTACACATATTTCATTGAAAATTTCACGGAGTATTGTAACGTTTCTCTAAATGTGCCAACTTCAATAAACTCCATTTCTTGTCAACGAATTATAAATGAAACTACCTTGTAATTTTTTTTTATCATGGGTAGAGGTCTCCATTTATTAGTATTATTTGAAAACATTGTCTTAACAACAAACGTCATTAGTTGTTATGATAGCATAAACAGGGGATTAGGCAAAATTTTTCATCAGTTTTTAATTCCCGGCATTCCCAACTAAAAATCCCAGGAATCGGGTAGTGAAAAATTTTGCAAAATTCCCGGGAAATTTGCCACCGGCAATTCTTGGGACAAAAACTCAGTTATAAGGAATCAAATCAAGAGAATTTTCGTTTAAATGCAAGTTATTAAAAACAGAATTATGGCGACCGAAAAAACGTCAATAGTTTATATCCAAATATTACCGTTAATACAAAAATGGGCCTGTCTTTAATTTTTAGCGCTTTCTAGCGCAATTGTAGGTAATGGACTGAACGTTATGTTCATAAATAGTTGGTATCACTTATCTGAACCCGTTTGTTTATGTTCTTCGATGTGGGGAAAACGTGTCGATTTTTATGTTCATAGTTTTCTTTTTAATTTTTGGAAATGTCTGTATTTTTCTGTGAAAATTACATTTGAAGACATAGTTGTGTGAACAATTGTTCTGATAATGTTGTTCGAACAAAAACATAAGGACTGAGATTGGTTTTCATTAAAACTTTTAACCCAAGTATTATTTGATTTTTTTTTTTTTTTTGATCAAGTTACCTTTGTAAAGCATGTAGTTATTATGTTTAATGTCAATTATGTTCATTTGTTGTTAATCTGATTAAAATGAGTGACCAGAAAAAAGTGCGTACTAAAATTATTAAATATTTTCAACAAAACCCAACTTGGTCCTACAAAAAGTTGGCCAAACAATCAAAGGTCTGCCGTGAAACTGTTTCCAATGTTATTAAACAGTACCGGGAGAACTTGTCCGTTGATAGAAAACCTGTTTCAGGTAGAAGGAATTGTCCACATGGTGTTTCTAAAGCCAAAAAAATGAAGGCATTCTCAAAAGAGCTCCCAACACCTCCGGTATGAAAGCTGCCCGTTTAGGTCAGTACTCGGACTATTTGGTACGAAAAGTTAAAGCCAATGCAGGTTTAAAAGCCTACAAGGCTAAAAAAGTTCCTGAAAGAAACTCTGCTATAAATTTAGAGGCCAAAGACAGAGCTCGGAAATTGAAGTCAAATTTTATACAAAAAATATACCTGATGCATAATGGATGACGAAATGTACGTATGGAAAATTTTTCGCAGCTTCTGGTTAATTTTTTTTATGTTGCAGATGCTCGAGGGAATGTTGAAGACAAAATTTCCCAAAAAGTTCTTGGTATGATAAGCAATATGCAGTTGCGGCAAATAAGCCAAACATTTGTTACAAAGGGCTCTATAAATACCAAAATTTACATCAAGGAATGTTTACAAAAAATAATGTTTCCATTCATAAGACTTCTTAATGTGTCCACTTATTTTTGGCCTGATTTGGCATCTGTCACTATGGTAAGAAAGGTCTTGAGTGGTACAAGAACAATAATGTGATATTTGTACCAAGAGAGTCAATTTCTCCAAACTGCCTGGAGCTAAGACCAGTGGTGAGATATTGGGCTCTTGCTAAAAGGGAATTGAAGAGCACAAAAAAGGTGTCCAAAAGTGTGGTAGATTTTAAACGGAGATGGACAACCTGTTCGAACAAAGTGACATAAAGCACTATAAAAACCATAATGGAAGGGTTTTCGAAAAAGGTTCAAAATTTCATCATTATTGATTAGAACTATAAAAATATTTTTTTTTTTTTTGTAAATTGGAACAATAATTTCAATCAAATAAAAAAAGATTCAAAACTGTAAGTTTAGTGGTTTCAGTTTTATTAACATATACGAATGTTAAAAATTTTTCAATATCAGTCCTTAGCATCGGCAAGAGTTGTCTACACGAGGTAAATTTATGTGCGGACAATAAATTCTTTGCTCCTTTAACAAATTGATGTCTTGGCTGACTTCAATGATCTTCTGAAATTGTTTAATATTCAATTAGACCGAGAGTAATGAAACTTAGTATTAACTATCTACTTTAGTAATATCCCGAAACGCTTTCATGTTTAAGACTATTTACATTACATTGATCGATTTCTTCATACATTCTTTTCGAATACATATAGTGCGAACTTGATCTGTTGTAGAAGTCTTGTATGGATAATTAGTTTTATTTGAAATCAGATATTAGTTGCATTAGCCAACCAAAAAGGGCAACCAAAAATGTATAGACTGCGATAAAATTTAAAACTGTAGATTTTCATAATCAAAAATATGTTGAATGTACATAATATTTAAGAAAAATATAATTAAATGAAGGAAATGAAAGGAAATGAAAAGCATGAAAGAATGAAATTAGCATATAACTCTATATGAATATATATAATAGATAATAACTATTAAAAAACAACCTCAATAGTTAAACTTTCAAACAGAGTTGTAATTTTCGGTCATAAATACAACTCTGAAATTCAAATGCTTACAAAAGTCCTTAAACATTAGTTAACAAATAACTTTTTAAGATTTAAGATTTTTAAGTGTCGCTACATTTATTTCCACTACTGTATTTAACGATCTCTATCATTTAAAGCTGATCAGTGATCACTCAAAGCAGCCACATTTTTCTCTTTTAATTTAATTTAAAATTAATTTAAAACAATTTTGTTTCTCAATACATTTGCAGTTTATGGCCCATCGAATGAATTGTAATTTATTGATGATTAAATTTGTTTGTTTATTGATTATTTATTATTTAGAAATATTAATATGTTTATAAGAAAGGGCAGGTGGGAATAAAAAACAAACACAATTTTGGAAGAAAGTTATAAACAAAAATAATAATAAATTTAAATATTATTAATGCAAATAGTGGAAAAAAATATCTCAAAGTAAATTTTTTTAGGATTGAGTTAAATAAAATATAAAATTTATAAAGAAACCAAAACATTTTTTAAAAAAATAAATTTTAGTTAAATGAAAGTTTAAGTTATTTTACGACTATAGGTATATAAGGGGGTTATTAAGAGTTATTAACAGACTTACCTTGCTATTGTATGTGTAATAATTAAATGTCTTTAAATAGGTGCCTAATGATAAAATATTACATTGTGGACACAAATCTTTTGTACGTCTTTGCATCATCTCCAACAGATATAGAAAATCCTCGGCCACATAATGATCTTCTTCCAGGAATAACACTAAACCTGGAAAATTTTATTAAAATCTCTATTAATTGGGTTTTTGAAATAAAATAATGTCAATATTTTTTTTTTATTCGCGAGTGATCTACCAATGGGAGTTAGGGTGATAGGTTTGAGTAATGACTTAATTTAGGGTTAGTTTCACTGCGGTAATAGATATACCAGATTAAAGGTATGATAGGTATTAAATTACATAAACTGTGTGTAACTCTCAGATATTTATCTACTTAATTTTGTAGTTGTATTTGTATTTGTAATATAAATAATTTTGAAAAATTTTATATTTTACCTGTATGAAATCTTGTCACCTCTAATTGATCGAAAACCCGATTGGCTTTCCACCACCAATGGTGCTTCGTTTGTGTAAATTTCGCCTCTCTATAGTGTCCATAAAGATCGGGATATAATGCGTTATTACATTTACGTATTATGGCTCTGGAAATAAAAAAATAAATATTTTTTAAATTGAATCTTAGTCTGCTTTTTCACAGGGCAAGTTTTCTTGCGGCAAGTTTGAGTTTATACAAGGTGGCGCAAAAGTAATCCTCCTATCAGAAAATGCTATAAATTTTGCGATTGGCCCCTAATGTCAGTTCTGTTTTGACATTTGTGTAGTAAACACATGCGAAATACACGTTAATAAACAATGTTACGCTACACTGCTGCAGAACGCGGAATATTGTTGACTATTTATTTGACCAATAATCGGTCTTTGACTTTGGTACAACGTGAATTTCGTCGCAGATTTCCTGGCCGTCCAACGCCTACTGGTGAAACACTGCGACGTTTAGCCGCTCGCCTCGAAGAGACTGGCACAACACGAGATGCTGCCAGGCGTGGCAGACCCCGAAGTAGCCGTTCTGCAGAGAATATTGCTGCTGTAGCCGAGGATGTCATGGAAGCGCCGTCGACATCGACCAGACAGCGAATTTTGGTACAAGATTTGAAGATGTTTCCGTACAAAGTCCAGACGGTGCATCAGCTGTTAGCTGCTGACCGCCAATCGCGTCTAACATACGCTCAAGCCATCCTTAATTACCACCAAGAGGAAGATGATTTTTCATCAAAAATAATCATGAGTGATGAGGCCCATTTTCATCTTAGCGGGTACGTAAATAAGCAAAATTTACCCTTCTGGGGCACTGAAAATCCGCGTGTAACCCACGAAGAGCCATTACATCCGCTCAAAGTCACTGTATGGTGTGCTGTTTTCGCTGGAGGAGTCATCGGACCTTTTTTCTTTGAAGATGTCGCGGGCCAAACGGTTACTGTGAATGGTGAGCGCTACAGAGCAATGATCAACGAGTTTTTTTTTGCCGCAACTTGATGAATTGGGATTGGAAAACATGTGGTTCCAACAAGACGGTGCAACGGCACACACTGCACGTGCCACAACCGATATGCTGAAGGATGCATTTCCCGGGCGCCTAATCTCCCGTTTTGGCGATTTGCACTGGCCAGCAAGATCGCCTGATTTGACCGCTCCAGGCTTCTTTTTGTGGGGCTTTTTGAAGTCGCGGGTTTATGTCAACAAGCCTCAGACTCTTGCAGCTCTTAAAGACAATATCCGTCAAGAATGTGAGGACCTATCGCCGGAAGTTTTGGCCAAAGTGATGGAAAATGCCATAAAAAGGGCTCAAATTACAATCAACTGTGGCGGCGGCCATTTACATGACATCATATTCTCGACTTGATGTAAAAAAAATTAAAAGACCAAATAAAAATAATCCACAAGAAGAATCATTAATTTTTTATATATGAAGTTTGAAATTCGAAACAATGAGAGAGATGTTTCGAATGTCAAACTCCAAACAACTCTCTCGTTGTTTCGAATGTCAAACCCCATATATAAAAAATGAACGAATTCGCTCGTATTTTCCTGAATTCGCCACCGACACCACCTTGTATATTAATTCGCCTTGGTCAAACTCCATATATAAAACATTAATGAGTTCGCTCGTATTTGCCTGAATTCGCCACCGACACCACCTTGTATATAAATTCGCCTTGGTTTTGACATACAAAATTGAAGACAGACTTGCTGTGTGTTAACAGACAACCAAGTTTAAAAGAGAATCGAAGAGACTTGCTTCAAGTAAACTTGCTTTGTATAAAAGCAGACTTACGATTTAAAATAAGGCTGACAAATTATGAAATGTCAACAATTGAGTTGTCGTGTTTAGACATTTATTTAGTACAAACTAGGGAAATTTTAACCATTGAACCATAGGGTAACATAGAGACGAGACGTAATTGTCAAAAACCTAAGTCTGTTGTCAAAAACCTAACTCCTGCAACAACAAAATACAAGCTTTTCTCTGATTTTTGGATTTGGCAAGATGGGGAAACGAGTCACAGAGTCGGCAAACAATTCAGTTGTTGCATGAGAAATTTCTCGGTGGCGTAAGTTTTTAATTTGGCGATGTCAATCGTTCGCTATTTTCTTGTGATTTATCGCCGCTGGGACTCAGGGACCACTTGTAAAAACATGTTGACATGAACAATGCTCTAAAAGATGAAGTTCTTCCAAAATTTGGTTTACGATTTTGTGAAAAGAAATTTTCTACTTTTTTTCGAATATTTCTACTTTACATTAGTACCAATAAAGCTGAATTTACTTCCTAATCTGAAATTTGCCCACCCTGTATAGTTGTAATTAAGTATTTCCCTTATAATATTGTTACAAATGTGCAATAGCGATTTGAATTTAACGGTCTGTAACGACTGCCTGCAGCATTCATCATGTTTATAAACACGTCCATCAGTAGAAGCTTCTACTTATCATCAATGTTGGTAGCATACGGTTATTAGCATTGTTTATAAGTGTTGCAACACTAAATGTTTAAGCTGCTAACATTAACATCGAAAGCTCTAGAATTCGAACATACTAGTTTGTCCGTTAAGATCATTGTAGAAGATTCACGATAGATGGAGTGTGTATAAATAGTGACAGAAGTTGCAGTCGTGAGTTGAGTTTATAATTGGCGCTGTTAGAGTATCCGGTTTATTTAAAGGAAATAAATCCCGTTTTTAAAAGGTATAAACGTAACAATATATCATTTAGATACTTACTGATCTTTTTTAATATCACGTGGACAATCATCCGGATCTACGCCCGGAAACTCCTGGGGATGTGTTTGTATTGAATGTGGATAAAATATCTGGAATGGTAAAAAGGTAAACATGTATTTTAAAAACAAATTTGATTAAAATCTTTGAATAACAGGCACAATTAGGAGTCGAACAAATTGTAACGTTGCCTGCACTATAAAGAAAAATTGTAATTCTGAATAGATCAGTTTGTCAAATCAGACCATAAAAAATAAGAAATAAGAAAAATGTGCTATAGTTTGTAGTATATTTTAGAATTCATGGTTTCTTCAAGCCACAGAATGTAACCATTTCTAGTATTGTTCCAGAAGTTTGGAAATACAAAGTTTACAAAAAAAGATGTATACTTTTCTACAAAATGACGGTTTCTATAGGTAGGTGGGGTCTATTTAAAGATGCTTTTTATTCATCTATCCATCTTCCTGTTGAAGAGCAGTCAGTCACTAAGTCATTAAAATGACGGGAAACAACTTGTGAATTAGAGTTGTGCCGCTATGAACTAAAACGCTCTTTTTTAGTGATTCAGTTAAGAGGTTATACTACGACTACTTTTGAAATTGAATTGTATATACTTATAACTGTAGTATAAACTTATAACTGAATCAATAAAAAGGAGCGTTTTAGTTCAGAGCGGCACAACTCTATTGTGAACATACAAAACTATTGTTCAGTCGTTTTGTAAAGAGGCCTATACATTTTCTGGAAAGGGTTTTTCAAACCATGACATCACTGATTTACAAAGAGACACCAACGACTGCGTGTACTAGAGTTGAGACATAAGCTAAATGCCCCAGTAACTCGGGTCAGTTCGGTGTATGGTTTGTGTTGGGAATGAACACAATGACATGCAGACCAAGCAATTTCACCTGAGATGTCATCGGATAAGTTATCCATATTTATGAAGCCCCCAAATAACTCACGGATATATTAATATATTGTTTTGTCTTTTCTTTTGGAAATCATCTAAATAGATCCTTATATAGTTATCCAAGAAGAACTAAAGCCTTTAAAATGCAAACACTTGAACCTTTTCTTGGAATTTGACTTGACTGCAAATATAATTATGTTTCAAACTTGTCATAATGTCCTAATATATCACGACTCGGCGGCTAGGCTTAACCGACTCTTCGGCATTCGACGTTGGTCTCTGCTGATTCGTTACGATAACACAATAAACATAGCATAGCTTGGAAGTAGTATTATTTTAGGACTTTTTTGCTTGAAAAGCCATAAAAACCATTGTGAAATATTAGGACATTATGACATTATAAGAGACCTTGTGAATTGACCAATTATTCAAACAAAAAAAAAGAGTGGCTTGAATTTATATTTCCTTTTTTACTACATAGAGAACATTCTTGATATAAAGTGTAATACAACTTTAATTCAATTGCTTGGCACTGGATTCAAGGCTTGATTTACACTTGTTTTCAACTTGAATAGCAGTAAAAATGCTTATTAGGTATGAACAAATTTATATTTTACTTAAATATTTATTTAATAAAAACTCACCTGCATAACTTTACAAAAGTCTATACTCTGTACTAAATCGTTAATATCTTCATCATAAAAATCATGAGAAAATATTAAAAGAACTTTAGAAATGTCACGAGCCTGAGCCAGACTCACGATCAAATGGCGTAGGTATGTAATACGAGTGTGAACCTGTATGGCGAAAAAAATCAAAAAATAATAATTTGAAAAGTTTAAAAGAAAATTGAAAATGGAATATCCCAGCAAAAACTTGGTAATATCTTGTAATTCCTGAACAATTTACTTTTCAATGACTACTTCATACCATCTGCATTACTTAGAAGTAGTTTGGTAATGGCTAATATATAAGAACTTGTTTACGAAATTCAGAATTAATTTATACAAAAAATTCATTTACATTTTTGTTTATTGAAATCTAAACCAAACTGATTTAAAATATCTTGCCTTCATTTAATATATTTATACCCTTCACCTTCGTGAGAAGGGTACATGTAAATTTGTCATTCCGTTTGTAATTTCCACAATATAATTTTCCGACCTTATAAAGTATATATATTCTGAATCCTTATAGATAGCGGAGTCGATTTAGCCATGTCCGTCTGTCTGTTGAAATCAATTTTCTGAAGACCCCAGATATCTTCGGGATCCAAATCCACAATAATTCTGTCAGACATGCTTTCGAAAAGTTTCCTATTTAAAATCAGCAAAATC
This sequence comes from Calliphora vomitoria, assembly GCA_942486065.2. NCBI lineage: Eukaryota > Metazoa > Arthropoda > Insecta > Diptera > Calliphoridae > Calliphora > Calliphora vomitoria. Next base: position 20,927,487 of record OW818029.2, read on the forward strand.
CGTCCATAAATAACGGAGATATGAGCAAAAATCCGAGACAACCTCTATTTTTGGCCTATTTTTTTTTTATCTATATCTCGATTACTGAGTCATAAATATAGACAATATGGATATCTAATGATAGATATTTCAAAGTCCATTGCAACGATGTATATAAGGCTATACAAAGTTGAACCTACAATGGGTCAAAATCGGAAAAAATATTTTTTAACCCGAATATTTTTTTTCACAAAAAACATTCTTTTGTCATAAATTTTTTTCAATAATAATTTAAAAAAATTTTTTCTTTAAAAATTGGGAAAAACTTTTAAAAAACAATTTTGAAAAAAAAAATTTTTTAATTTTATTTTAAAGTATAATTTGGTGAAGGGTATATAAGATTCGGCACAGCCGAATTTAGCTCTCTTACTTGTTTTAAGAGAACTTGGTAATGTGGTAAGTACTTACTTCCAATGACATCACCAATGTATACGTAGTGAAAAGTAATTATATTAGCATTTAAATTCATTACTTTGTAATTAAAGTTTTTGCTGGGATGAATAAGCAAGCAACTTACTTGTACTACAATTATCACAGAATCATTTTGTAGCGGACCAAATGTATATTCATTTAAAACTAATTGCATCTCATTATATTTGGCAATTTGTCGCTTAATCTCTGTTATATTTGGAGGATGATATAAATCAACAAAACTAACAGAACCGCCAGCACCATTCACTAAAGAACCATTATGTTGTACTAAAATCAAATCAAACAAAAAACACTTCCATATCAAACTTCAAGTAAATGTAAATAAAAACTTACAACTAGCAGCTAAAGTTTGATTACGAGTTTTTGGTGTTAGAAATTTATGTAAAACAGATGGCACCATTGACAGTATGGCATCAACTGAATCGTTTGTGGGCTCAGTCAATAATGGGTCACGTGAATCAGCTAAAAAAAAAAACAGTACTTAGTTTTGTTAAAGTAATTGAATAAATATTTAAATACTTACGAAAATTAAAAGCATGTAATTGTAGGAATAAAAATATTACTAATGTTATCACAATTATGCCCCTTAAATAATAAGTATTACGTTTACGATGCATTGTCCCCGTGTTTGGTAGGGGTAAAGGTATACGTCGACCTATTTGAATATGAAAAAGAAAAATATCCATAAATAATAACTTTTACTTGTTATAATACCATTTAATCATAGTTAATATATACAAGAATTTATGGGAACATTTTTTAATATAAACATGTGTGCTTGAAATTTATTGTACAATTTAAAACTTTTAAAAATATTCACCGTCACTTACCTCTCATGCTGTTTGAAGTTGAAGTTCAATTGTTTTTTTGGCTGGAGGTATTTCTGTTATTAATGTTTCATTTTGTCTGTAGTAAAGAAAAAATGATAAAAAAAAGATATTTACATTTTAGCGAAATTTTAAACAATTGATAGATAAACACATGTGTATATATATGTACATTTGTAGCATTTAGTATTTATTGACAGATGAGCAAAGTTTTTGTCAAGTTCTTTGCACAAAATGAAAAACAAATAAAACCATTTAGAGTTTGTTTTAACAATTGTTTAAATAAAAACTCCAAGGTTTTCGAAGAAACATTTCAGAAAGTATTTATTTTTTATCTTAAGATATCATAAAAAATAAGGGGACAGAGATTGTACGGGTACTCTGGGTAAATAAAAGTACTAGCAACAAGTTTTTGTACCCGGCATCTTATAAAACTTTAAGACGATCGGGATATATCCAAAAACAGGGAATTGGGTACCATACGAATTGAAGTCGAGAGACCTTGAAATACGATTTTGCATGTTTGAAATGCTGTTTGAACGATATAAAAGAAAATCTTTTTTGCGATGAAAAATGTATCCATTACGATAACCCGAAGCGTAAGAGATCGTATGTGAAACCCAGCCAACCAGCCTAATAGACAAAACCTTCAATTATCAATGGCGCTAAGGTAATGCTCTGTATTTGGTGGGAGCAAAAGGTTTCTAGCTATTATGAGCTGCTGAAATATAACCAAACCATCACAGGGTACCTGTACCGAACACAACTGATTCGTTTGAAGCAAGCATTGGCCGAAAAACGCCCGGAATATGCAGTCAGACATGAAACCGCAATATTTCATCATGACAACGCCCGGTCACAAGTTGCAATGGCTGCTAAAAACTATTTAGAATGAAGTGGTTGGGTTTATACCCAACCACTTCGTGAGAAGCGTATATATAAGTTTGTCATTCCGTTTGTAATTTCCACAATATAATTTTCGACCCTATAAAGTATATATATTCTGGATCCTTATAGATAGTGGAGTCGATTTAGACATGTCCGTCTGTCTGTCTGTTGAAATCAACATTCTGAAGACCCCAGATATCTTTGGGATCCAAATCTTCAATAATTCTGTCAGACATGCTTTCGGGAAGTTTCCTATTTAAAATCTGCAAAATCCGTCCATAAATAACGGAGA